>ML663008.1:10443949-10760590 GCA_007570785.1 Antilocapra americana | reverse complement strand
GCTCTCTGTCGTCCGCCCAGCAGTTGGGGAGTGGGGCTTCTCCTCTCTCCCGGCCCGGCCGCTCTGTTTTCTCGGCGTGCAGCTGAGCACTCCTTCTAAGGTGTATACAGCACCGATCTGTCCAGATTCCCCAGAAGTCTTGGTTAGCCTCCCCGGGGCTGGGTTGGGTTATGCCCACTGCTCTCAGGCGGGGGTTGGGCCGGTCCCCAGCCCTCAGCTGCCCAGCCTCTCTGTTGACTCCTCACCGCCCTTTGTTTTGTGCAGGGACCTGGTGGGGAGAGGGAGCTTTTCCTGGAAGGTTAGGTCCCTCAGGCTGCTCCGTTCCCTGAGCCCGCGGCCCGCCCCTCCCTGAGCAGGAGCAGTCTGCTTCGGCTGTGCTGCTGCTCTCGGCTGTGCTTGTAGCTAGAGACGAACCTTGCAGGGCTTAGCTATTAATCTGCTTCTGCTCTCAGCTATATTGCTCTCCAAGATCCACCGCAGATCTGCCAGAGAGAATGCTCCCTGGTATTCAGAAACCTTTCTCCTCTTTTTTTTTTTTCCTCTTTATTCCAGACTCCCCTTCCGGGACGGAGCCCGTCCCCAGCTCTTTGTCTCTCCCTCTACTCTTTTTTCTTTTCTTTCTTTTGTCCTACCTCCTCACGTCGGCACTGGGTCGCCTCTCCAGATGCCCGATGTCCTCTGCCAGCATTCAGTTCCTGTTTTTTGGAGTTTGCTCGGCCTTTAAAAGTTCTTTTGGTATATTTATTGGGGAGAGAGTGTTCTCCCCGTCCTATTCCTCCGCCATCTTAGTTTCTCTCCCATCTTTTTCTTTTTAAATCACAATTCAGAATCCTTTCCAAAAATAAGAATGTCTCTTCAGAGTTACAGCTCAATCACTCATTATTTTCTTCCTAAAATTATGATTGGAATAAAATGTTTTTGTCCTCTTGGATTTTTTTCAAAAGCCAGAGCTGCTCTGCTTTCTTTCTCCTAGTCTGTTTCTTTTCTGTTGACTCTCCTGGATGGGAAATTTATATTTGCTTCAACTAGCACTTTGTTATTGTCCTCTGATATTCAATGTAAACTTGTTCTTTGATATTTTTCTGATATTCAATGTAAACTTGTCTTTATTTTATTTTCTACAATGTCCCTAATTTCCAGTTTTTAGGTTATATTAAAATATTATTGCTTTTGTCCTCTTTGCCAATTTCTTCAAAACATTCTATGGGAAGGCTTTTTAAATTATTATTTTCCTATGTTAGTCTTTTTCTTAATTATTTTTATTCTCTACCAAAGAATACCTCAAATTTCTACATAGAGTATAAGTTTGACTCTATTTGTTTTTGTGTTATTATTTTTCAAATATAGAGATCTAAAGATATAAAATAATATCCCACCCATCCAAACTTGTCTAAATGGAATGATAGGACAATATATAACAAAAAGTATTTCTTCTGGAATCACTTTTTTTTTCCTTGGCCAAACAAATGTGTGATGGTTAATTTGCATATGACTATGGTTTGGAGTAATGGTTGTGTAGAAATTATTGTCATGCATTTATCTTACTTTTCTGGTTTTCTTTTTCCCTGACAAAATGACACCATAAGAATTATTTTCCCAGTCAGAGATTTTTGGGAGTGTTGGGAGTAGTCTCAAAGGCTATGTGTACAACTCCAGGCAAATCAGAAGTGCCTGGGATCTGCTGCCACTGTCAATTAGCAGTTGTACACTTTAACTGAATCCCCAGCGTAAAGAAAGAAAAAGTATGTGCAAGCACATGATTAGGTATAAGACGAACAAATGGTAATTTGTTTTCAAATGTCTCAAAGGAGAATCCAGTGGGAAGCCCCCTGAGCTCTCTACTGTCTAGCCTTACAAGTGAGTTATATCAATTGTTTGAGTTTATCATTACTTGATTTCTGTACCTGAATCACCCACATTTACTTCCCTATTTTCCTATATTTTATCAGAGAATTGATTTGGCTAATTTTTAGAAATAAGAAAAATCAACATTTGAGACTCTGTGAAGGTCAGTTTCTCAGGATTTGGGTTTTAGGGGCTTCAGACACAACTTTTGGAAATGTGGCAACAAACAATCCTGATATGAGGTATTGATAGCAGAATGAACCAATGTTATATGAACTGGTTATATGCACTTAACAAACTCTCATCTCTCCTTTTATATATATATATATACTATAAAATATATACTAAATATAAGCTTCATAGTTGGTGCAGTGGTAAAGAATCCACCTGCCAATGCAGGAGATGCAAGAGATGTGAGTTCGATCCTTGGGTCGGGAAGATCCCCTAGAAAAGAAAATGGCAACCAACTCCTGGGAAGTTCCATGGAAAGGAAAGCCTGGCAGGCTAGAGTTTATGGGGTCACAAAGAGTCGGACATGACTGAGCAACTGAGCACATATATACTAAATACATATGTATATACTGGATATATATGTGATGTGTCTTTTTCTTTTGTCAGATAGCTTTAAACTTCTTTACTCATGCCATATTAATGAAAAATATTTTGAAGGGATATTTTTCCTTTGTTTTGTAAGTTTCAAATATTGCAAAATATGAATAAATGGCATAGAAATTTTTAAAGTGGAGGAAGAAGTCATTACAATATAGCAGGTTACTGGGACTAGGCACTATAGCAAATGTAGATTTGTGTACAGCAATATTTGCCTTCAAGCATCATCATCTATTGGGATAAAAAGGATTTAAAAAGTATGAAGAAACATACTATTAATGCTTTGGGAATTCCAAGGACAAAAAATTCAGACAACATTGAAAATCAGTATAAGTTCTTGTAGAATGCTAAATTTTAGAATCTTGATAATGATTAAGCTTATTAATTAATTATTAAATACATACGTAATAATGTCTAAAGTTCTTTAGGCCATATGATATAGTAGTGGACAAAAAAAAGATATGCTGTCTACTGTGATTCAGAATAGAATTCATCTTGTTTAAAGATAAATGAAATTTCTTTTCTTTTTTTTTTTTAAATTTTGGTGACAGAATGCCAGCATCCAGTTATGAGGTATTTTTCTCTATTTCACATGGTTTTGGATTCAGTATATCACTGGGGAATCGTGCAAGGAAATACAAGCATAACTCAGATAGTTGGAGCTGATGATCTCAGACCAACCAACCACATCAGCAGGTTGTGTTTCTTTAGAAAAATTATCTGATATCTCCAAGCATAACTTTTCCTGTTTAAGAATCTACATGGCTTAATTTTACGTATCTAACTTTTCAAATGAAAATTACAGCAAAAGACTTGCCACCTTTACCTTCACCATCAGCCTCAATACTTCCATAGAGACTTTGTAAAATTCTGTATGTTGAATTAAGTAATTCCTCAGGATCATTATAATTTATTTCTCTGGCAATAAACCACAAATTAACGAAGTTAATATCAAAAAGTTATACAAAACTACATAAAATGTCAGTCTGATGCCACAGTTATCAATTTAAAAAATGAGACTACAGATCTGAATCTATTATTATGATCATCGTATTTATGATTGTATGAATAAAGTTATTCATTCCAGAAGGTTAACAAGATGTCTTTTATGTATCATTAAAATAACTTATGTCAAATACTTGGCTAAATTATTGAAGTACTTTCAATATTAATAATTTCATACAAATGTCTAGCAAGAATAACCAGTCAAAATTAAGTAACCATCAATTAGGATAGATTATTTCTGTTGGCTCTCATTTGATTTCCTAATAATCAACTTGATTTTTTTCTAAAATAGGTCAATATGAAATGAGCGCTAGTCATTTCACACTTCTAGCTTTTAATAAACCAAAACTGTTTAAAGAAATGAGTGACTCTCTTGTAAATTATTAATATATCATGTAAAAAAAAAGAATCTACATGGGATGTAGAAACGATCTAATGAAATAATTTACATAAAACATTTAGCACTGCTTTGTACATTATAAGTAGTCATGTTTACTGATTTTTTTTTAACTACTCTAAAACAACTGATATCACATAGCGAGCTGCTGCTTCAGTCATGTCCGACTCTGTGCGACCCCACAAATGGCAGCCTACCAGGCTCCCCCGTCCCTGGGATTCTCCAGGTAAGATAACTGGGGTGGGCTGCCATTTCCTTCTCCGATCCATGAAAGTGAAAAGTGAAAGTGAAGTCATTCAGTCGTGCCCGACTCTTAGTGACCCCATGGACTGCAGCCGACCAGGCTCCTCGGTCCATGGGATTTTCCAGGCCAGAGGACTGGAGTGGGGTGCCACTGCCTTCTCCGACATAGAGAGCTACGTCTTTTCAACTGAGATGATCTACTTTTTCATTGGTCTGGAATGATTTATTTATGATGTTTTCTAAGGACAGATGTGTGCCTGGAAAGGTCATCAATGACTTGTTTTCTAAATTGTATTAGCATAACGGAAATATATGTGTTGAATGTAGTAGTTGCTGCTGCTGCTGCTAAATCTCTTCAGTCATGTCGACTCTTTGTGAACCCATGGACTATAGACTGCCAGCCTCCTCTGTCCCTGGAATTCTCTAGGTGAGAATACTGGAGTGGGTCGCCATGCCCTCCTGCAGGGGGTCTTCCCATTCCAGGGACAGAACTCATCTTATATGCCTCCTGCACTGGCAGGCAGGTTCTTTACCACTGGCGCTGCCTGAGAAGCTCCTATATGTAGTAGTGCCATTATGAAATTGTTAGGTTTTGTCAATTTATGTAAACTGAGTAAAGGTACACACACACACACATGCATATGTACATATATACACAAACGCACAAAAATCAATACACTCTGGTTATTTTTGTGCAGAATGACCATACAATGACTCAAACTTGCTTTATTTGTGTTCTAGCTTTATGAACAATTGAGTTGACTCAATCTGTGAATGAAAGCCTGGATCCTCAATTCTATGGCACTTCATAATACAGTCTCAAAATGTTTTCATGTTACCTCTCTTTTAAACTTGAGAGATGGATTATTCTGTACATTCCTATAATAAAGGCTGTCTCTGACTCACATTTTAAAAGTTGTATTCATTGACACAGTGTGACTTTACATTTTAATTTTAATCTCTCATTTATTTCATTAATAGCTTTCAAAGAACCACTGAAAATATACAAAATGGTAAGAGATAAATTAATACACTTGTATTTATTTCTTTTCCTTTTATGAAATGTTTGGCCAGTCACTCATTGTATTATTTCTGTGACTCTAAAAACAAACATAAAGGATCAGGATACACAAAAAAACACAGTTAAATGTAAAAATATTATCTGCTGTTCTGCCAAGTATTAGCAAGTAAAGAAAAAAAAAAAAAAGTAAACTTTCTCCCAATATACTCAAAATTCTTTAGGAACTTGCTGTAAAATTTAATTTCTAGCAAGGACTTTGGCATCTGTTTTTGAGCCCTATTATTTCTAGTTACTTTAAATGATTCTGAACAAAATGTAAAAACTAGATTTTCAAAATACAAGGCCTTAGATGATATTTACCTGGCCTTTAGCAGTGAGATACCAGCCTAATGAGGCAGGAGCAAATGTTTGGCATGTGTGGAACCAATCTGTTTTTCAAACATTGTTAGCCTTGTCTGTTTAAATAAATGGTTTGTGTGAACCGCAATATTTTCATTCCATCCTGGGTAACAATCAGATATGTGGGTGATGTTTTCTCAACGGCGGCATTTTTCAGTATGAACAAAAATCAATTGTTTCCCAAATAACAGAATTAAGATGAAGATGGCATTACAGATTAAACCCTGACAAACCTACATCTTAACCTATCATATTTCTAACTTTCCTTGGTCTTCTCCAGGCTGAAACAGGAAGCCAAATCATATTCACCTCCATGAATATCCACTTACCACATACTGAGAACTTGTACACATTGCCTATCCACTATACTTCTGATATAAAACAAAGTGCCCATATTATAGTGTTATCAATTTTCTGCATAACCATTGAAACTGGAACAGGTCATAGTAAATCTACTATAGATGTTCAACCTGTTAGCTACATTAACAGCAACACAGAAATTTAAAAAAAAAGAAATTCAAATATTTTATATTGGCTATTAATAATAGTAATATTATTAATTATAAATAATATAGTCTACTTTCTACTCATTTATGAGTGCATGTTGCCTTGATTCTCTCTTTATATTTAATATGTTAATATTTTCAGGTTTTTTGATACTTTTGGGCTTCTCAGGTGGTGCTAGTGATAAAGATCCACCTGCCAATGCAGAAGATGCAAGAGATTTGGGTTTGATTAGGAAGATCCCCTGGAGTAGGAAATGGCACCCGACGCCAGTATTCCTGCCTGGAAAATACCATGGGCAGAGAATCCTGATGGACTACAGTTCACGCATTGGACACAATCGAGAGACTGGGCACACAAAGCACATACTTACTTTTATGTTAAATTATAATAGAAGCTTACATAATGCCTATAAATTCATGAAGATTCTAAATGAACTGCTACCATAGCTACAAACAGACATATCTGCTCTCACAAGAGTATACTTTTGGCATATATTAAATTTATTATAAAGTTTTCAAACCATTTCCCCCCTGTACATAATAAATTTTAAAAAGCAATTTAGAAATTACTCATAGAAAGTGAATTGCCTAGCAATCCCATGAGTTAAAATTATGTCCTTGAGAAATCGTTTGAAATAAAACAGACTTCATTAAATGAGAAAAATAAATCCCTCTATTAAAATAGCACCCAAATTCTAACAATACAAAGTAACAAATCACTAGATGCCTCAAATCATACGATTCTAACCAAGGTTAATTTCTTTACTATTTTGAACACAGAAACTGTAGTCAAGAGGAAAGAATATAATAAGTTACTAAGTTATCAAAATATCAAGGGAGAATAACAGATTTAAGATTTTACTATCCCTCCAATAAAGCCCTCTTGAGTTGGCAATAAATGACTAAGTTGAAGAAGAATACTTCATATATAGGTTTGAAATCTTTGAGGGTATAATAATTAAATCCCTACAGTCTTTTTCTTGAAGACAGAGAGTAGCCATTCATCCAAAGCTTTTAAGAATTTCTTTTTTCTCATAGAGAAGTGATTCCCTTTATTGCTCTTTGAAGAGTGCATAATGGATGCTAAATAATTTATTTCCAAATGAAAATGCATCTTCAAAAATTTCATATTAACCTAACTTTAATTTACTTCAAGTCAACAAATATTTATGACATATTTATAATATGCAAAATTCCATGCTAAAAATTCCTAAGGGTTATATAAAGATGAGTTAGACATATTCTTATTTGGAGGAGTAAATATAAGAAGGTATGCCTATCTCAGCTGGATCTTAAAGACACAGGATAATGTGAACAAACAAAAATAAGTAGGAAACTGTTTAGAAAGCAGTATAAAAAACAAAGAAAGAAGAAGGAGACTTTTTAGATCATTGTTAACAGACTTATATAAAATTAAAATCTGTTAATTTATTTCACACAGAGGATGAGTTCATTCTCATATATAGACACATTGTCCTCAGAATAAACCAGATAAATAAAAAGAGCATGTGCCATGCATGTGTGTGTGTGAATGTATGCATGTGTGTTATAGATAAGAAAACAGTGGCCTTTTAGCTTCACTATACTGTTAGGTAACAAAATTAGTAATTAACCCTATTCTTTGTTTAACAGAGCAGTTGTCTTCCCACTGTGCACAAGCCGGATTTAGAAAGGGCAGAGGAAGCAGAGGTCAAATTGCCAACATCTTTTGGATCGTAGAAAAAGCAGAGAATTCCAGAAAAACATCTATTTCCACTTCATTGATTACGCTAAAGCCTTTGAACGTGTGAATCACAACAAACTGTGGAAAATTCTTAGAGATGGGAATACCAGACCATATTACCTGTCTCCTGAGAAACCTGTGTGCCCATCAAGAAGCAACAGTTAGAACTGGACATGGAAAAATGGACTGGTTCCAAACTGGGAAAGGAATACCTCAAGGCTATGTATTGTCACCCTGATTATTTAACATATGCAAAGTACATCATGTGAAATGCCAGGCTGAATGAAGCATAAGGTGGCATCAAGATTGCCAGGAGAAATATCAATAACCTCAGAGATGTAGATGACAGCACTCTAATGGCAGAAAGCAAAGGAGAGGCCTCTTGATGAAAGTGACAGAGGAGAGTAAAAAAGTTGGCTTAAAACTCAACATTCAGAAAACTAAGATCATGGCATCTGGTCCCAGCACTTCATTGCAAATAGATCAGGAAATAATGGAAACAGTGACAGACTATTATCTTGGGCACCAAAATCACTGCAGATGGTGACTGCAGCCATGAAATTAAAAGACGCTTTCTCCGTGAAGAAAAGCTATGAACAACCTAGACAGCATATTAAAAAGCAGAGACATTACTTTGCCAACAAATGTCGTATAGTCAAAGCTATAGTTTTTCCAGTAGTCATGTATGGATGTGAAATTTGGACCATAATAAAGGCTGAACACTGAAGAACTGATGCTTTTGAACTGTGGTGTTGGAGAAGACTCTTGAGATATCTTTGGAATGTAAGGAGATCCAACCAGTCTATCCTAAAGGAAATCAGCACTGAATATTCATTGGAAGGACTGAAGCTGAGGCTGAAGCTCCAATACTCTGGCAACCAGATTCGAAGAGCCAATTCCTTAGAAAAGACTTTGATGCTGGGAAAGATTGAAAGCAGGAGAAGGGGACAACAGAGGATGAGATGGTTGGATGGCATCATCATTTCAATGGACATGAGTTTGAGCCAACTCCAGGAGATGGTGAAGAACAAGTAAACAGAGTTAGGCATGACTGAGTGACTGAACAACAACTTCCCAGTATGCCACCTTTCATATTAGTTTGGATTACATTGAAGGAGCACTATTCCCTAAGAAGAATATAAACTAAGAAGCTGAACAATGTGGAGTTAGAAGAAATACTGTACTTCCCTGATAGTTCAGTTGGTAAATCTGCTTGCAATGCAGTTGACCCTGGTTCAATTCCTGGATCATGAAGATCCCCTGGAGAAGGGATAGGCTACCCACTCCAGTATTCTTGGACTTTCCTTGTGGCTCAGCTGGTAAAGAATCCGCCTGCAATGCAGGAGAGACCTGGGTTCAGTCCCTGGGTTGGGAAGGTCCCCTGGAGAAGGAAATGGCAACCCACTCCAGTATTCTTGCCTGGAGAAGCCCATGGAGAGAGGAGCTTGGCAGGCTATAGTCCATGAGTTTTCAAAGTGTTGTACATGACTTAGGGAATAAACCACCAAGTAAATTCCATGAAACTAATTATCCAATTAACAAATAACAAGAAAATTGCCCCTAGTCGGATTTAGGCTACATGAAGTTATATTGAACAAACCTGGGATAAAGGAAAAGGCAGGGCTTCCTTGGTGGCTCAGAAGTAAAGAATCTTCCTGCCAATGCAGGTAACACATGTTTGATCGCTGGGTTGAGAGATGCCCTGGAGAAGAAAATGGCAACGTATTCCAGTATTCTTGCCTGGGAAATTTCATGTACAGAGGAGCCAGGCAGGCTATAATCCATGGGGTTTCTAAGAGTCAGACATGACTCAGTGACTAAACAGTAACAAAGAAGCAGGTAAACAGAAGTCAACTGCAAGCTCCTTGAGAAAACCTTCAACAGTGATGAGGAAGACTTCCAGAATCTGGGGTCAGATTCAGTCATGGGGCCTAAATGAAGCAAGGGAGCTGTGATTTGGGTTTTGGAAGAAACAATCTTTCAAATTATTTCTATGTCCTGTGAAGAAATTTTCAGTTAAAAGAAATTAGAAGAAACCAAGAAAATTGCATGAAACAATTGAATTTCTTTTAGGGATGGCTTCAGGAGTTTGTCTCAGCATTTACCCAAAGAACATTTATTGATGACATACTGGCTATTAGAACCATAGCAAACAACTCAACAAACTCTGAGAAAACCAAAACATTTATCACAAAATTTGAATTCTTAAACTCTAAATATTTTTCACTATTAGTTTTTATTTCAATATGTTCTCCCCTTTTCTGTGTATATTTTAATGCAGCAATCCATTCTTCAAATGATCCCTTCTAAATACTTTTTCTTAAAAGATGAGTGGGTGTGTGTTTTAGGTTTCAGTGATTTAAAAATTCAGCAAATAGTCAAACTTAAGCCATCCCTTCATGTTATTCAAATGGATGAGGTTCATAGGACAGAGTCCAGGAGACACCAGGTCTAAGCTTCCCAGAGCCCTCTCTGAGTGTAGCTTACAGACAGGATTTATTTCTCCCAGCTGTGATGTGTGCCAGTGAAGCTCACCTGAACCTAGTTGTCTAGGGTTTTCATTGGGGTCCAGTACATTGGCATGGTTCCCTGCTAATCTTTATTCTGCAGCCCTTCCAGAGATCAAGCTGATAACACATAGCCCAAGCCTGCCACTATCAATCACATTGTTAGCAAGAACTCTTCTTGTTCCCCAAATCTTCCAGGTTAACTAAGATACTCTGGACAGAGAGGATACTCTAAGGACTTAAATGGTACCTCCCAGGAATCAGGAAACAGACAAGTCTTTAATGCGCAATGTGTGCACAACCTGGATTTGCTGAGTTGATCCTTTCCTGCCAGTAGTATTACCTTTTTTTTATGAAAAACACAAAAACCTTTCTCCTTTAGATATTGGAAACACTAAAAGTCAGGAAATATAAAAATATACATATGAAACAGAAAAGGGATTGGGGATAGTAAACAGCAAACCTTATTTTTTAAAAAGAGTAATCTACACTGATGACATTATTATCCCTCATTCATTTCTCAGGCCACAGATATCTGGCTTTTCTTTTCATTACACTAAAAAATCTCCCCTCTAATAACCCAGAAGGATACATAAAACACTAGATATAAGTCAAAATAATTTTTCAAACATTTGCTTCAGACATCTGCAGCACTGAACCATGCTGATCATAAAACATGCCTTTTTTTTTTGAACTTTTGACTATTTAAACAGATGTGAAAAAATCCAGTCTGCAGGTTTATAAAATAAGAAGTGTAATTCCTGAGACCATTTCTAACTTAAGAGATAATCACTGTTCATAGTTTCTTGAATGTCTTTCCAGAAAAGTACTACACACACACACACACACACATACATTCTTGTTTGATTCCATTATTTATAACAAGTAATATTAAATATATAAAACATGCTGATTGTTTCATATAACATCTAGTTGAGACATTTTCTCGTGAAATGTAATTATAAAATTCTGGATTTTTACAACTACAGAGAATATTGATATATTACTATAGTCTAATTTAGGATATGGTGCATGCTAAGTCATTTCAGGTGAGTTTGACTCTTTGTGACCCTATGGACTGCTGCCTACCAGGTTCCTGTGTCCATAAAATTCTCAAGGAAAGAATACTGGAATGGGTTGCCTTGCCCTCCTCCAAGGGATCTTACAGACCCAGGGACTGAACCCACATCTCTTATGTCTCCTATATCCATCCGCAGGCAGGTTCTTTATCACTAGCGCCACCTAGGAAGCCCAATTTAAGATATAGAAATATGTAAATTAGGATTTAGAAATGTGTATATTTCTCAAGCTGTTAAGATAAAAATATCTTGTTATTTTAATCTTCAGTTGCAGTTAATAAAATTGAGCATGTTTATACATATGTGCATTAGCTATTCATATTTTTTATTTTATATTCCCTTTTTGTATTAACCACTGGAACTTATTCTGTCATATTCATTGTGAATGCATAGTTCATTTTTGTGGTTTTTATTTTTAATCTAGTTTGGTATATTTTCTCTGCAAAAACAAATCTGTAGTGAAGCTTATCTGTCTTTTTCTTTATAGGTTTTGGGTTTTGTGTCTAGAAAGAATTTTCAAACAAGATTATAAATGCCATGTTTTTCCATTTTTTTTCAGCAAATTTTAACCTGTATCACTTTTATGTTTTGAAATATATTGACAGTCACTTGTAGTTTAACGTTTAATAATTCATTACAAATTTTCCATATATATTTGAAAATATAATGTAGTGTCTTTTTTCTGGGTCCACAGTTTTTAATATGTATATAATAAATTGCCTTCATATTATTTGGGTCCTTAGTCTGTGTCCATATTTCATGTTGTCTATTTCCTTTGTAAAGACTTCATGACTAGTTAAAATTTTAACATCGGTATGACTTTCTGTTATTTTCTCCAACATAATTTCTATAGATGGTGTTTGATAATATTGATTCTGTTATTTGCTACACAAAATTCTCTTTTAAAACTAATTTATTTATTTATTGAATTCTCTTCATTTTGTATAGAAGTTTTCCCTTGCTTTCAAACTTCTATATTTTTATTTACAGTTTCTGATATGGCATTTTTCTTTAAGACTACCACATTCAGGTTTATTAATAGGATGTTTAGAGTTAATTCTACCCTTGTTGTTCAGTTGCTCTGTCATGTCCGACTGTTTGTGACCCAGTGGACCACAGCACGTCAGGCTTCCCTGTCCTTCACCATCTCCCAGAGTTTGCTCAAACTCATGTTCATTGAGTCAGTGATGCCATCCAAGCATCTCATCCCCTCTCTTCCCCTTCTCTTGCCCTCAATCTTTCCCAGCATCAGGGTCTTTTCAAATGAGTCAGTTCTTCACATCAGGTGGCCGAAATATTGGAACGTCAGCTTCAGCATCAGTCCTTCTAATGAATATTCAGGACTGATTTCCTTTAGGAGTGGCTGATTTAAACCCCTTCAAGTCCAAGGGACTTTCAAGAGTCTTCTCCAGCACCACAGTTCGAAACCATCAATTCTCTGATGCTCAGCCTTGTTTATGGTCCAACTATCACATTCATACATGACTACTGGAAAAACCATAATTTTGAATATTCGGACCTTTGTTGGTCAAGTGATGGTTCTGCTTTTTAATAAGCTGTCTAGATTTGTCATAGCTTTTCTTCCAAGGAGCAAGCATCTTTCAATACTTTATGCTTTTTGCTTTACATGTGTCTTTGCTTTCTCTCTCTTACTGTATGTGCATGCACCGAGTGTGTGTGTTTTTCCTGCTGAAAATTTAAAATTTAGATTTTTTCCTTTAAATTATTATGACTAGTGTTAACATCAATATATTTAAGTAACACTCCTAAGCTTCTATTATTAGATTTAGAAGACTTAAATGGCATGATGCTTGTTTTCTTATTCTAATCATTGATAATCAGCCACGAAAGAGTAGTGAATTTATCACCTAATTTATTATTTTCCCTTCCATTATTCTATTTTTTCTGTAATATTATTATTTATTACATTTCAAAATTTTAACCATAATTGTTTTGAAAAGGACTCAGAGTTTCTGTGTTTACTGACTTCTCTCATATACAGATAAACCTTCGTACTTGACAATTAGTTTGTTTGTGTATTCTTAATCTTTTACCTTTTCTGAGTATTTGTTCACCATGTCTTCACAATCTACTCACCCTATGTGGACATCTAAGGCTAGGCTGATTCCCCTTGAACAAAAAAGGTTTAACTTACAAAGTCAAGGTAATCCATGCCCCAAACATTCCAAACAAAATTTGGCTCTTGTCTGGGTCTTAGGAAATAAACCTCTAAGCCCTTGGAAAATGCTGTTTGATAGGGGTATCTAAGGGCCTTCACCCATGCCACATGGACTGTGTTAATAATATGATTTATGTTGGGAGCCTGGACTATAGGTATCAGCTTGAATTTTGGAGGGGTGGAAGTCTAAAATCAGCCATGCCAGTAAGCATGCTAATGTAATAACCCCCAGTGACAGGCCTGGACACTGAGATTTAGGTGAATGAGATTTGCTGGTTGGTAACATTCCATATGTGGTGTCACACGTGTTGTCGCACACTCAGTGTATGATGGGGAGAAGTGAGTGCTATCTGAAAAACTCTAATAGCAGAGGGATACTGGAAGCTTTTCCTAATGTCTCCTGAATTCTGTCCTAGAAGGTTCTTTCCTCTCCTGGTTTTAGTCAGTATTCTTTCACTGTAATGAAGCATAACCATGAATACCACAGCTTTTCTTAGTTCTATGGGTCTTACCAGTGAGTCATTGAACTTGACTGTGTTCTTGGAACTGCCCCCTCCATTATACCCCCTTTATATTTACTTCAAAATTCTTGGCTTTGAGGTAAGGAATGGGTGCTTTTCCATTTTAGGAAATTGTTAATCTCATTATTTTGCTTTCAAATGTGTTTCAACTCTTCTCTCTCTTTTTTATTTATTTGGCCATGTAAGGTCATAGTTGCAGCATGCAGGATCCTGCTCTAGTTCCCTGTCCAGGAATGCAATCCAAGCCCCCTACATTGGGAGCTTGGAGTCTCAATCACTGGACCACCTCTTTCTTCTTGAAGGATATCAATTATGGTTGTGCTACCTTTGAGTTTTGGTTATCTATACTTATTTTCTCTAGTCATTTGTAACCTGAGTTGATTTCCATTCTTTTTTTATTCATGTGATTTTTCAGAAATATATTCCATGTTCCTATTTGTTTACAGCTGTGCTTGCTTTTCTTTTTGCTTGATCTAAGTGAACATAATTTCTATTTTTTTATTTTCTCTTCCCTTATTTTCTGAACTCTTCTGCCAGAATTTTTATATTTACTTTGTATATTTTCTTTGAATTTTTATTTCAGACAAACCATATTTTCTTTAATTTCATTGATTTCTCATAACATTTACCCACAAATTTGTGAGACAGCTTTTCTGATATGTAATTGGGGAGGGGTATATATCTTTTTCCCTTCCACATCCTTTTCTCTTTGATGTCCATTTCTTTTCTTTCAATATCTTTTCATAAATTCTATGCTGGTTCCTTTATACATTTTTTTTCACTTTTGAAATGCAGGGTTACTTTTTTGGGGCTGGCTATTTGTTAAAGCATGGTTTGAGTGAGAATAAAGACTCAGGTCAATAAGCCATATGGACTTTGGCCCATTTTCTCTGAAATCTTTCCCATGAATACTCTCCCTGAGGATAATTCTCTGCTCTGATATAGAAGGAAATAAGTAAAGAAAGCCCTGAAGCCTTGTATGTTCCTGTCCCCTGCAGTGATTTAACATTTACTTCTGCTGATCTGATCAAGACTATCCTTAGCAGTGATTTCCACATGCTTTTTCTTTTCTGACTTGCCCTATTGAAGGGTAAGCCACATCTTACAAAGAAGCAGATCTTTGTGTTTCTTTTTTAACTTCCTCTCCAATCTGTACTATTTTGGGATGTTCCCTAAGCTCTCTTATGTACCCAGATCAGCAACAAATTTTGATTTTTGTCTCTCAAGATATATCTTGTTAACTGATCAAGGCCCACTTAGGAGAGCTCATCTACATTCTTTTTGGTAGTTTCCAAAGATGTTTGATACAACTAAGAGTTAACTACCTCACACATTTACTATATGTTAAAATAAAGGCAATTCTCAGAACAAGCATTGCCCTACATATAAAAGACAACAAACACTTATTAGAGAGAAAACAAAATGTATCATAAAAGCTGTTCTAGGAGTCTGACAAAAATTCCAGTTCTCTGTCCTCTTAGGTACTTTGAATCACAACTTCAAATGAAAACTCCATATAAAGCAGAGAATAATATTCTAGAGGCAAGATTATCCTTAAGATTACCATCAGGAAAATAGAAAACCTTCAAAACTAATTTTTAGATACAAGAATTTTCAGTGAGGAAGTCTCACGCCAAGATTCTTAATACTAGTAGAGAGTAATAACATTTTTAGCTTTTTCAACCTACTGAATTTTAAAATTGCAAACCCATTTCTAATATTCATCATGGTATTTGACAAACCAGTGTTTCACTAATAAAAACACATTTTTACTTCAAATTTGCTAATGAACAAATATTCAACTATTGACCTAGTTATGGAAAATAGAAATATTTTAATACTACCTTTGAATCATGGACTTTTTCATATAATAACAGCTAATCATATCCATCATATATATAAATATATTTTATTAAAGCAATTGATTGCCTCTAGAGTTGAGGTTTAAACTCACTAGTACATACTTGGTAACATACTGTCTATATTATTTTTCTGCAATGTTGAAATCTTTAAAAATAGATTACAAATGAGAAAAAAAATGCCCAATTTAGTTTTGGAAAAACTGGCTCAATTCCCAAGATCAGCTTTTCAGCATGCAAAGTACCATATGTCATCGCTCTTGGTAGCACTTTTTTTTTAATATGGTATGTATCTAGATATATACTAACTATATCAAGGACAAAAGTTGGGAGATTTGAATTCTTAATTTTATCATATTTCAGAAAGAAGATACAGGCAGAACTCTCGTTATTCCCTCATTCTTCAATCAAATATCCATATATCCTTTCTTAGAAATTTATTTTCTATTCTGTGTTTTTCTTCCTCTGCTCAATATTTTTTGTGTTAATTGTTTTCTTAGTTTGATATAATTTCATAGTTACAGTAAATGTTTAAGAATGATATCCAACCCAAGAGCATATGTCCAGTTCCTCAGACTGAAAAAATAATAATTTTTTTTTACCCTAATATTTTTGTAGAGCACATGGCTCTTACTTTGGAAAACACCCTTTTTTTGAGTTTTCCTGGAGTCCCCTAATCATTACAGGTTATACAATTTGACAGGAATACTACAGCATGTATTTTGCGTTCTTCAAAGTACATGATAGCTATTTGACCTTGATTTGTCAACTACAAGGTGGAGATCCAAGAAAGCCAGTGGTATATCCACTCCAGTCTTAAAGCTTGAGAAACAGGAGCACTTAAGCCTTTATTTCTAGTCCAAGTCCAAAGGTCTGAGACAGACTCTAATGGTATAAGTTCCTGTTCAAGGGCAGGCGAAGACTCATTCCAGTTCAAGCAATCAGGCCTAGGGAGTGAACTCTCCCTTATTCTGCCTTTTGTTCTATTCATTCCCTCAACAGATTACATACTATGTCTATTGTAGCCACTTGTTCTGAGAAACAAACTCACTCAGAAGGACAATGCAGATAGTGGAGTGCAGTTTATTACACAGTCCAGCCCAAGGCAGAGTCTCCTCTTGGCCAAGGACCCTGACCAGTTTTTGTGAAAGCCTTATATACCCTAAGTGTCCTGTCTGAACAAAGGAAAAAGAAAGATACAATCAAAGTTAACCAGTGATTCATATGCCTTAAGCCTAGGTAGTTAACAGTGGACAATTATCAATAGGCCTGTGGTCATACCCCAATAAGCATAATGGAATGTCTGATTCTATTCAGTTACACAGATAATTAGGGTATTTTTTAGGCAATGGAGAGCCCTGAGGCTCTTCCTTCCTGGGGCCTGGTTTTCCAGTAGGTATGTCATTTCCATAGATACTGGGCGTCTTGCTCAAAGTCCACAGTTCGGCCCAAGAAAGAGTCGTACTTTCAAGACAGAGCCTGTTGTGTTTTCTCCTACATGCCCACTGATATTGGAGCAGGCAATTTGTTATACTCAATCTTCTGATTCAAATATTAATCTCATCTGGAAACATCCCCACAGACATAAAGAAAATTAATGTTTAGCCGAACATCTGGAAATCTCATGGTCCGGCCAAGCTGACACATAAACTTAATTGTCACAATAATTTCTATCACTTACGAGCCCAGAGATTTGGAGTATTTACTAGATTCTTTTCTGTACTCACCTACCCCCTCCAACACCAAATGATTCACAAAGAGACATAATTAATCTTTCCCTTATGACTTTCATATCTGTCTCCTCTTTCTCATTATCTCTGTGATGATCCTAGAAAAAAAAAATTCGTAATTTTATAATATTTTACTGTAGAGACTTTAACTAACCTCTCAGTCGCCAACTCTATCCTTCTTCAATCTGTTCTTCACATAGCTGTCAGTTTTGGTATTCGATATTGGTTCTGACAATAACAACTTTGCCTCTTTTGCACACCAAAGCTAGAACAGTGATTAAGGCATAATAAATATTCTCTAAGTACTGGCTGAATGAAAGAATAATATGTGAACTGGAAAGTGTAATGTCCAAGCTAAAGCCATTGTTTCTCACAGGTTTATATCTTGGCCTAGAAAGCAAAATGAAGGCTTACTTGGAGCAAATTTATCATCCACCACCCTTTAATATCCCCTATTTGTTTCAGTGATATAAAATTATTGTCTTTCACATAACCCATCAATCTTTCATATATGCTGTTACTTTGACCCTTCCACTCTTTTTCTGAACTTATATTTCAAAAAATGCAGCAGCTCAGTTCTTACTTAATCACCATGCACCCCCTGATGTCATGTTCAGTTCACTTCAGTCGCACAGTCGTGTCTGACTCTTTGCGACCCCATGAACCACAGCACGCCAGGCTTCCCTGTCCATCACCACTCCCTGAGTCCACCCAAATCCATGTCCATCTAGTCGGTGATGCCATACAGCCATCTCATCCTCTGCCATCCCCTTCTCCTCCTGCCCTCAATCTTTCCCAGCATCAGGATCTTTTCAAATGAATCAGCTCTTTGCATCAGGTGGCCAAAGTACTGCAGTTTCAGCTTCAACATCAGTCCTTCCAATGAACACCCAGGACTGATCTCCTTTAGGATGGACTGGTTGGATCTCCTTGCAGTCCAAGGGACTCTCAAGAGTTTCTCCAACACCACAGTTCTAAAGCATCAATTCCGTGGCTCTCAGCTTTCTTTATAGTTCAACTCTCATATCCCTACATGACTACTGGAAAAACCATAGCCTTGACTAGATGGACCTTTGTTGGCAAAGCAATGTGTCTGCTTTTTAATATGCTGTCTAGGTTGGTCATGTAGACATATATTTTTCTGTCTCCAGTAACATACTTCATCAGAGCACTTAGTTCACTGAACTGTAATTACTGTCCTATTTTTCTGTCTCCTTTTGGGTAAAG
Organism: Antilocapra americana; assembly: GCA_007570785.1. Lineage (NCBI taxonomy): Eukaryota > Metazoa > Chordata > Mammalia > Artiodactyla > Antilocapridae > Antilocapra > Antilocapra americana. The sequence continues at coordinate 10,741,740 of ML663008.1, read as the reverse complement.
GCCATTTATTATTTATGTTTTCATCACCAGTTTTATAACTGAGTACTTGTTATAGGTAGACAATCGATATATATTTGTTGAAAAAGTGAATTCTGAATCTTGCATGTCAAATAACCTTTCACCCCATATTTACTTTTAGTACTTCCATTCTACTTATCCTTATAAACTGTTTTCATCTCTTCCAGGAGAAACAGTCTATTTTCCTTCTTGGAATTCAATAATCCCTCTTTGCTCTCATCACTCAATGTTTGTCATTATTAAAACATTTAAATCAATCTGATTTGTATTATGAATGACTATTTGTTTTTCTATCTCCCAAAGTGAATTATAAACCCTATGACAATAAAATTTATGTCATTGTTCTCATTAGATATACTATAATAATTATATTAACAATAGGGAAAGGATCTTAAGGAAAAAGCAGTATTATATTGAACAATTGTTAAAGCATTATTACAGAAACAAACAGCTGGAGCCAGTTGTGGAACTGAACACTTTAGGGGCAGGATTTTTATGAAGAATAAAAAGAAAATCACATTGTATTGTAGAAATGGCTGCTTTGTAAAAATTACTATGCTAGACATAATTTGATTGGGCATAATTTTTGTGGTAGGAGCATAAAGGCATTTCATGTTCATTTTATATGTTCTTTGCTTTCTGAGAATTATTAGTTAAGTACATATTGTGGAAGATATTATTGCTTGTAAAGTTTCTTCTCACATTTTTGATAATGACTCACACTTTGTAAATTTTGTTTGTGTACATTACCTCATGTTAACACTTGATATTTTGTAAAGTAGGAGAGGGAACTGAGATTCAACAAATTCAAGTTATTTCTCTAAGCTCAGTAATGTTATTAATTACTACAGAAATGTGCAATTTTATTATCATTGTGATACAGGCAGAGAGTAAAAAGAAGTAATCATTTGAGATTTGATCTAAGTTTAAGTTTTGTTTGTTTGTTTTCTTTAAATTTGTGGGACAACTGCTAGGAAAGCTTTTCCTGGTGTAAAAACTAACTTTTACACCAGGTGCTATTACACTGAAACATGTTCAAAATTGTTCAACAGAAGTAAAGTAATACAAGTTTCAAACATCAAAGAAGTTTCCATTTCTCATCTATTAAAATAGTAAATATATATTTTAAATCCCTCAACATAAAGATGAAGCAAGGTCAGTTATTTAACCAATATTTAGATTATGAGATGCCAAGCAGATAAAGTACAACATACAAAGGAATCTGAATTTTCCATCATCCTGTTTGGTTTTATAATTTAGGAAATTAATCAAAAGTTATCAGATATCTCATGATTTGTGTATGTCCAGGTTTGGGAGTTGGCAACATCTAACAGAAAAAGATGTTTTCTGGTCCTGGACCTGAATGAGAGTGGTGTTCTCAGAGCAGGAGTAAAGGTAGAAAGTTTGGGTAACAATGTTAAATTATCACCTCGTATTGAAGTGTTCCTCATTCATAATTTTGAAGAAAGGGTAGTACTAGCAAACCCAGCACTGAACAGTAAAACAAAGTGATTAGTGAATCTTGGACTTTACTCTTCTGTCAACCCAGGTCCAGTGCATATTTTGCCCTGTCAAATCACCACAACTATATAACAGTTATTTTCACACATTCACTGAATATTAACTGCTGAGTGAATTATACCCTGCAAAACATCATGATTCTCTAATAACTTCCCTACAATTTTAGGAATATATCCTTTATCTCATTCTCCCATTTTGAAGCATTGGCATCTCTTATAAAGTAAATAATGCTATATTTTAGGTCACTAACTATTGTTAGTAAGGCATTCTATTTATATACATTATCTTTTGAACTCTTCATTCAACTACACCATGAATTATATATAATTCCTCATTCTTATTGTCACCATTTTACTTTAGGCCCTTACCATTGCATGCCTGATCAACAACAGTGTTGGGAATTGGTAACTCCCAATAAAATCTAAATGATTTTATTTATAAACTAACAGGTTTCCTGAATATCTTGTTTTGTTCAAACTTTCTATAGAACTACACTGATCATATAAAACAACTATAATGAGTCCATACTGAATAAGAATAAAATACCAAGAGCATTTTACATATATTTAATTTTCACTATTTTCATGTCTTAGAAGGGTAGTAATATTTGGGTTATTTTTTGGGCTCTAAAAAATGTCAAGTAGTATTTATCACTTCAAAGAGGAAAAGAAAAACAAAACTTAAATAGGAAGAAATAAGAAAGGAAGGAAAGAAAAAATGGGAAGGAATATTAAATTGAGAACTCATCATAATAAACATTATTTTCATCTCATGCTTTAATTCTCAGTCTGATACCTGTTGGGGGTAAGAACACTAAACAGAAGAAAGAGCAGTGATTCTCCTAACTAGTCATTCATTTCATTCACACTATGTAGACATGTAGCAGAAAATCTGTACACAAAGTTCCGTTACATAAAGTTCAGTTAAAATCTAACTCTCATTCTTTCTCTGCCCCATCATTTCCATTCATATTTAATAAGAAAACATATCACAATTAACTTATACAAATTTTAATATAAAAATAAATTTTGGATAATCAATGTACATGGCCTATTGAATGGTTTACCTTAGGTTATCAATGTTCAGAAAGAAAGGCTATCTTGTATAGTTTTGAAGCAATCTGAAATATCCTTCTTGACACCCTAACTGAAAATTAGGTTCAAATTTTGAGTCAGTGAAAAATCCCTTTATAACAACATAAAAACAGAATCATTATATGGAGATGGAATTTCTGAGACTAAACTGTGGATATACATAAATTATTTTAGAATATATAAAAATCTTGGGTTGGGACTCCAGCCATAGCAAAGATCTTAGTCATATTAACCAACTTGAATTTTGTACTGTTAATTTTTAAGCATCCCTGCAAAAGTACTAGACATGAATCACATTTTAAAAAATACATCTTCAGTTTTGTTGTCTTTTTTTTCCAGTAACTGAAATGAAGTCTGTTTTTTTCTGGATAATTTAGCGACTAAAATGAAACCATAATCTAATGACCAGTAAAATTCAATAAATGTTCTGATGCATTTCTTTACTACCAGGAAATAATAAATAGCAAGCTAATTTCTATTACAGCTAATTTCTAGTATGAATAAAATATTAATGCAATAATAAAATATAATATAATAATGCATGAGAGGGAAATAGAGTTTAATTTGTTTCTTTCTACATAAGGAGTGCTTTCCATTGCCCTAAAGGTTAAAATTACAGAGGTCATTTTTAAAGGTATATACTGAAGTAGGTAGCCTTTCCCTTCTCCAGGGGCCTTTCTCAAACCAGGGATCAAACCCAGGTTTCCCACATTGCAGGAAAATTCTTTACCAGCTAAGCCACAAGGGAAGCACAAGAATACTGGAGTGGGTAGCCTACCCCTTCTCCAGGGGATCATTGCAACCCAGGAATCAAACTGGGGTCTCCTGCATTGCAGGCAGATTCTCTACCAACTGAGCTATCAGGGAAGTCCTAAGACGATATAAGAATGTTTCAAATTAAATTAAAAATTTGAGGAGTAAAATATCACCTAATTAAAAATTAGTAAATAATAAATAATCCAGTTGAAATATCATATGGAATCCTACTAGTATATTAGTATTACAATTTTATATTAATATGAGGTATCTATATTGATTAATAAGACAATAACATATTTTAAATATATTTAATTAAATTAAAATGACATATTTTTCTGAAAACTAAAATTAGTTTTATATAATCATTCTAATGTCATTCATACCTTTACCTCTTCAATCCAGTTCTTTGTAAAAATATGCAACTAGTAATATGAAAGAAATTGATTTCATAATCACTTTCATAATGACAGAAACACCTCCAAACATCAGTGAGTCACTATATTTCTATTTATTATCTTTTGAGTGTTCTGAGAGGAAATAAAAGCTGAAGAACTTAAAGAATTACTACAGAAACCATGAAAATGAAGAATTTACAGTTTATCTTCCAGCATCATCATGATATGTGTGTCTTATTCCCAAAACTCAGCAGTTATCAAATTGCACGATACTTCTGCCCGTATAGTAGAATTCAAACTCCTCAAAAAGTAACCTGGTGTTCTGTGATAGGTGGGTGGGATGGGGTGGGATGGGGTGGGGGTTAGAGGTGGGAAGAAGATGCATGAAGGAGGGGATATATGTAGACTGATGGACTTCTCTGGCGGTTCAGACGGTAAAGTGTCTGCCTACAGTGCGGGAGGTTGAGGTTCTGTCCCTGGGTTGGGAAGATCTCCTGGAGAGAGAAATGGCAATCCACTCCAGTATTCTTGTCTGGAAAATCCCGGAGGAATGTGATAGGCTACAGTCCATGAGGTCACAAAGAGTCAGACACCATTGAGTGACTTCACTTTCACTTTCATTTTCATGGCTGATTTAATTTGTTGTCTGGCAGAAACCAATACAACATTGTAAAGCAATTATCCTCCAATTAAAAATAAAAAAGCAGTTTATGCATGGCCTCAGCTAACTTTTCAGCCTAATCTCCATCTGGAGAACAATTAACAAAGAAAACAGGCACATGAAAGAATTGGCAAAAGCACAGGACAATACAACATATATTTTTTTTAATGCAATGTGAGGTACAGGGCCCAACTGCTAATCCACTGTCAATAGGGTAGAATAATTAGAGCTTCTGGTAAAAAATAGTAAGTAAATACTGGTTGGAAGGCAAACTAGATATAAACTGGTTTATGGGTGAGAGAACACCATTTCTGTGAAGACACATTAAAGGAGGGATGATTATGATGTGAACACTATAAAATATTAACATCAGCCTGAATACTTTAGTTGTATTAATATTTAAAAGTAACTGGAATTAGAGTTTGGTGAATAGACAGAAAACAGATTATGAAAGACTATAAAATTAATTTAAAAGTGTCTTGATCAGTTTTAGGAGGATGAACAAGAAATCATATATAGTTCTTTTCCCAAGTTTAATTGCAAAATGTGTGATTTTCCTTCTTCTTTATTAATTTGAAATTATTATTAAACTTCTGAACATCTTTGTTAAATGCCTGGCATAGTTACAGCATTACCCAGTTTTGGAAAAATAAAATTCACGTGTCACAACCATAAATGTCTTACAGAAAAGAAGTAACAATCGTTTCTTCAACAAATATTTGTTGACCAGTTTCCATGCATTGGGCACTCTTCTCAGGAAAGTAGGATACAAAACAATGAGGTCAGAGCACTATGGCAAACTAGAGGATTCCTGCCTAGTTTAAATGCTCTTCCTTTATTTATTCATTTTAAGCAAGTCAAAGAAGCAAACCTGGTAACTTCTTCTTTTGACCTATCCTGACTCCTACCTAAATATATACCTGAGCTGAGCCTTTGTAACTAAGAATGACCTGAGTTTTTCAGGGTCGGAGGAAATCCCAGATAATATACAAGAAATAATCACTTCTGACGTTTGTTTCTTTCAGAGCACTCGGAATTAGAATGCATCAATACTGGATTCTGGAAATACAACATGGAGAAAAGTTTGAAGTATAGTCAAACAGCTAAACCTTTTTCTATTTTCTCTTCTTCAAAATATTGCCATCTGTCAGTTGCCTAGTGAAAAGCAAAGTTAATTTACACCACTCTGAAATTTCTTTAACATCAAGTCCTCTTTTTCAAGCAACTGCTGAGATCCTGCCTTAGTTATGGACACACTACATCTTTGAAAAGCGATCAGAAGAAGTTAGCTACTTTTAATTTCTGTAGAAATGAGAGGCCAGTGAGATGAGAAGACGATGAAGGAAATAAAAATGTTATGATGTATTTTTCCCTTTTGTATGTGTTTCTTTGTAAAAGTGGTTTAATCAAATGTGTCATCAGTTAAAAGTAGCCAACTGTAAGAAAATATCAATTGACAACTACATTAGAAATCTACATAAGTTATGTCATTCAAAATGAAGTAAAAAACACATGATTACTTTTTGCTTCATAGTAGTGACATGATTCTAGCTCCCTGTGTAAGATCTGGTCATATTTGAATGTATTACATAAAAAAGAATCAAAAAATTCTACTCAAAAAGTTACTGTTTATATACACATCACTGTTTAATAGTTTATGTGCAATTGTATATGTGAGAAATATACACATAAAAACTGAGGCAATTTTTTACCAAGTTATCATTATAGATTTGATAAAGAACTAAATTTCACTATTATCAAAATGAAAAAAAAATTAGTATATTAAATTGAACAAAATCAATATAATTTGCTGATTAATAAACACAATTAAAAGTTTATAAGATCAAAGAACTGAGTTACAAAATATTTTAATAAATACTTTTCCTACTTTTTTTTCCTCATTTGAGGAAATGGGATAACACATTGCTAGTTAGTAGCAGATACAGAGTAAAACCATTGTTCTCATACTTTACTATGCAAGAACCCAAAAACTCCTCCACTTTTAAGGCTTGGTACATCTGATTTTATTACTCCAGACAGGTTATGTGACTTGGTCAAGGTATGATGACCTTTTTATGGTAATAGTGGCAGTGGACTTGATCTAATTCACCTGCTATGAACCTCAACCAAATGCTTTTTCCATTATATATGCTGATTATTATTCATGTTTACACTTTTTCATGCAGTAGGTATGGTTCCTACATAATCAACATTTCTCTTCTTACTAGTCATAATTTGATTTACCAAACCAGTGTAAAACTTAATAGAGGAATTAGAAAATCAATTAGTGGCAGCTGCATATGAGTAACCATTCAAGGTTGTGCTGACTGATATTTAACTTAAAACAGGAAATTATTTTTAAAAAATATTTACTTTTCTATAAACACCAAAATTACAAAATATGGTTCTTTCTTATGCTTAGTGAACCATATATTTGTACACATCTATACACAACTTAACTTTAGACGTACTATATACACATATATTTATAAGCAAAATTATATGCAGTTTGCTGCTGCTGCTGTTAAGTCGCTTCAATCGTGTCCACAGTTTAAAAGACTAAAAATATGGGAAGAATCATGACATCAATTTTTTTATCCACTGAACATATTCTTGATAATATGTTGTTATTGAGCAGAGAGAAACAAGGTATACATAATTTCAATACACTTTTAAAGTAACTATCTTAGCCTGGGGATTTCCAAAGCCCTAGGCTTACACAAAACCAGCAGAGATGTATAGTCAGATTGAAGAAACTTTACCTTCTTTTTCAAATCTTATGCATGTGTTTGTGCTTGATTTCTCAGTGGTGTCTGACTCTGTGTGGCCCTTTGGCCTATCACCTGCCAGGGTCCTACATTCATGGATTTTCCAGGCAATACTGGAGTGAGTTGCCATTTCCTCCTCCAGGGATCTTCCCGACCCAAGGATGAAACCTGTCTCTCCTGTGTCTCCTGCATTTCAGGTGGATTCTTTAGCCACTGAGCCATCAGGGAGATAAACAAAATCAAATTTATAAAGATAAATTGTACCAGTCAGAAAAATAATCCTTTTTCTCTTCCTGTTGGTTTGGTTTTACAAAGAAAGTCAGAATGGCCAGTGGAAAATTTGTTTCCAATTGACTAAATCACATGACCGTTTTTCTTTTTGAATGACTCTTTTCTCAGAGTTTCTAAATTCACACAGCATAAGGGAGCAAAGACAAGAAGCAAAAAGACTTCAAATGGATTATTAGGTGTAGTAGTGAAAGAGGTGATCCTCTTATTCCTTTGTTTTCATGTCTAGGAATTCAGGCTACACGGACTACAGCATATATTGGCTCTGGTTTCAGGAATATGTCAAATCTTAAAGAAAAATGTAGGAAAAAATACAGATGTTTGTCCTTTAAGCAGGTGCCACAACTCATATTTTAGCTTGCTGTCCTATTATTTAATCAAGCTAGCTGCTTCTAGATGATGCGACTCAGCAAAGAAATAATAAATTATTTGCATAGGAATCAACTGTCATAATTCCTTTTCTAAAAAAAATAACGGCCCTGTTTGAATGCCTAAAAGCTGAAACTGAAATTAAGATTCTTATAAAATTTATTTACAAAGCAAATTACTCAAGAAAGAGCTAAAGGGCAGGCAACTTTAGGGGAAAATCAAATTGAGCCAAGACATCATCTGAATCATAACTTCAGTTTAAACACACAGGGAGGGTTTAGAGTGAAAGTAGAACCACAGAGTTTGTTTCATCTTGAGGCAAGAGGGTGTTCCATTATCCTTTGTATTATTGTAAAGGTGTGCTGTGTTTAATTCTCCAAATAATGAGAGTACTGTGAGAAGTCAACTGAAATAACTGCTAGGTTGTGTGCATTGTCCCAGTAGAGGGTATTAAGTGTGGAGCCAGCAGCATTTACCATCTAGTTGATGTGTGCGTTTCCATGGAGCTAGTAAAGAATATCGAAGTCCAATCATGTTAACACTAGCATTGAATGCAATCTAGTTCTGAAATATTTTCTTTCCCTATAAGGACAAAGTTGCTGACCATCCACTATGAGGGAGATTCAGTGTAATTAACCAGTCACTACTTTGTTGACTGATATCCGAGAACTGGTACTATTTCAGGGGATCAGAACTAACTTCTGCCATTGGAAATTGTGTTCATAGCAGTGTCATAGTCAAATTATGGTGACAGGAAGACCACATTGTTTCTCCTATTGCCATGGAGACTTTGTCCAATAACTAATTATTGAAAGTCTCTTTCAATGTCAACATCTTCTGACAGGCATTTATGTGGTACACAAGTATTTTCACCTTCTCCTAAGAGAATAGTCCATATACTTCTCTAGATTTTCTAGGGCCAACTTTCCAATATCATCAAATCTAAATTTTTCCTGTTAGCTACTGTCTGTGAGGTAATATAGATCCATAAATTAGGCCATGTGTCTTTTCACAAGAAATGGATAACTGAACTTATGTTTTATGATCTGACCTTTATATAGTAAGCTTGTAAGGCAGCAGCTACCTAGTTATGGCCAATGTATTATACAGGCCCATCTATAAACTGGATTGCAACTCTTTCTCTTCAAGGAATCTGTCAGAGGGACTTATTATAAAGTTGGGGCTTATCAAGAGGTCAAACAAGAACAAGTGCCATAGGATTCTGAGTCACAGGCTTAAGTAATTTAATTCTGTCTTCTGGCTATGCTCAGGTCTAGTCTGTATAAATCTCTTCTATTTTGTAACCTTAGATATTTCAATGTATATTGGGAATTAAATCTGCCATTTTAATATTCATCTTGGTCATGACACATGATGGAGAGTCAATACATATATACTCAATAAATTATTATAGGATTTAAAATGGAATACATCAAAGGTATATAAGAATTAGCCTGAAATATTATACAATTTGGAGAAGGAAATGGCAACCCATTTTAGTATTCATGGCTCAAAAATTACATGGGCAGGGGAGCCAGGTGAGCTATGGTCCAAAGTGTCACAAAGAGTCGGACATGACTGAGCAGCTAAGAACATACATTATACATTTTTCTTTTATTCTATGTTGCTTAGAAAAGATAAAATTATCTTCTATGATAAAAGAAACACTAACAGTTTAATAAGCTGTTTTTTCTCATTTTTATGATTTTTTTAAAATGCCTAGAAATAGTATATATGCTTTCTCTCACCTTTCATTGGCTGGAAATTAATTCCATGGCAACTCCTAACTGCAAGACATGCTTGACAGTTGTAAAAATTATTTAGTACTAGTAAATAACAAATCACACAGAAAATAATAGATTTCCATCTATAAACTACATTTGAATTACTGAAAAAGAAAGGGAAATTGATAAAAAATGAGGTAAAAAAAAAGTTAAGTAATTGAACATTTAGACAAGACTGCTAAATTTTCACCAAGGTTGCTCTTTCTGAATACTGGTTACACATGCTACTAGACTATTGTTATTTATACAAGTGGGCCAAAACTGGCCCCTGTGTATTGGCCTAAAATGGCCCCCAAGCAATTTACTTCTATAAAATAGACTAGGACAATGAGCCAAAAACCTACCAGAATTTTGCCTTAATCAAGGAAGACCCAGAATCATGAGAAGAAGTAGCACACACGTTTTATTGGACAACACTCACTCAGGGTTGCATGAGTGGGCAAGTCCCTCCCAGAAAGACACCTTCCATAAAGGTGCACAGGGTCACTACCCAGAAAGGGAGTGGAGCAAGGGATCTTTGCGGGGAGAAGGGAAGCCAGAGATGAGGCTTATTTGTCTCAGCATCAAGATAGGGAGTCCCTGGGTTAGACAGCTCCTGAAGGCAAGAGAAGTTTGGAGTCTTAAAGCTATAGGGTTTGTCTTACCTATGGCTATTATTGATAGCAAATGTTAGGTGACCTTTGCAGGTTGGAAAAGTAGTTCTGGTCTAAATGGATAAAAACTATGTCTGTTTGAACTATATTTACATCAATTATTGATAGATGTGTATAGATTTGAGCTTGGTGCCGGTAGGCTTTGGATTAAAATGTCTAAATACCTAGGGGTGGGATTCTTGGGCCATAAGTGAAAGTCTAACCTCTTACAAAACAGACACGGTGAGTTCCAAAGTGGACCTATGATTTTACATTTCCACTACGTATATCAGAGTTATAGTTCCTTTACAGTCTCACCCACACTGGGTACTGTTGCAGGTTTTCATTTTACCATTCTAAAAGGTTTGGTTTACAAATATTTTCTCTTAGATTGTGAATTTTCTTTTAATTCCTTAAATAATTTTTGGGGGAGAATGGATGTTTCAAATGTTTCTTAAAAGTCTGATTTATCATCCTTAAAATTTTTTTTATTGATTTTATTTTTACTGTCCTGAGTAGTTTTCATTTCACATGTCCTCTTCTTTTTTTCTAGAAGTTTTGGCTTTACATTTAGGTCTATGACTAATTTTAATTTCTTTGTATGTATCTTACAAGGCAGTACTATAAGTATTTTAAAATTACTAGTGCTGATAAATAATTATAGCTTCATGATTATAATAAAGAGTAAAATGTTCTTTTGTTTTCATTTGAACATTTTCATTATATCTTAAATATTTCTGTATATATATAATAAACACAACTCTTCATCTGATTGTTCATTCATCTTTCTCTGGAGGAATACAGTACTAAGCAGGGGGCAAGATCAAATATATGATTAAACTTATGATTAGAGCTGGAAGGAAAGTACAAATAATGAAGAGGAAAAGCAGCAGGATGTGAACTGATTCAAAGTGGCAGCTGCTGGATGTGTGAATCAGAAAGTCTTCATCTTTGATAAGAGATCTGCAAGGTAAGGATAATTTTTGTGTGCCTATGTGTGTGTGTATTGCAGGACGCTGTGTATCAGGGAGGATGGTATCCATTCCAGCATACTGAAAGACCCTAAAGTGGAAGAAAACAGGGAGAGTTCAATGTATTCAGAGAAAATTGCAAGAGAGCACAGAGCTATGATAGGTGAGCATTGTAACATGGGATTTTTTTTTTTTTTTATCATTCAGAACCTTTGGTATGATACCATCAAAGATTTTTAAGTTAAAGATGGACAACATTATATTATTAAATTTTAATTTTAAAATGATTACTATAAAAACTATGTGGAACAGAGTGTGGAAGGAACAGAATAACATGTGGGGAAATACATTAGTATTTTTCTGAAAGCAGGAAATTAAAATTGCATGTATATTTATGAGGTAGATTAGCCAGAGCTTGGCAAGAGATTGGAAGAGTTAAGGAAAAAGGAAGTACCAAAGATAATCCCTGGTGTTCTGGCTTACAAAACTTTCATATATTTAAACAGGTAATGGTATAAGTGGCTTAGGAAAAGTCTGGTTTAAAAACATTGATATGCAATATTTAAGTAATATCTTTAAATAAAGGAAGAAAATCTATGGTAATAGTGCTAATTTCTGCTAAAGCACATGTCACATAAATCATGTGGAAATATACAATCTTTAGCATTTTCCCAGGATAGTTAGATATTTAAATAGAATTAGTTAGTTTTACTCATGCTTTTCCTATTTAGGCCTAACTAAATCAAAATAAGGAGACTGATAATCTGAGTTATTTCCTCAAAAGAAAGACCACACTATTTAAGTTTAAACATAGAAATTTGTGCTCATTTTAAGCATATGAATTTAATAGTTAAAATGGAATTAGTATAATGATATTCTTTGGATTTATTCTTATTAGAGAACATGTCAGTATCTCACACTGCCCACCAATTTGGGGGGATGATTGCTAAGTAATATGATCTACTATGAAAGGCAACTGAAATAACATCTCAAGGAACTTGTGTTTCATGTTGCATTAAAAAAAAAGAGGAAGGAAGGTGGCAATCACTTGATAGAAGTTTCTAGCATGTTCACAGGGAAGAAATTATTTCTCAAATTATTGATATTTATAATGGCTTTTCAAAAAAATCTGAATTCTATTAGAGGTAGTTCTCTGAAGTTATATTTTTATAGCCATGTAACCTGTTAAAAACATTTAACACTTGAACTCTTTATTTAAATTTGTATAATGCACACTGTGATCCAATGAAATCTCAGATGTAGTTGATGACATTGATTTTATTTCAAGGATATTTTTTGCTGGTTGTGAATATAATGCATCTTTATGGGACTCATTTGAATATTTCAAAGGAAAAAAAATGTTACACATTTCTACTGAGTTAGCTGTAACGCTGAGATTGGCACAGTTTCAAAAACTGTATGGCAGATATGACCATTTAGATTTTATTATTAAATCAGGCAATAAGCAGTAAAAAAGAATTATTCAAGATTCAGGACAAAAGAAAGTGGTCCTAATTCCTAATATTTCCTATTTTTCATCTTCATGAATAGGTGATTAAAATTCAATAGATTTAGAAATCCACTTAGAGTGAGTCTATCAAGTAAAGAAATCCAAGACTCTCAACTTCACTGCTTTGAATTTCATTTTAGTCTTAAAGAATAGAGCCAGTTCAAGGACATTATATCCAGTCATAATTACGTGTTTTTTTTTTTTACTCTGTTTCTTTCTATATTGTTGGATTCGTTGATTTCTCAGTGTATGTGATATGCTGCTGCTTCTGCTGCTGCTAAGTCACCTCAGTGATGTCTGACTCTGTGCGACCTCATAGACGGGAGCCCACCAGACTCCACCGTCCCTGGGATTCTCCAGGCAAGAACACTGGAATGAGTTGCCATTTCCTTCTCCAATGCATGAAAATGAAAGGTGAAAGTGAAGTCGCTCAGTCGTGTCTGACTCTTAGTGACCCCATGGACTGCAGCCTGCCAGGCTCCTCCATCCATGGGATTTTCCAGGCAAGAGTATCAGAGTGGGTTGACTTTTCCTTCCCCAGGGAATCTTCCTGACACAGGGATCAAACCCAGGTCTCCCGCATTGCGAGCAGACGTTTTACTCTCTGGCCCAAGCCACCAGGGAAGCCCTCCTAAAGGCCTTGGGATTTCCAGTGATGGGAGCTGAGGGCAATCAATGTGTCTTTTGTTCTGATAATCAGGAAACTTTGAGGAGTACCTAAAAATGGGGGCTGGTTGGCAGTGGAACTAACCCAGTGATGGGAACTTTCAGACCCATTGATTTCCATGGAGGGGAGGTAGGATATAAGTTGAATCAATTATCAGTAATTTAATTGATCATGCCTATGATTGGAAACCCCCATAAAGGGTGGATTTGGGTTTCAGGTTAGTGGTCCACAATTCATTCACTCGCTGTCTTACTTGGTCCCAGATCCACAGGGTCAGAAGTGTCTTTGTTCAGGACCTTGCCTCTATACTGAAGAGCTACATGTATAGCTATGGATTCATAGCTATACATTCTTCATGTAGCTATGGATTCATATTCTTTATCATGTTTTCTAAAAAATAAAAATGGTAATCTAGTGAGTAAACTGGTTTTGTGTATTCCAGGAGCTGCTCAGGCATAGTAATAGAACCCAAGGAGGGGATTATGGGAAATTCTGATTTATAGCCAGTTGGTCAGAGGCACACCTAGACTTCGGATTGGCATTTGAAGTGGGGAGCAGTCTTGTGGGATTGAGCCCTTAATCTGTAGAACCTAATGCCATCTCCAGGAAAAAGTGTTGAATTGTATCAGACTCAGTTGGTGTCAGGGAAAAACCATACACTGGAACTAGGTGCAGAATTATAGTATAATAGACTTGACTGCAGCATCTCACACTCAGCAGTGTTTATTATATATAGCCCTGTAAATATCTATATGAGATAATATGTAATAGGCATATTACATATTCACTTATGCAAAACATAATATATTCAAATATATATATCTGTGTCTATATCATATCAGTTTTATCTCTATAATTATTAAAGTGTTTCTCAATATTTTACTTCAATTATAATTTGATTATAGCCCAAATGGCTCATCCAGCATAGAATCAGAAACTAAGGTCTGCAGATACTTGAAAAACTTCAATTCATTAGCGTAAGTATAAGGAATAAGAGGTCAGTTTTCATTGCAATCTCAAAGAATTGCAATGACAATGAATGCTCAAACTACGATACGACTGCGCTCATTTCAAATGTTAGCAAGGTTATGCTCAAAACCCTTCAGGCTAGGCTTCAGTAGTGTGTGAACTGAAAACTTCCAGATGTACACAAAGTGGATTTTGAAAAGGCAGAAGAACCAGAGAATAAATTGCCAACATCTGCTGGATCACAGAGGAAACAAGGGAATTCCAGAAAAACATCTACTTTTGCTTCGCTGCTAAAATGAAAACTTCTGCTTCATTGCTAAAAGGCTTTGACTGCGTGGATCACAGCAAATTGTGAAAAATTCTTAAAGAGATGACAATACCAGACCACCTTACCTGTCTCTTGAGAAACATGTATGCAGGTCAAGAAGCAACAGTTAGAACTAGACATCCTACAACAGACTGGTTCAGAACCGGAAAATGAGTACGGCAAGGCATTAGAGTCTCACCCTGTTTATTTAACTTCGGGCAGAGAACATCACGTGAAAAGCTGGGCTGGAATCAAAAGTGCCAGGAGAAATATCAACAACCTCAGATATGTAGATGATACCATTCTAAAGTCAGAAAGTGAAGAGGAACTAAAGACCTTGATGAGAGTGAAAGGGAAGAGTGAAAAAGTTGGCTTAAAACTCAACATTCCAAAAACTAAGCACCTGGTCCCATCACTTCATGGCAAATAGATGGGGAAACAATGTAAACAGTGACAGACTTTATTTTACTGGCCTCCAAAATTAAAGCAGAGGGTGACTGCAGTCAAGAAATTAAAAGACACTTCCATTTTTTGGAAGGAAAGCTATGAAGAACCTAGACAAGTTCAGTTGCTGAGCCATGTCCAGGTTTTAGCGACCCCATGGGCTGGCGCACACCAGCTTTCCCTGTCCATCACCAACCCCTGGACCCTACTCAAACTCATGTCCATCTCATTGGTGATGCCATCCAACCATATCATCCTCTGTCATCCCCTTCTCCTCCACCTTCAATCTTTCTCAGCATCAGGGTCGTTTCCAGTGAATTGGTTCTTCATATCAGGTGGCCAAAGGACTGGAGTTTCAGCTTCAGCATCAGTCCTTCAATGGATATTCAGGATAGATTTCCTTTAGGATGGACTGGTTGGATCTCCTTTATGTCCAAGGGACTATCAAGAGTATTCTCCAACACGACAATTCAAAACCATCAATTCTTTGGCACTCAGCTTCCTTTATAGTCCAACTCTCAATTCCGTATAAGTCTACTAGGAAAACCATAGTTTGACCAGATGGACCTTTGTTGGTAGAGTAATGTCCCTGTTTTTAATATGCTGTCTGGGTTGGGCATAACTTTCTTCTCTTTTCTTCCAAAGAGCAAACGTTTTTTAATTAAATCATTTGCAGTGATTTTAGAGTCCCCCCAAAATAAAGTCCGTAACTGTTTCCATTGTTTCCTCATGTATTTGTCATGAAGTAATGCTACCAGAACCATGTTATTAGTTTTCTGAAAGCTGAGTTTTAAGCCAACATTTTCACTCACCTCTTTCACTTTCTTCAAGAGGCTCTTTGGTTCATCTTTGTTTTCTGCCATAAGGGTGGTGTCATCTGCGTATCTGAGGTTATTGATATTTCTCCTGGCAATCTTGACTCCAGTTTGTGCTTCATCTATCCCAGTGTTTCTCATGATCTACTCTGCATAAAAGTTAAATAAGCACATTGACAGTATACAGCCTTGATGTACTGCTTTTTCAAATTGGAGCCAGTCTGTTTGTCCATGTCCAGTTTAACTGTTGCTTCCTGACCTGCATACAGATTTCTCAGGAGGCAGGTAAGGTGGTCTGGCATTCCCATCTCTTTCAGAATTTCCCACAGTCTGTTATGATCCACACAGTCAAAAGCTTTGGTGTAGTCAATAAAGCAAAAGTAGATGTTTTTCTGGAACTCGCTTGCTTTTTTGATGATCCAATGGATGTTGGCAATTTGACCTCTGGTTCCTCTCCCTTCTCTAAATCCAGTCTGAATATCTGGAAGTTCACAGTTCATGTAGTACTGAAGCCTGGCTTGGAGAATTTTGAACATTAATTTGCTAGCATGTAAGATGAGAGCAATTGTGTGGTAGTTTGAACGTTCTTTGGCATTACCTTCCTTTGGGATCAGAATGAAAACTGATCATTTCCAGCCCTGTGGTCACTGCTGAATTTTCAAAATTTGCTGGCATATTGAGTGAAACACTTTCACAGCATCATCTTTTAGGATTTGAAATAGTTCAACTGGAATTCCATCACCTCTACTTGCTTTATTCCAAGTGACATTTCCTAAGGCCCATTTGACTTCACAATCCAGGATGTCTGGTTCTAGGTGAGTGATCTCATCATTGTGGTTATCTGGGTCATGAAGATCTTTTTTGTATAGCTCTTCTGTGTATTCTTGCCACCTCTTCTTAATATCTTCTGCTTCTCTTAGGGCCATACCATTCCTGCCCTTTATTGTGCCCATCTTTTCATGAAATATTCCCTTGGTATCTCTAATTTTCTTTGAAGAGATCTCTAGTCTTTCCCATTCTATTGTTTTCCTTTATTTCTTTACATTGATCCTTAAATTCTTCCAAGTATAACACAAATAAACAACCTCAACAGGAGGATAAAACCATGGATTTTGCTTCTTTCCTTATAAAAACTTCTGAGATTATCGTGCCATGAATTAGCAATATTTTTGTCAAAGACAGAATCTAGCAAATAAAGAAGTTAAACTTCTACAGGACTTAAGGATCAACTGAAGCAACAACTTAAAAGCAGGAAATAAGTTTACTGAATCTGAGACTAGGCTTCACTTTTTAAAAACATCTTTGATTTCATTCATGTCTACAAATGTTTTTTGTGCCTGCCTCTAAGTTTCCATTTTAGCAAATTATTTGAGCCAAACTCAAAGTAAGTATTGCAAATCTTTACTTTAATTAAGTATCTAAATAAACCAAAAAAGTAAAAAAATAAAATAAAACATACCAAGAATCGATTATTTTATAAGCATGAGCTGTTATTTCACTACATGTATTAAACAAATGCTTTTGCCAAATTTTGGATGTGGTTTTATTTTTTAAAATTTCAACTTTGATAAAATTAAATTGCTTTTACATTTAGGATCTTGACAAAAATGATTAAAGGGTATGGTATTTTTAGGAAATCTAAATCAAGTTCAAATGTTTAATATAATAGGAGGATAACTCTGCTATATCTCATTTTAGGAACTGTCCAGATAAATATAACATCTAAAAACTCTAATAGCCCATGCAGTATCTCAACATATATGATTTTAATATACAGTTTTGTTATTAAATACAACACACTTTGAAAAATAGATTTTATTTCTAGTACTGAAGGTCTATACCTCCTTCTTACAATTGCAAATTGCTTTTGAGCATTGTGCCGACTAATCTTTACAGGAGCAAATGAAATAAACTTTCAATTAGAATTCAAGTTTTTGGGCAAGAAAAGTAACATGAAAAGCTTTAACTGTGTGAAAAATCAAACAATAAAAGAAATTATTTTATAGTTCTAATTATTCTTCTTTCTTTATCTCACTTTTTCTTTAGGTATTTGTATCTCTACATTTGCTCACATTAAATTATACTTCATATGCTTAGAGATGGAGAGTAGCAAATCCTTCTTTTGATTTCTCCAAATACTACTCTTTATTCTACATATCACTTAATGTTATGTTTAGTTGTTATATAGTGAAGGGAGCAAGATATTCTGAGGCAATTATAGATGAAAATAGTTCCCTAAGGAAAGTGAGATACAACCATACTTCATTTTTTTTCTCAGATATCTCATACTTAACTATTTTTTATTTTTAATTAACTGAAAATTTAATCTTTCAGTTTGATCATTCATAAAATTAACCTACAATGCCTGGCATGCTGCAGTTCATGGGGTTGCAAAGAGTCAGACATGATTTAGCAACTGAACAACAACCAGTGTTGTGGGTATCCACATGTGGATGAGTGTATGTATATTTTCTGCCCTAAGTGAGATAAGGAACCACTGCACTAAAATAGAAAATATGAATATCTTTCTATTTGACAAATGATGTGAGCACTTTCCCTCATGCTTCAAAAGATTGAAGGCAGGAGGAGTAGGGGATGACAGAATGAGATGGTTGAATGGTATCATGAACTCTATGGATATGAGTTTGATCAGACTCTAGGAGATGGTGAAGGACAGGGAAATCTGGCATGTTGCAGTCCATGGGCTTGCAAAGAGTTGTACACAGCTTAGTGACTGAACAACTGAACAACTTTCCTTTAAGTTAGCTCCATTTGAGGTCATCATTTTCATCAGACAGACTCAGGTGAAAAGAACCATGCTGTACCACTGAAATCTCATACATAATTAAAACAAACAAACAAAAATAACTAAAAATTCATGGAAGATAAATAATACCTGATTCTTCCTTTAGTGTTTCAAATTCTGTAACATTGCTGCTGCTGCTGCTGCTGCTGCTAAGTCGCCTCAGTCGTGTCCGACTCTGTGCCACCCCATAGACGGCAGCCCACCAGGCTCCCCCGTCCCTGGGATTCTCCAGGCAAGAACACTGGAGTGGGTTGCCATTTCCTTCTCCAATGCATGAACGTGAAAAGTGAAAGTGAAGCTGCTCAGTCGTATCTGACTCTTCCAGGCCCCATGGACTGTAACTTACCAGGCTCCTCTGTCCATGGGATTCTCATTACCAAGTACCAAATTCATTAGACTGTTTATACTCCATATGCTTTGTTCACCATTGGATGTTAGCTCTATCCAAACTCTTGAAAACTTTCAAATTGTATATCAAGGAGGCATTTGACCATGGAGATTCTCAAAAGCATTTGACATTTGTGGTGTTTTGGTGACATTTATTCATTTATAATATTGTTTTTGGAAACAGCTTTTCCTCTCTGGCACCACAGAGCACCCATCAGTTTTGCTGGTACATTTATTCAATATATTCTTTCAATAATGTGGAGTGTGATTAACACATTTATAATTTATAAATGTTTTTCTGAAAAAACAAGCAAGTGTTGCTCTGTTATTTTTATAAAATGTATGGGCATCAAAGCTAACTAAGTGGCTTCCCTGGTAGCTCAGCTGGTAAAGAATCCACCTGCAATGTAGGAGACCTGGGTTTGATCTCTGGGTCAGGAAGATACCCTGGAGAAGGAAATCACAACCTACTCCAATATTTTTGCCTGGAGAATTCCAAGGACAGAGGCACCTGGTGGGCTACGTCCATAGGTTATCAAAGAGTCAGACATGACTGAGACTAACATGCTAACCAAGTTTTGTAAGTGCCTGCATTTGATTACCAGACAAAACATAACAAACAAACAAAAAACTAAAATATTTTGCAGAGTTGAGTAAAAAAGAGTGAAAAATCAATCAATGATATAATAGATAAATTGGTACAGATAATTTTTATAAACTCAGCAACATTTGAGAAAAGTGGATATTTATAAATGAACTGCTTTGGTATCGAATAAATTTTTAGTATAGATGTTTTTTTTCCCTCACTTTTTATTTGTAAACCATTCAGATTTTTTTATAAAAGATAAAACCTATTTCTATAAAGAAGTTTGCTGTGATTTTTTAAAATATTTTATAACTATTGTTTTGTCAAATTGTTAAGAATAAAAGTAATGAAATCCATAGGAAGATGTGTACAGAGAGATATTTTATTTTCAGATAAACTTAAATTAGCTATTCTACCTTCTGATAAATACACCACTAAATGAAGAATAATATAACAATATTAAAAAGAACAAGGAAAACAAGAACAAAAATCTGTTGATGAAATAGGACAAGATTTATCTCCTTAAGTCTATATACTTGAATAGTCATCCTATTTATTATACTATCTGTGAATCTATTGTTAGTGATATCTAGGCAAAGAACGCACCGATAAAATAGAGTCAGTTTCCACTGTGATTTTACTTTCATTGGATAATTACTCAGGTATTCTGCTAACTTTGTTGTAAAATGGAGAAGCTGTTTCTTCTTGGGTCTGGGACTCCTGGGCAGCTCTGTCCTATACCCCCACCTCTCTGTGCAAACAACTTAGTCTTTCTGATTAACATGATGCTACATTTTTATGACTGGGCAATGTGTATTCAGTTCTTGTTCTTGGACATTGTTGGAAGGCTACACATTTATAGAAGAAAATAATAGTACTCTTAGAACTTTTTTTTTCCTCCCAAAAGCACAGCCCCTTTCATCAGAAAGAGGAGTTTTATCTAGCAATTACCTGAAAAACAACCACTGCTTTGATGGGATCATGTGTGTGTTGACTATACTTTTTTTTTTTAGCTTTTTTTTTTTTTTTTATTGTGTTGGTTTTGCCATACAATGACATGAAACCGCCATGGGTTTACATATGCTCCCCCTCCAGAACCCCCCTCCCTCCCCCCTCCCGATTCCCTCACCCTGGGACATGTCGGTGCACCAGCCCTGAGCATCAATCCTGGGCTGAGCATCAATCCTGGGCTGGCGATTGATTTCACATATGGTAATTAACATGTTTCAATGCCATTCTCCCATATCCTCCCACTCTTGCCCTCTTCCACAGAGTCCACGTGTCTGATCTATACATCTGCGTTCCTTTTGCTGTCTCGCATGCAGGGTTCTCCTTACCGTTTTTCTAAATATACACTATCGAGGTGTACCTTAAAAACACACAAGTGATTTCTTCCATCTGATAAATTACTTAAAATGGATTTTGTTTAAACTTTATAGGAGTTGAGATTTCATATGTCTCCTATAATCACTTCTGGTTTCAAACATATCCCGTATTAATTTTTTCCTAAGCAATTTATTAGTTCAAAATTTTTCCTGGAATCCATTTTTACCATTAGTTTAACTTCCCCCTGGTTTCCAAGGTGCAGAGTACACAAAAAATTTGCTCTTTTCTAGCTTTGAGGAACTTGTTCCACCATAAGAGTCAATATAATTATTTACTGGAGTTGATTAAATATTTCCATATTTTTTAATCTTTCAACTAATTATGAATCAACAAAATTTTATTAAGCCCAAAGGAATACCAGAAATCCTTGCTGTGGCCAAGAATTAAATGCATAAGATACTTTCTGCCCTGAAAGCAAAAATTTTTCTCTGAGTTTTAAAACCTAGAATTTCCGGCTTATATATATACTTAAAAATAGTTTTATATTGTAGCATCCTCTTCAGTGATGAAAATAAATGTACATAAAAAAATATAAGTTTAAAATAAACACAATGACTTTTTCTATTTCTGTTCACTTAAGTGTAATATTTATTTGTTAATGTTTTCTCTATACTGATGAGGGCCATACTTTCTGAATTCAGGTGAAATATGAATATAAGACTATATTAATAACATAATGGCATTTAAATATTTATGCATATGTGTTTTTATTAGCATCTAATAACACATGCTTTAGTCCTGTCTGATTCCTTGTGACCCTATAGATTATAGCCCACTAGGCTCCTCCATCCATGGGATTCTCCAGACAAGAATACTGGAGTGGGTTGTCATGCCCTCTTCCAGAGGATCTTCCTGACCCAGGGATTGAGTCAGTGTCTCCTGCCTCTTCTTCATTGGCAGATGGGAGGCGCCAGGAGCAGACACTATATAATTTTTTGTCATATAATACATATAAGAAAGACAATTGTGATCATAAATACCAGGAAGCTCTATGAAGGCAGTTTCTAATCAGTGTGCCTTCTTCACTCACCAGACACCCATTAAGTTATTTCTCCTTCTTGCTTTTCTTAAACCCTATTAAATCAATTCCCACTCATATCCTCCTGAATGCCTGTAAAATAATAAGTCCCCTTAAATCACAAGATAGCCTTTGATTCAATCAGTCCCCTGAAAACAATAGGATATCAATTCACTCAGACCTGTTATATCCTATGACTTCCATTGTTTCAATCAGTCCCCTAAATCATGTGCCTCCCATTGATTATCAGCTCCCTTAAATATCATTGATCCATGTAAATCAATCATCCTTCTTAAAACCCCTTAACATTCATTAAACCAACCAACACCTTAGGTTTCCTGACCCTCATTAAATCAATTTGCCTTCTTAAGTCTCATGACATCATTAAAAAGGATGACAGATTTAATTAGTTCATCATATTTAAGAAGGCCAGTTGAATAAATAGATGTGCTGTTACTTCTAGGTGGGAGGCCAGGTCTCCCTATAGGGGGGACTAGGGCATACCTGGGTTACTTAGTTGTATATATGCATCCTGTACCCAAATTTCCTTACACGTAGTATGTCCACAGTTGTGTATATGTATTGTGTATTCAGAGTTCTTTTGTGGACACTAGTATGTATAATATTCTGTATACATGACTGAGTTCTCAAAGTTCATTTTTGGATCCATATTATGTACACAGTTGTGTATATACATGGTATACAGAAAACTTACTTGTGTACACATGTTATATACAGAGTTGAATATATACATGTTATCCCCATGGGGAGGGGAGTGCTTGGGCTGATTCAATCAGCCCTTTAGATGAGGTGACTCCTATTGTTAAAGCAGTTCCCATAAATCAGGTTACTCCCATTGTTTCATTCAGCACTGTTTTATCAATCACTTCCATGTAAATATTAAACTGGCCCCCTAAATCACTTGACTCCAATTGATTAAATCAGCCCCATTTGATATCTGGATCCTCATTAATCAATCATCCTTCTTAAATTGCCTGACCTCCATTGTACCAATCAAAATCTTGAGTTCCTGAGCCCCCAAATCAATCTGCCTTTTCTTAACTTCCAGACCCCAATAAGTCATTCTGATTTCTTAATTTTTTTGAGCCCTATTAAATCAATTTCCCTTCTTAACTTCCTGGACATCTTTAAATCACATGATTGCCCTTGATTCAGTCAGTACGCTTAAATCCTCAAGTTACCAATGATTCAATCATGTCCTTTTTGCTTGACTCCCACCATTCAATCATCCAGGGAGGGGTGCTGTCCCCCATGCACGATGGCTGGATACCCTCAAATAAAGATAGAATTCAAAAATAAATTTCTAAAACTTACTGAATTTTGATATTATGTCAATTAATTAAAATACTTTAGAAATTCTATTCACATATTTAAGTTGTAATATTAAGAACACAAATTTCATTATTTAAAATACACTATTACAAAAATGGAATAAGTTGTATTATTATATGTGTGTGTATAAACACGCATATACATATATATAATCAAATTTATTTACAATCTTCTTCTTTAACTCAGGTTTAATGAGGTATAAATTGCCTTTGACTATAAAGCTCAACATTCAGAAAACTAAGATCATGGCATCCAGTCCCATCACTTCATGGCAAAAAGATGGGGAAACAGTGGCTGACTTTATTTTTGGGGACTCCAAAATCACTGCAGAGGGTGATTTCAGCCATGAAAATAAAAGATTCTTACTCCTTGGAAGGAAATTTATGACCAACCTAGATAGCATATTTAAAAGCAGAGACATTACTTTGCTAACAAAGGTCCATCTAGTCAAGGCTATGGTTTTTTCCAGTAGTCATGTATGGATGTGAGAGTTGGACTATAAAGAAAGCTGAGCACCAACAAATTGATGCTTTTGAACTGTGGTGTTGGAGAAGACTCTTGAGAGTCTCTTGGATTGCAAAGAGATCCAACCAGCCTATCCTAAAGGAGATCAGTCCTGGGTGTTCATTGGAAGGACTAATGTTCAGCTGAAACTCCAATACTTTGGCCACCTGATGTGAAAAGCTGACTCATTGGAAAAGACCCTGATGCTGGGACAGATTGAGGGCAGGAGGAGAAGGGGACAACAGAGGCTGAGATGGTTGGATGGAATCACCAACTCAATGGACATAAGTTTGAATAATCTCTTGGAGTTGGTGATGGACAGGGAGGCCTGGTGTGCTGCAGTCCATGGGGTCGCAAAGAGTGGGACATGACTGAGCAACTGAACTGAACTGAACTGAGGTGGATCACAAACTGTGGAAACCTCTTAAAGAGGTGGGAATACTAGATCACATTACTTGCCTTCTGAGACACCTGTGTGTAGGTCAAGAAGCAACAGAGAGAACCAGACTTGGAACAATGGAATGGTTTAAAATTGGGAAAAGAATACATCAAGGCTGTATATTGTCATGCTACTTGTTTAACACCTACACAGGGTCTGTGCATGCTAAGTCCCTTTAGTTGTGTCTGACTCTTTGGGACCCTATGGACTGTAGCTCACCAGGCTCCTCTCTCCATGGAATTATCCAGGCAAGAATATTGGAGTGGGTTGCCATTCCATTCCATGCCCTTCTCAAGGGAATCTTCTCTACCAAGGTGCAGAACCCTTGTCTCTTACATCTCCTGTACTGGAAGGTGGGTTCTTTACAACTAGCACCACCTGGGAAGCTCCCATGAGATATGATGGGCTGGGTGAAGCACAAGCTGGAAGCAAGATTGCAGGGATAAATATCAATAACCTCAGATATGCTGATGACACCACCCTAAATGGCAGAAAGCAAAGATGAACTAAAGAGACTCTTGATAAGGATGAAAAAGAAGAAGGAAAAAGCTGACTTAAAACTCAACATTCTAAAAATAAAAATTAAGATCATGGCACCTGGTTCCATCACTTCATGGCAAATACATGGGGAAAATAAATAGGAAACAGTGACAGACTTTATTTTCTTGGGCTCCAAAATCACTTCAGATATTGACTTCAGCCATGAAATTAAAAGATACTTGCTCCTTGAAAGAAAACTTATGATGACCCTAGACAGCATACTAAAAAGCAGAAAACTTTGCCAACAAAGGTCTATGTAGTCAAAGCTATGTTTTTGCCAGTAGTCATGCACAGATTTATGAGTTAGACCATAAAGAAAGCTGAGCACCAAAGAATTGATGCTTTTGAACTGTGGTGCTGGAGAAGACTCGAGAATCCCTTGAACAGCAGGAGATCAATCCTAAAGGAAATCAACACTGAATATTCATTGGAAGACTGATGGTAAAGCTGAAGCTCCAATACTTTGGCCACCTGATGTGAAGAGCCTATGGTGGGTAAGACTCTGATGATGGAAAAGATTGAGGGCAAAGGAGAAAGAGGTGACAGAGGATGAGATGGTTGGATGACATCACTGACTCAATGGACATGAGTTTGAGCAAACACCAGGATATAGTGAAGGATGGGGAAGCCTGGCATGCAGCAATCCATGGGTTTGCAAAGAATCAGGCACAAGTGAGTGACTGAACAACAACAGAATTCCAAATTAAACAATATTCAAATTAAAGTACATAAATTCTTCTTAAAAATATAAAATCAATATTTGCTTCAGATGTTTGTTTTATACTCATAATGTATGAGTTCATGTGTGTGTTCTTTTGGTCAGTTTGAGTAGAAAGTTAAGAAAGACCTAGAAATAACACTTTATCAATTTGTTCTGCAATTTACTATGAAAAGTTGGAAAATTATTTTTATCTTTAAAAGATTAGAGATTTTTTTCTTTTCATGTCTACCACTTAAATACTGTTTGCTCATAAAATTCTTTTTATTTAATTAAATAATTTAAATTTCAATAATTAGTAATTATTTACAAACCCAAGATATGAAAGCAACCTAGTTGTCCATCAATAGGTAAGTCAATAAGGAAGATTTGGCTTAATTGTACAATGGAATATTACTCAGCCACACATATGAATACAATTTTACTAATTTGAAAAAATGTAGTAGATGTATTTGGAGGGTATTATGCTTAGTGAAGTAAGTCACAGAGAAAAACAGATATTGTATGTTTCCTTGTCTATGTGAAATTTTAAAAAAATAAAGTAAATGAATGAATGAACAAAAGATCAACAAACTCACAGATATGGAGAACAAACTAGTGGGTACAAGTGGAAAGGGGGTGAAACAGGTAAGTGTTTAAGAGGTATAAACTACTACATATAAAATAAATTATACACGAGGGTATAATTTACAGTATAAGGCATATAGTCAATCTTTTTACTAACTTAAAACGAATACAATCTGTAAACTATTGCAGTGCCATGTTAACTATCAGAAACTAATATAATATTGTAAATCAACTATACTTAAATTATAAAATGATTTTGTTTCTTATTTCATTGTAGTCTTATGTCATTTGTAAGTTCTTTAAGAATTTTCCAAATTATGGCTTCCCTGGTGGCTCAGATGGTAAAGTATCTGCCTACAATGTGGGAGACCTGGGTTCAATCCCTGGGTCAGGAAGATCCCCTGGAGAAGGCAATCCACTCCAGTACTCTTGCCTGAAAAATTCCATGAACAGAGGAGCCTGGTAGGCTACAGTCCATGGGGTTGCAAAGAGTCGGACATGCCTGAGCAACTTCATTTTCACTTTCTATAGTTTTAATCATAATTATTTTTCCAGATATTATATCTGGCAGACTTACTTATTTCCTGTTTTTTTTTTTCTGAAAAATTACTTTCAGACTCTAAGTTGCATTGGCGATTTCTTTTAGTATCAGTTAACCTGAAATCTGGAATTTTGCTGTTCAGACCTTAGAAAATCAAACGCAATCAAATCTTGTGTTTAT
The DNA here is from genome assembly GCA_007570785.1 of Antilocapra americana. Taxonomy (NCBI): domain Eukaryota; kingdom Metazoa; phylum Chordata; class Mammalia; order Artiodactyla; family Antilocapridae; genus Antilocapra; species Antilocapra americana. The sequence continues at coordinate 10,714,743 of ML663008.1, read as the reverse complement.
GAAGTTAAAATTTTTTAATTTAAAACTGAGTTCCAGAGAGGATGTTATTCTTGGATGGTATAGATATAATTAACAAAGCATGTATGGTATATTCTTAATTTACATTCCTATATGCATAAACATAGATTTAAGAGGCAAGCAGAGCTTGTGTTATGACACCCACGATCTAACATTTGCTTTGCTACCAATTGTGTGAACTTTTATGTCACTTAAACTTTCTAGACCACATGTAATTTTCCCACTTTGAACAACAAATGGATATCTCAAGGTACACCCCATTGCTAAAATATTTCCAATATGAGAACCTCTTGAAATTCATTGTATTTTAAATAGAGCCACATATTTGCAAAGAGAGGGCTTATCAACATGGCATGATCTTTTTCACCCCAAAAATTTTGTGAAGCTACCATTATTTCTGATGCAGAAAACTTAAAACTAATAGAATAAACTGAATAAAATTAAGGATCAACTTAGTCTAATTCATATATCCTAAATTTATGCATTAAGAAATCTGAGCAATATAAACAATACAACAATAATTCAATAAATTCATAAGTCACTCTCTTTGAATTTTCAGTGAGATTATATTGGACACATTAATTGTAAATTTAGTCCCAAGAATAGAATACCTTTTGTTAACTAACATTGTAATATGCACAATAGTTTACCTTCTGATATATTTTTCTTAATAATTTAGTTTGTCTGGGTACATAAAATAACTTCTAACTATGTATTCACTTATTTGATGGTGCATGCAGTGAACTTCACATATAAAAAACACGCCAATGTGGTTTGCAAGGCATACAAAGCACAATGAAAATACTAACTATGGTATGTAAAATTGATTTCAAAACAGCTTTACTATTTTCTTAATGGAAAATAGCATAATGTTTTCCTATTAAATTCAAAACATAAAATTCTAATATGCATAGAAGGGGATTAATATAAAACTTATGGAAGGGAATTATGACCAATTAGCTGTTAATTAAATTGTAACAAAAACAAATATGTAATATTTAATTTGATTTATCTTTAAAACTGATATATATATTTTATTGCATATTTTATGTAATACATAACTTACAATAGTAAATATTAAATACAGTTAATTGATAATATATTAGGAAAGTCAAATCAGGTTTTCTAAAGAAATATTTCAAGTCATAATAGGACTGTTTTGCCTGAATGTTTGTGTCTGTCTTCGTGTGAAAATAAAAGTAAGGTTACTTGGATCAACTTTATATTTTGTATGAAGACTGAAATTCATCCATGCCTGTATCTGCCTAGGATGTCAGAGAAGGATGAAAAATGACATTTTAGCTCTATTCCTAAATAAAATATAAGCATTCAAAGAAGTGGAAATACATATTTGGTGAGGAAATTTCGTTCTTCAAAATGTTTTGTTTGATATCATTTTGAAAAAATAAACTGATGTGGTTTGACTGCTGCTATGAACTCCTTTAACAACTTTTATTCTTGAGAAAAATTAAAAAAAATTCATTTGAACTTGCACAAGTTATTCTCCATAAGTCTATATTGCATAGTTTATATATAATTACTTTTCAAAGACAAAAATCTAATTTTACAAATAAATTTATTCTTAATTAGAGTTGAGTGGCTAAATATCTGATTCTTAAACACGAAACCTTATATTCTTTATTATCTTCTAACATTATCTTTCTCTGAATATATCATTTTATGAAACCTGAAAAAATGATGACATATCCAAAATCATATACAAGGAAAAATGATATCTTATTAATATCTATATATGTTATTGTGGTTTTCCTGATGGTTCAGCAGGTAAAGAATTCTGGAATGCAGGATATGCGAGAGGCATGAGTTCAATTCCTGGGTCAGGAAGATTCCCTGGAGAAGGAATGATAACTCAGTCCAATATTCTTGCCTGGAAATCTCATGGACAGAGGAGCCTGGCAGACTACAGTCCATGGGGTCACAAAGAGTTGGACATCACTGAGCATGCATACATAAATAATTTTATGAATTCTGAGTGTTGCTTTTATTTATATATGATTTTCAGAATGCAGACTATTATCCTAAGTAATCTAGAAGCAAATGAGAAGTTCTGAGCCACAAGAGTGATAATCACTGGGAAGAGACTATAGGAGAAACTGTGAATTCAACATGCCAAGTTAGGATGCTAAAGCAGTAACTTGGGGGACAGGTATTAGCATCTTGGAGTTGATTGTAGTGAGTAAAATTGAGTAGAATAAGGTATTTAGTTTTTGAATACATTTTGGAGGTAGATGAGAACTGGAATGTTCCCTGGTGTATCAATAAATAAGGATTTCACAGCTGTCACTGACTCCAACTCTCCAATGTGAGTTCCTGAGTCTAAGGGCACTCAAGAAGGGGAACAGTATCTGTGATTTCATTGCCATCAGATTGCAGCCACTCCCTATCATGAACCCAAGGGGGCTCGTGATGTGAAAATCACAGGATACTGGTCCCAGATAGCTGAGATTCATATGAAAGGAATGATTACAGTAAGCCCAGATTCTTGCATCTTCCCATACATAGAAAAGTGCTAAATTCCTTAACTCAGGATACCTGTTTTTCTTTAATTAACAATAAATTTTTTAATGTTCAGGCTACCTGCTCTTTGTTGCAAAATTTGCAAAAAAATCCTCATTGGAATAGTTCTCTCAGTACTCCTTGAGATACTGCCTCCCAGGCTTAAATTCTAAAATTTTCTGCCTAATAAAGCATAACTCTCAACTTTTGATTGTGACCATTTTTTAAAGTGGACTTAGAGTTACTAGGATTTACTGACATTTTGATAGCTCAGTTGGTAAAGAATCTGCCTGAAATGCAGGAGACCCCGGTTTGATTCCTGGGTCAGGAAGATCCACTGGAGAAGGGATAGGCTACCCACTTCAGTAATCTTGGGCTTTCCTTGTGGCTCACCTGGTAAAGAATCCCCCTGCAATGGGGGAGACCTGGGTTTGATCCCAGGGTAGGAAAGATCCCCTGGAGAAGGGAAAGGCTACCCACTTCACTATTCTGGCCTGGATAATTCCATGGACTATAGTCCATGGTGTTTCAAAGAGTCGGACATGACTGAACGACCTTCACGTTCACTTTCATGGACATATTATAACCATGCCTTGAGAAAACAAGAAGAATCAATCTTTCCAAAGTTCTTGTCTTGAGTATTTGGAAGGATAGAGTTGCCTAAGCTGAAAGACTGCAAGAATAGCACATTTTAGGATATATGTTTACATTATTTTTTTTTAACAACAAACCCTATTTTTATCATACATATGGATCAATTTTTTCTTTTCCATCATGGTTTATTGCAGTATATTGAATGCAGTTTCCTGTGCTATATAGTAGGAACTTGACATTTATTTTATATATAATTAGTGCATATCTGTTAATCCCAAATTCCAAATTTATCTCTCCCCTCTTCCCCTTTGATAGTCATACATTTCTTTTCTATGTCTGTGTCTATTTCTGTTTTGTAAATCAGTTTGTCTGCATCATATTTCAGATTCCATATAATTGGTATCATATTGTATTCATCTTTCTCTCTCTGGTTTCCTTCACTCAGTATGATAACCTCTAGGTCCATTCATGTTGCTGCAGATGACATTATCCATTCTTTTTGATGACTGAGTAGTATTCTATTTTATATACAAATATACTGCATCTTCGTAATCCATTCATTTGTTGATGGACATTTAGTTTGCTTCCATGTCTTGACTATTGTAAATAGTGCTATAATGAACATTGGGGTGAATGCATATTTTTAAATTCTAGTTTTCTCCATGTATACACCCAGGAGTTAGACTACAGGATCATATGATAACTCTGTTTTCATTGTTTAAAGGAATTCCATATTGTTCTCCACAGTGGCTGTACCGTTTTACATTTCCACCAACAGTGTAGGGGTTTCTTTTTCTTTACATCCTTTCCAGCATTTGTTATTCATAGTCTTGTTGATGATGGTTGGTCATTCAGACCAGAGTGCCATGATATCTCATTGTAGTTTTGATTTGCATTTCTCTAATAATTAGTGATATTGGGCATTTTTTCATGGGCCTATTGGCCATCTTCATGTCTTCTTTGGAGAAACATGACATTTTAAATTTAAGATACTTGGTAGTAGGAATAATATATGTTAAATATAACAGTAACTGAAATAATCTTTACCAAATTACAGATATTTGGCATATCTTTCAGAGTTTATTTAATCAGTGATTTGTATCTTTATGAGTGGTAAAATCAGGATTATAGTGCTTTTTGGTCTTGTTCAAATACAGAAAATTTAAATGAGTATGGATTTTTTTATGTACTTTGAAATACAGTGAGTTGAAGGCACAAATTTGGTAGTCATCCACCTTTTTATAGACAGCAGTTAAAGACAATAACCTGCTTAGCATAATCAAGTGAATAAATATGGATAGAATGAGGAGAGGATCAAGAACTAAAGGATAAGACCATTCAATATTAAAAAAATGAGAGAAGAGAAAAACAAAAAACAGAAAGAGACTGAGGTGGGATAATTAGTCAGGTGGCAGACAAACAAATGGGCTTCCCAGGTGGCACTAATAGTAAAGAACTTGCCTGCCAGTGCAGGAAACAGAAGAGATGCTGGTTTGATTCCTGGGTTAGGAAGATCTCTTGGAAGATAAATGGCAACCACTCCAGTATTCTTGCCTGGAGAATCCCATGGACAGAGGAGCCTGGTGGGCTACAGTCTATAGGGTCACAAAGAGTTGGACACGACTGAAGTGATTTAGCATGCATACATTCAGGAAAACTAATTGATGTTGTGACCTGAGATCCAAGGAATATGTTTTAAGGATTAGGGATGAAAAATGTCATCTGCCATATCAGTAAACAAAGAACTGCAGACACTAAGCCAGGAGTCACTGCAGCCTCCCCCAACTGTGCACCCTAAGGAGATTCAAGATGGAGAAAAGCAGGATACAGGCCCTAGATAGCTAAGTTGCTCATCAAAGGAGCAACTTCAATGAGCCCAGACTCATACATATTCCCAAATCGAGAAAAGTGACCAGTTCATTGAGTTATCTGGTTTTCTTTAATTTGTAGTCTTCTTTTGATGTTTCAACTACCTGGTTTTTGTTACAATACCATATATCCTGGCTCCTCACATATCTCTTTGAGCAGTTCCTCAGAGTCATCTGAAGAAGGGCTGTCTTCTGGGTTTAAGTCTTTAGAAAATCCACCAAATAAAACATAATTCTCAAATTTTAGTTTGTGCTTTTTTTCAATTGACAGGAGAAAGAATTCACCTTTGTCAAATTCTGTTATAGGGAAAGAAAAATAAAGACCAAGAAGTTACCACTTTAGTAAGTAATATGAAAGTTGTCAAGAGCAGTGAGGGGGAAATTCTACTGAAAATGGGCTATGAGAGAATTAGAAACAACATGTCAAGGAGATCTTTTCAGGAGTTTTTCTATGAAGATTAGAGAAATGAAGTAGTAGAAATGAAGGGAAAAGGGAGGATCATGAGGGAAATGCTTCAGTTTTTTCACACACAAAAATAGTATGTTTCAATGCTGAAGGATAAATTCAGTGGAGAGTAAAATCTTGTGGTATAGGAGAAAGAAGGGAGAATTAATTCAGTTTTTTTTTTTTTTAATATGCAACGTGATGGGATTAGGTTTAGTGAAGAGCAGGACGGATACATCCAAGTGAGAAATGGAATAGTTCCTGCTTTATCAGTAAACAAAGGATGTCAGAGTCATCAACAATTGCAGTCCACATGGATGGTTATGGTGAACTGGTGAACCCTGAGGGAACTCAGGATGTGAAAACACAGGAAACTGGTCCCAGACAGCTGAGGTGCACATAAGAGGAATAATTTCAGTAAGCTCAGACTGTTGCAATTTCTCATACATAGAAAAGCACTAAATTCCTTAAATTGGATATCTGGTTTTCTTTAATTAACAATAATCTTGTTAGACTATCTATCCTTTGTTGCAAAATATAACCTGGTACACTACTCACCTTCTCAGAGTAGTTCTCTTAGGGTTAATTGAATTGCTGCTTCCTGGGTTTGAAGTCCTAAAAATTCCCACTGAATATAACATAACTCTCAGCTTTTAGGTTGTGAATATTTTTTAAGTTGACATGAGTAAAAATCAGAGTATATTGATCACAGAGATTGATAGGCTAGACTGCCTATTGCACAACTCATGAATGTAACCTAACAGTGTATTCTGTGGAGTTTTGCTCTAGTGAGCAGCATAAAATATGCATTTCAGCCTCTGGCATTGCTTACTGCAGAGTGGTTTTGGTAGTTGGATGTTGTGATGGTGGGAACCATTGGAATTCCTTTGGTGACTTTGTCAGCCAAGCAAGACAAGTTCATCAGCTAGAAGTAGTGAGAGTGGGTGGCCTGTTGGAGTCAGTGGAATTTGGGAAATAGTTATTTAGGAAATCTGGACAAAGGAAGGATAGGATAATAGTGAAGCATGCATGCTTTGCTTGAGGCTGGTAAGCATGAATTTCGAGGAATTCACCAAGCATTCTGGAGTGAGTTGCTCTAGACACATTCAGCTGTGTAGTGTAGAAGCATGAAGTGTCCATGTACTTGTATTTAACATAAAATGTAGATAAGAAAAGAGGATTTACTGTATCTACAAATATTCCCCTTTTTACCCGCCTTCAAAAGCAAACACTGCATACTCTCCTTCCTTACATGTATGGAAGTAAAAATGATAAACTTTGGCAAGCCCCTATCCTCTCAATACTTTTAAGCTTCAGTCAAGATTTAAGAGTAGCAACTGTAGGAAGAAGAATATTTCTACTCTGTAGCCTATATTGGTCATAATAACTTTCTATTGAAAATCTTGGATTTAACATCAAAATTACTTTTGCATTAGGAAGACCCCTACCTCCATTTGAACAAGGAGTATGCTTGTAGGTCAAAGTAGTCTTTCTGAGATAGTGTTACTTGTTTATGACACACAACTCTTGATTTGCTATGGTGGAACTGCCTTTAGTCCCAAATATTATTTGACTTGTAAAACCCTGCTGACTTTCAGTATAAATAATTCACTAGTTTCTTTTTTAAGGACCTTATTAATATTTATCAAGACTCTTATAGGAAAAATTGTTTCCATCACCCACCACCCCCAAATTAAAGATATGTTGGTGTTCTAACTCCAAACACATTAGAATACAATCTTATTTGGAAAGGTCATTTTTAATGCAATTAGTACAAGTTGAAATGTGTTCATATCGAAACAGGGTGTGCTCCTAAATCCAATATGAGTGGAATATTCATAAGAAGATAACCATTTGGGAAGACAGAGACATACAGGGAGCATCTCATGTGCTGACATGGCAACTGTAAGCCAGAGAATGCCGGGGACTGATAGCCACCACCAGACACTGGAAAGAGGGAAGGAAGGGTTCCTGTGGATTTGCGAGGAAGTAGAGCCCTGCCGACACCTTGATTTATGTCTTCTAGCCTCCAGAAATGCGCCACAATAAATTTCTGCTGTTTTAAGCCACTCAATTTGTTATACTTGTTATGGCAGTTCAAGGATGTTAATGTAATGAACGAAAGAATTTTCAGTTAAAGTCAGTAAGCTAAAGCTCTATCAGTTGGTTGTTGTTTTTCAGTTGCTAAGCTGCTTCTGAATTTTTGCTCCTCCATAGACTATAGCATGCTACGCTCCTCTGTCCTCCAACTATCTCCTGGAGTTTGCTCAAATTCATGTCCATTGAGTCAGTGATGCTACCTAACTACCTCATCCTTTTGCCTTTAATCTTTCCCAGCATAAGGGTTTTTTCCAGGGGGTTGACTTTCTGCATTAGTGGCCAAAGTATTGGAGTTTAACCTTCAGCAACGATCCTTCCAATGAATATTCAGGGTTGATTTCCTTTAGGATTGAATTGGTTGATCTTGCTATCCAAGGAACTTGCAAGAGTCTTCTCCAGCACCACAATTCAAAAGCATCAACTCTTTTGAAGAACTGATGGACTATATGGACCTTTGCTGGCAACATGATGGCTCTGCTCTTTAATATACTGTCTAGGTTTGTCCTAGCTCTCCTTCCAAGAAGCAAATGTTTTTTAATTTCATGGCTACAGTCACCATATGCAGTGATTTTGGAGATCAAGAAAAGAATATCTGTCACTGCTCTCACTTTCCCCCCTTGATTTCATGGTAAATAGAAGGGGTCAAATCTCTGTCAGTATCTCTGTCTATATATGGAAGATGGTACATGTGTGGTGCAATTATTTGCCCAATCGTTTTTTCCTTTCCTAACACTATTAATGTGTTCTGTAGGAAACCACTTCATAGTCTGATATTAAGTTACTTCTGTTTGACTCTAGATTCTATTCTATCTCATTATAAATATGACCTTAATTAATCTTGTAAAATGCATTGGATTTCAAGGATGGCTTCCTGGAAAGGATGCTACAATGCTAGTCAATGAAAACATAATATCACTTCACAAAGCTATTTATAGAAAAGACCCTTGACTATTAAGTTTCCAATCACTTGAGATTTATATAAATATTGTAATATAAATGTTATTTATTTTACATTCTTAAAGACAAAAAGGCAAGCTGCCTTTTGAATAGTGTTCATAGATAATAGTATGATAAAATTACACCCTAAAAAGAATTAAAAGTGTTCTTCAAATAAAATCAAAGGAATTTAAATTGAGCAAACTCCAGATACACTTATTTTAAATTGTTAGAGTATTCTTACTTCAAAAATTCTTGCTGATTCAACTGCAAACAAATTTAGAATATATGGAGATGCATGTTTAATTTATATTTATATATGCTTTTCAGTACCAATTTTCTGCACATTGAAAATTTTATGCACTATAATTCATAAGGTTTTAATTTAAAAAGAAAACATTAAAAAATCATCTAATGCACCACTTAGCAGAAGAATTTAAAGTGCTTGAGGTTAGACTGTTTTATTTGCCCGTAGTTGACTCAGTACAGTTTGAAGAGCTAATAATGGATTTTTATTGAACTAATATATGTCCTGGACTGCAAGGAGATCCAACCAGTCAATTCTGAAGGAAATCAGTCCTGAATATTGATTAGAAGGACTGATGCTGAAGCTGAAACTCCAATACTTTGGCCAACTGATGGAAAGAGCCAACTCACTGGAAAAGATCCTGATGCTGGGAAAGATTGAAGACAGGAGGAGAAGGGGGTGACAGAGGAAGAGATGGTTAGATGGACTTGAGTTTGAGTAGGCTCCGGGAGTTGGTGATGGACGGGGAAGCCTGGTGTGCTGCAGTTTATGGGGTCACAAAGAATCAGACAGGACTGAGCTACTGAACTGAACTGAACTGAATTGAATATATGTCAACTTTCTGTTAGGAGGACAGAATTTCTATATATTTTTGAGTAGAGCCAAAGTTTGGAAATAATTTAAATAAATGAAGGTCAATATATCAAACATAAACCTTACTCAATATATAAATATTCAGACTGCTGTTTCCTCAGTGGAATTTAAATCAAACTGCAAATACTATGATGACATACAAATAAAATGATTTAATTTGATAGGATATTTTATATCTTGCCATTTGATAAAAAAATGTTTTCTGCTTTTTATATCATATAGGTTTCTAGGGGAAAAAGAATAAAACACTAAAAATATATCACTTAAAATTGAACATTCCCAAAATGACACCTGTGATACAAACATATATTTGCTTCTTGCAAACATGAAGATAATACTACGCATGTTAATTACTGAAAAATTGGTAAATGGAGATCTTTTAAAATTAAAAAAAATTCAGCTCACAGAGATAAACACTCTTAAACTAATAGCAGTACTTCCTGTCAATGTCCTATGTTATTAAATCTCCTTCTACTGTAAGTTCATGACTGGTTGTTTCTATCATAAGGATGAGCCAGGAATTATAATTATTTTGGATACTTAGCTTTTTCCCAATGTTTTATTGCCACAAATAATTCTACTGTGAATGTACATATTGCAAGTCTTTGGGCACCCTGGGGTTAATTTCTAGAAGTGGAATTAAAGGTCAAAGAGCAAAAAATACTGCCAAATACTCTTGCAGAAGAAAAAGAGGCTCTTAATTTAACTCAATAATGTCCTATTAAATGTAAACTTACATGCTCAAAAAAGAATCACAGAAAGGATAAAATAAACATTCATGATTATACTACCCTAAAATATCTGTAGTATGATTTATATTTCTAAGTACATTTTTCTATAGCTATCAGTTTAATACACATTAAAAAAATTGTGATTTGACCCTTCTTACATGTTTTTAGTTTGTAAGCAGTTTCCTATGTTGCCAAAAATTCTTCACATTTGTTATAATTATAGTGAATAAATTAGATATACCATTTCTCTAAAGAAGGAAATGTAGGTCATTTGAAATTTTTCAATATTATAAACAATCTTGCCCCTTTGTATATATAATTAAAAAAAATCTCATTGCCTAATAATAAATTCCAGTGAATGAGACACTGTCTCATAATGTATGAACAATGTCAACAGATTTTCACGGTGGTGGTGATAGTGATGGGTTTGCCAAACTGTCATGCAAATTTCAATTCTCATAAGACTAAATTCTTATTCCAAGCTTTAAATATTCTTTCACCAACTTTGGAATTTATGTACATAGGAGGAAATATCCAAGACTTTGGTGATGGACTATCAGGTTAAACTATCAGCTCCTACTTTTCAATGAAAGTGAAAGTGAGTGAAAGTGTTAGTCGCTCAGTCATGTCCAAGTCTTTGGTAACTCCATGTACTGTAGCCCACCAGGCTCCTCTGTCCATGGAATGCTCATGGAATTAGAGTGGATAGCTGTTTCCTTCTCCAGGGCATCTTCCGGATCCAGTGATTGAACCCAAGTCTCCTACATTGTGGGCAGATTCTTTACCATATGAGCTATCAAGGAAACCATCATTCTATTGCTGATTTTAGAAAAATTCCTAAAGTATTGATGTCTTGGTTTCATTATTCATAAAATGTTTAATACTCTCCACTTCATAATGTTTTCTAAAATTCATTAAATTAATTAATTTATTAAAGCAGAACAGAATTTTGCACATGTATACTTTACTAAATACACATTGGGACTAATTTTTTAAATCTCTCATAGTTAAGCTTTGAAATTGTGATAAACAACTGAAAAGTAAAACATTACTTGTAGAAAAAAGTCAGATATTTGCTGTCCTTGTCACAGCACTAACAATTCCCCGCTCTTCAAATTAGCTATCTCTTTTAGTAACTTGTGAATGAGTGACGTTAAAGCTGCTCAGTGTCCTACTCTTTGTGACTGTATAGTCTATGGAATTCTCCAGGCCAAAATACTGGAGTGGGTAGCTCTTCCATTGGAAAACTTCCCAATCCAGGGATCAAATCCAGGTCTCCTCTATTGCAGGCAGAGTATTTCCCTGCTGAGCCACAAAGCGAAGTCCAAGAATACTGGAGTGGGTAACCTATCCCTTCTCCAGTGGCTCTTCCTTACCCAGCAATCTAACTGGGGTCTCCTGCCTTGCTGGAGGATTCTTTACCAACTGAGCTATCAGGAAAGCTATTTATCATCAAATACAATAGCAATCGTTCACTGCACTAATGTTGACTTTGTTTTACACTAAAACTATTTTATTCTTTATCATGGAGGAATGGTAATGATAATGTAAAGAAAACAATTTTAAAAATAAACATTATAATTATGTTTATATAATTATGTGAAAAGTCTAATCATAAAGTGTCATAGTTAACAGCACAATGTAGAATAGAATATTAACTTAAATATGTCTTTGTATGTCATCAAATGGTTTTTATTTTGTTTTAAATTAAAGAAAGGAAAATAACAACCTAAATTCCAAATCCAATAGATTCCAGGACTTGAATTTTCAGATTTACAAAGCTAATGTGATTTTTTTATTATTGTCTTAACTCTTTTCTCCTTTTAATCACTGGTACAATACGTATCAGAATTCTCATTCACTTACATCATTCAAAGTTTAGCTTGTCTAGTTTGTTTTAAGAATTACAAGAAAATCAAAGTTTCTCTAGACCTTAGGATTTAATAGTTTTCAATTATTTTCAAACATATCTTAAAACAATTTTGAGAAGGCTTGTGAGGAATGTATACACTTTATCTATGAGGATTTTATGCTTTTTCCATTTCTCTGAGGTTTTACTTACTAGGGAAAAAATGGTCAAATCAACTCTAATCTTCTAATTTAAGCTTATTTCAGTTTCACATAACTTTTTTTTAAGTAAATGAACATGCTGTGATGTTGATTTTTAAATGATAGTAATGCATTTGGTTTGATGAACTGTCCAACTGCACAACTTAGGACTTCCTCTATCCTGGGTTCTAGTACTACCTTTTTCATCAATTCTCCATTAATACTTCTTTTTATAAGGGATTTCATCTATATCTTGGATCTCTGATAGACATTAATCAAGTAGATCCTCTTTCACTCTTTTCCTAACTACTTTACTATATTTGATGTAGAAAATATTATTATTTCCTTTTTAATATTTTAGGTATTTATGATTCTTCATTCATATAACTCATTAACTTTTATACAATATTATATTTAATATTATTTAAAAACTATTTCGTGAAATATAAGGATAGAATGTCTTTGAATCTCTATTCAGCCTTAAAATTCCTATCCCTTTCAATCTTTACAAAGAATCTTAGTTCAGTTTACTACAAATGCATATTTTGGTAAAATAAAAATAATGCATTAAAATAAATAGAAGTTTATTTTCTTGATCTGATTCACAGTTCCATTCCAGAATACTAATATATACTTACAGTTTGAATATTGAATCTTCCATGAGTTGGTCCTCATAAGATATGAGATCATATTTCAGTAACTAGCTTATAGAAATATTTTGTTCACATTACGTTTTAATTTTATAAATATCACAGTTGCAATTTACTTAACCCTAGATACTGTTAAATATATCAGGTTGGTGTTAAATACAATATCTTGCTTTAAAATTCTTGCTAACATGTTTACACCACCAATTATATTATCTTCTTGAAATGATTCTCAGTTACTCTGTGTTGAATTGGTTCTGTGTTGAACTGATTCTGTGTTGAACCTTAGGCGACAAAAGCAAGAGTCTTTGCCCAGTCTAACGTAGAAGCCCAACATGTCTCTAAATAAAGGCATGCCATCACACAACAGCCCTCAAAATTAGGGTACATAAATGAAGGGATCAATGCTCATACTCTCATGATAGCTTCTTTTCAACTTTAAATGATTTTTATTTTAGAAAAGAGGATGTAATTGACAAATTACATCTGTAAGTTCATTTTATGTTAATTTATTATTCTATTTTTATAAGTTAGGGCAAATTACTTTTCAAAATCTCTATGATTTATTGCATTACTAAATTGCTTCCATGAACTTTCTCTGTTATGAATTCCCTTTTTCATATGTTGTGAGTTCACAGTAGACTTAAACATAAATTTTGTTAGCTACAGCTCCTGCAAAAATGCTCTTTCAAATTTCACTATTGACCTCAGTTTGAAAATATAATTAATTTTGTATCCATTTTTATGCTTTTTAGTCATCTAGAGCATTCCATGAATTGGCTATCATTTTGCTCTTAATACTGTATCATTAACCACTGTATTAGTCGAGATTCTCTGAAAAAACATAGAAAAAGATCTATCTATATAAACAGAGAAATTTACTTTAAGCAAGTGGTTCATGCTTAGAGGCAAACAAGTCTGAAATACACAGTGTAAGCAGGCAGGCTAGAAGTTCAGACAAGAGTTGTTGCAATCTTGAGTTTGAGATACAAAAGGTAGGTCAGCCAGGCTGGAAACTCAGAACTATTAAACTCTTAGAGGAAAACATAGGCATAACACTCTCTGACATAAATCACAGCAGGATCTCTATGACCAACCTCCCAGAGTAACAGAAATAAAAGCAAAAATAAACAAATGGGACCTAATTAAACTTAAAATATTTTGCACAAAGAAGGAAACTATAAGCAAGGTGAAAAGATAGCCTTCAGAATGGGAGAAAATAATAGCAAATGAAACAAGTGACAAAGAATTAATCTCAGAAATATACAAGCAACTCATGCAGCCCAATTCCAGAAATATAAACGACCCAATCAATAAATGGGCCAAAGAACTAAACAGAAATTTCTCCAAAGAAGACATACAGATGGCTAACAAACACATGAAAAGATGCTCAACATCACTCATTATCAGAGAAATGCAAATCAAAACCGCAATGAAGCACCATCTCACGCTTGTCAGAATGGGTGCTATTCAAAAATCTACAAACAATAAATGCTGGAGAGGGTGTGGAGAAAAGGGAACCCTCTTACACTGTTGGTGGGAATGCAAACTAGTACAGCCAGTATGGAGAACAGTGTGGAGATTCCTTAAAAAACTGGAAGTAGAACTGCCATATGACCCAGCAATCCCACTGCTGGGCACACACACTGAGGAAACCAGACACGTGTACCCCAGTGTTCATCACAGCACTGTTTACAATAGCCAGGACATGGAAGCAACCTAGAGGTCCATCAGCAGATGAATGGATAAGAAAGCTGTGGTACATATACACAATGGAATATTAGTCAGCCATTAAAAAGAATATATTTGAATCATTTCTAATGAGGTGAATGAAAATGGAGCCTATTATACAGAGTGAAGTAAGCCAGAAAGAAAAACACCAACACAGTATACTAACACATATATATGGAATTTAGGAAGATGGTAATGATAACCCTATATGCAAGACCAGAAAAAAGACACAGAGGTATAGGACAGTCTTTTGGACTCTGTGGGAGAAGGCGAGTGTAGGATGATCTGAGAGAATAACATTGAAACACGTATATTATCATATGTGAAATAGATCTCCAGTCCAGGTTCAATGCATGAGACAGGGTGCTCAGGGCTGGTGCACTGGGATGACCCATAGGGATGGGATGGGGAGGGAGGTGAGAAGTGGGTTCAGGATGGGGAACACATGTAAACCCATGCCTGATTCATGTCAATGTATGGCAAAACTAATACAATATTGTAAAGTAATTAGCATCCAATAAAAATAAATAAAAAAAAAATAAGGACAAGAAACTACAAAAAAAAAAAAAAACAACAAAAACTTTGTGTTTTCTCACCTCTTCACAAGATGAGTAAACTATTAGTACTTTCTACCAGACGGAATAATTAATAAAGAAATCCTCTTTAGGTTTGGTATAGAGAAGCCAAAAGTGCTTCCCCTTGATAATTCAGTAACTAAATACAATTTATCTTGTAACATCGTGCTGTATCCTAAGAAATATCTCTTAACCTCATCTGATCTTGGGTGCACCTCTCAGCCAGCAAACTGTGTGAATCTTCTTTATATTTCCACTTTGGGGTTAGATGCCCCAGTTATGCTTCTTTAATTTTGATTTCCCTCTCTGTTCTCCTTTCAAATTTTCCTGCTTCCTTCCAAACAGTTATGTTATCAGTCATCTACCCATCCATCATAGCTGTAACTGTTTCATTTTCTATTATTTCCATTACTTTTAACCCCTCTCCTAAATGCCCTGTTCTCATATTTGACACTATTTTTATAACTCCCAAACACCTCAAGTTAAGTTTTTATTCAAACTTATTCTTTTCTTTTGTTTAATTTCTTAGAAGATGGTCATACTTATGTTTCCCATTTTGATCGTAATTCTTTGCAATTTACTTCTGAATTCACTGTGCTCATAAAATTGCACTTTCTTAGACTGTATGTCATAAATCTCTCATTTTGCTTGACATTCACAGTATTTAAGAGTGAAAAATCAATTATGTCTGCAACTTATATTCTTTTTTTCCTCTTTTTGATTTCCTTAAAAATAGACTCTAGATTATCCTCGATATGAGGCTGCTTTGCTTTTTCCCTCACTTCCCTCTCTTCTTCCTCTTTTTCTTTTAAATTTATAGTCTCTCCCCCTAAAATTCCATTAGGCTTATGGTCTTTTGCCTTTATAAGGGTAACTCCCACAACTACAATTCCAAAGCTGACTTATCGTCTGATCTCTAGTCCCATAAATATCTACTCAACATTTACTTTAGAAGCCTGACATCATCTAAAAAGTCTATTAAATTTAAGCCAATAATTTCTCCATCATGTATTTCTTCCATCCCTCTATTTCCTTGTGACTCATTTCCCATTTCTCCCCTTGCTAATTTATTCCTTTTTATTCTTCTTTTTCCATGTCTTTCTCTTTCTTCTTTTTTCTCTTCCTAGTTTTCCTACTTCTTTTATTTTTCACTCTTTCTCTTTATCTGTAATGACATCACATTTTTCTTTATCATTCATATTCAAACTATTGGAGTTATTGTTATATATTTTCTTGTGTGAATCAATAGGCATTAAATATTAAAATCAATATTTAATTCCAAAGCTGCTATTCCGTGTTTTATAATATGAGAATGGAGGCTCAGAGTGGTTATTTGTCAGTTTCTCCAAAATAGTCAATGAGTTCATGTGATTTCACTACTGAAAAATCTTTAGTGGCTTTTCTGTGATAATAAAATCCATGCTTCTTATTCTGCTATTGAATGCTTTCTGCTGTGCAATCTCTACAACCTCCAAAAGAACTTTAATTTTTACCCAAACCCTTGTTCAACAAATGGAAAACACCACCATTATAAACAAAACAACAACTTTCACCTTTGCTCAGAAATTGCTATGTCTTTCTATAATGAATTATTATTTTCCATTTATTTAAGCTAATTGCTTTCCATAAGACCTAGGTCATCCTGTCTTTTCCAGAGACCCTGCTTCCATTTCCAGTCATCCTTGAGAAAATACTAAGAACTCTGTCCTGGGTATTGTTATTTGCATTTTGTATAAGTTAGGAATTGGAAGAATATGACATTCCTTTGTGATTCATATTTGAGCATACACAATTGAGCAACTGAGTATACATATAACACCCCATTGTTGGGCCATGCTAAGTTGCTTCACTTGTGTCCAACTCTTTGCAACACTATGGACTGTAGACCACCAGGCTCCTCTGACCATGGAATTTTCCAGACAGAATACTGGAGTGGGGTTCCATGCCCTACTCGAGTGGGTCTTCCTTAACCTGGGATAGAACTCATGTCTCTTATGCCACCTGCATTGTCAGACAGGTTGATTATCTCTAGAGCCACCTGGTAAGCCCCATAATTTGTTTAACCATTCACCTACATAAGATGTGACATTTGAGTTGCTTCCCAGTTTTGGCAGTTATGAATAAGGCTGCTGTAAACATCCATGTGCAGATTTTTGAGTGGGTATAAGTTTTCAGGTCTTTCAGGTACATATCAAAAAAGCACTTGGCCAAACATACAATAAGAGTATGTTTAGTTTTTTAAGAAACTTTCAAATTGTCTTTCAAAGTGGTTGCAACATTTTGCCTTACTAACAGCAAAAAATTGAGATTTCCTATTGTTCATATTCTCACCAGTTTTTGATGTGTCAGTATTTAAATGTTGGGTGCCATGTAATGTTACCTCACTATTGTTTTTTAATTTCTTGATAATATAGGATGTTGAACACTTCTGTCATCTGTACATTTGCTTTGGTGAGTTGTTTATTCAGATCTTTCACTCATTTTTAAATTGAGCAGTCTGTTTTCATATTACTGACTTTTAAGTAATTTTTATATAGTTTTTTGAATTAACTTTTATTGGAGTATAGTTGATTTACAATGTTGTGTTCATTTTGCTGTATAGCAAAGTGAATAATTTATACATAGACATGTATCTACTCCTACTCCTTTTTAGATTCTCTTACCATACAGGTCATTGCAGCTTATTGAGAAGACTTCCTTATGCTACACGATAGGTTCTTATTAGTACCTACTTTATATATAGTAGTGTGTATATGTCAATTCTAATCTTCTAGTCTATCTTCCCAACCTACCTTTTGCTCTTGGTAACTGTTAGTCTGATTTGCACATAAGTGATTCTATTTCTCTTTTGTAAATAATTCATTTGTACCATTTTTTAGATTCTGTACATAAGTGATATAAAATATTTGTTTTATGCATCCCACTTCTGGGCATATATACAGAAAAAATTCTAATTCAAAAATAGACATGTACCTCAGTGTTTATTGCAGCATTATTTACAATAGACATGACATGGAAGCAACCTAAATGTCCATCAACAGATGAATGGAAAAAAATATGTGGTACATTTGTACAATGGAATACTACTTGGGCATAAAATAGAATGAAATAATGCCATTGCAGCAACATGGTTGGACCTAGACATTATCATACTCAGTGAAGTAAGCCAGAAAGAGAAAGACAAATACAATAAGATATCACTTCCACGTGGAATCTAAAATGTGACATAAATGAAGTTATCTACAAAATAGAAACAGACTCTCAGTCATAGAAAACAGACTTGTGCTTGCCAAAGTTATATATATATATATATATTATATTATATATAAAACTGAATTCCTTTGATATACAGTAGAAATTAACATAAAATTATAAATCAATTACACCTTAACAAAATACATTAAAAGATAATCTTTTATATCTTTTAAATGTTTCTTTCATCAGATATGTCCTTTGCAAATATTTTCTACCAGTAGGCAGCATATCTTCTCTTTCTCTCTTCATTGAATTTTGACTAATAGAAATTTTTAATTTTTATGAAATCTAATTCATCCATTATTTCTCCCATGGACTCTGTTTTTGGTGTTTGTATGCTAAAAATCATTATACACAAGTTTGGGCTTCCCAAGTGGCTCAGTGGTAAACAATCTGCTTGCCAATGCAGAAGACAGGAATTGTGGGTTTTAATCCCTGTGTTGGGAAGATTCCCTGTAGAAGGGAAGGACAACCCCCTGAAGTATTCTTGCCTAAAAAATCCCATGGACAGAGGAGCCTGGTGGGCTACAGTCCCTGTGGTTGCAGGGTTGAACCCGAACGAGCACACATGCATACACAAAGTCACCTAGATTTTCTCCTATGTTATCTTCTAGGAGTTTTATACTTTTGCGTTTTCCTTTTTGATTTATGACCCAGTTTTACTAAGTTTTTGTGAAGGAGGTAAGGTTTGTGTCTAGAGTCACCTTTTTGCACATGGATCTCCAGTTGTTCCAGGACTATGTGCTGAATATCCTTTCTTCATTATATTGCCTTTCCTCTTTTGTCAAAGTTCAGTTGATTCCATTTGTGTGGATCTATGTCTGGACTATATTGTTTTCTGTTTATTTTTTTTTGACTAGCCTTTCACCAATATCACACTGTCTTGATTAGTGTGACTTTATGGTAAACCTAGAAGTCAGGTAGTGTCAATTCTCTGCTTATTGATTATAATATTCAAAAGAAGTTTTAAGTAGTGAGTTTTAAGATACTGAAGCATCTTCACACACGCATACTTAATTTGTAAGTTTCAAATTAAATAAGAAATAAAGAATATGAGGTTAAGAGGGTATATAAGATTTTTTTTAAAGATTTTTAAAATAGTCTTTATTCTTTAGAATAGTTTGAATTCAAAATAGAAATTCCAAAATTGGAATATGGTCCCCATATTCTCTACACACAGCTTCCTTTATTCTTAACATCTTACATTCACATGGCACATCTCTCACAATGATTAAACTAATATTGAGTCAGGACTTTGTTCAGACTTCCTTAGCTTTTACCTAGAGCTCTTTTTCCATTCCAGGATCCCACCCAGGATACTATGTTAATTTTAGCTTTTCGGTCTCATTTAACTCATCTTTTCATTTTATTTTTTTAACTGGAAGATAATTGCTTTATAATGTTGTATTGGTTTCTGCCATATAAAAATGAAAATCAGCCATTATTTGCCTCTTAAGCCTCCCTCCCCCTCTACCATTCCACCCTCCTAGGTCATCACAAAGCCTCAGGTTTCACAGGCTGTGAAACCTGTGTTATACAGCAGCTTCTCATTAGCTATCTATTTCACACATGGTAGTATATATATATATGTCAATGCTATTTTCTCAATTCATCCCACCTTCTCCTTCCCTCATTGTGTCCACAAGTCTCTTCTATACATCTGTGTCTCCTTTTCTTCCCTGCAAGTAGGTTCATTAGTATTATTTTTTTCTAGATTTCATATATGCACATTATATACAATATTTGGTTTCCTCTTTACGATGTCTTTCACTCTGTGTAATAGGCTCTAGGCTCTTCCACCTCACTACAACTGACTCAAATCCATTCTTTTTTTATGGCTGAGCAATATTCCATTGTATATTGTACCACATTTTCTTTATCCATTCATCTTGGTATGCAAGATTTCACTTTAAAATATTTTATTTTTTTTAAAAAGATACCATATTGGATCAAATTTTAAAGAAAGTAACCAACTGAATATACACCTCAATGTCTACTAGAAAAGAAAAAAATCAAACTGAGGAGTGGAAGTGAACTCTAATCTGGCAGTAGTGGGGTAGTGGTGGGTTTGTTGTGGCATACGCTCATCTCTGAAATACAATAACTGAGGTTAGGTTAAGTCTTTCCTCTCACAAAGAAAGTAAAAGAAAATATCTGTTCAACAACTGGATGTCTGGGAATTATGACTTTGTAAAGTGGGAAGAAAAAGACACAGGGACATGGTATGGTAGACAGGAAAGAAGTTATACTTATAACTGGCTATATAACTAAAGCGACAAGTTATCTAATATTGGTGAGGAGTAAAAATCATAAATCATTATTATAGGGTAAGTGTCTTAATTGGATATGAGAGGAATCTAATGAAGTCAAGTAAACAATCTACTAAATATAAATAAATGATAAAAGAAAAAAATTTCAAGCCATATACATGAGTTTTAGAGTCATAAACACACATTTATCAGAGAATAGGGTCTCCCTATAAATACAATAGGGTCACTTACGTTTTATGCATGTTTCTGATATTGCAATCAGTATCATTAAGCAATACAAAAAAAATATGTTTTAATGCTTCGAACAAAACTGACAGTAGAAACAGACCATGGATGCTCCATGTTAAAGTTAAAAGTTGTTTAAAATAACTGTAATTAATATGTCCCAGAAAACAGAGGAAAGAAGGATAAAGATAAAGGAATGGATAACATCAATCAAGAATTAGACTGGAAAAGAATCAAGTTAATTCTAGAAATGAAAATGAATACATTAACTAAACTTAAGATTTTGATACATGAGTTTAACAGTAGATTCCATATAGTACAATATAGGAAAATTAAAAAAGCAGAGTAGCAAAAGTAATTTTAAAAAATGCAGAATAGAGCATAAATGACCAAGGAGATGCCAAGTAGTGAAGCAATATCTAAGCAACAGTGACTACTTGGCTGTTATGCTGATTTGTTACAATTCCATACATTCAACCACTAAGGAAACAATGAGCCCACATGCATTTATACAATTAACTACTTAAAGATATAATATATACAAGATCAGCATGTTATCAGATCCTTATGTCCAGCTCTATGTGACCCCATGGACTGTATAGTCCATGGAATTCTCCAGGCCAGAATACGGGAGTGGGTAGTCTTTCCCTTCTCCAGGGGATTTTCCCAATCCAGGGATCGAACCCAGGTCTCCCACATTGCAGGCAGATTTTTTACCAGCTGAGCCATAAGAGAAGCCCAAGAATACTGGAGTGGGTAGCCTATCCCTTATCCAGGGGATCTTCCTGACCCAGGAATTGAACTGGGTGGGGTCTCCTGCATTGCAGGTGGATTCTTCACCAACTGAGCTATCAGGGAAGCCCACTTGTTCCACTGCTGCTGGTGGTGCTGCTGCTTGTCCCTGGGACTCTCCAGACAAGAGCACTGGAGTGGGTTGCCCTTTCTTCTTTCTCCAGTGCATGAAAGTGAGAAGTCAAAGTGAAGTTGCTCGGTCGTGTCCGACTCTTAGCAACCTCATGGACTGCAGCCTACCAGGCTCCTCCGTCCATGGCATTTTCCAGGCAAGAGTACTGGAGTGGGTTGCCATTGCCTTCTCCTCTTTGTTCCACTAAATCACTCTAAAATGAATGAGCAAGGTGACAGATGGCACAAGCAATTGATTGCCCTGTAACAGAGAATACTTTCTAAGCTTCAGGTAAGAGACTTTACAGTCTACAGCTTTATATCAAAATGGGTACAAAATGTAAAAATCCAATGCCTCACTGGAACCATGAAGGCAGATGGTTGGCAGCAGGCAGCCTCCTGTAAGATAGGGAGCCATCTGAAAATTAATAAGGCAGTTGATAAATGGCCTTGTGACAGCTCCTCACAAGACTGCCTATCATTTTATACTCCAGGAGAGGATCAAATGGTGCTCTGCCAAGATCACCTGCCAAGACTATGGTTAAGCCTCCCTTCTGTATCTGCTATGAAACAAGCAAAATTTCCAGAAAGCCATTATGGAGCTGTTTCTCCTCAGAGCACACAAGGAAAAGTTTTTACATACATGCTAATGAAGTTCCAGAGAGAGAGGAAGGAATAATAAAGAAACAATACAGTATGTGTTATTAATTGAGAATTCCCAAAATTGTTGTAAGTCATCAGTCAATGTCAGAAGAAACTCTATATATATTAAGATGGGAAAAAACACATAAGAAAGCACAACTAAGCTTATTAGAGTTAAATTGATGCAAACCAAATATGAAGAAAAAACATTAACAGCAACCAGAGGAAGAGAAGTATTTCTTTCAGAAAGTATGAATAAAACTGACAGCCAATATCATAAAACAATGGAAGTCAGAAGACAATGGAATGTCATGATATTAGAAGATAATCATTGCCAATGTAGAATTCTATTCCAGATTGTTAAAAAGTGATACAATTCTGTAATAAAATAGACAAAGAATTTACTACTCCACATCTGCACTAAAAATTTCTGTTTGAAACCTAATTGGGGTACTTTATGTAGTATAGGGTATAATATGCAAAAAGCAGCAGAGAAATGCAGGCAGGAACAAAAAGCAATTAAAAGGGCACAACATGGGCCATCATGTTGGGTATACATTACATTATACTTTATGTTAGTTATCATGTAATATGTAGAATCAAAATGCATAATAACAATAATACAACAGGCCATCTAAGGTTCTAGTATTTTCAAGAATGCAACAAAGTAAGTATTTATACCATTGTAATATATCAAAAATTATGTAACTTTATGGTAGTCACTAAAAATAAAAAATGTGAAATTAAAATATCAAGAAAAGATGAAATAACAAAAATGAGTATGTAATTATATATTAGGATCTATAAAACAGAAAATAAATGATTTTGCTTAAACAATTACAGGGAAAACATTCAATTATAAATGCTGGAAATAAGTAATAAATATTGAAATAAAAAAGACTCAGTTGAAGACTGGATAGTGGAATAGTGGAAAAAGATTTTGAAATGGAAGATTCCAAAACACTGCACTGAGAAATGAATAAGTAAAAGAGATGATAAAATGACTTGTCAGAGCATAGGGCAGTTGTAAAATACTAAAATGAATGAATTGTCAAAGAAATATTTGATTATTCAATATTTTAAAATTATTCAAAATGGAAAAACCTATGTCCATATATATGTATATATGCATATATATGTGTGTGTTTATGTGTATGCCTGCTGTACTAAGAAGTATAAACAAATATAAAACTTTTGTGGACATGTAATAATTGAAACTTCACCATGATATTATACAGTAAAATAAAACATAACCAATCTTTACAAGAAAGAAATGAGATTGATTAAAATGAATAAATAATGTCTCATAAACATCAATAAAAACTAGTAGAAATAACATTATTTATCATAATAAAAGAGAATAAAATATTGCCATTTTCTATTTTAAGATGTCATTGACTGTGATTTTACAGATATTAAATATATAAAAGTATGTTAGAATGGTGACTTCCCTAGTGGCTCAGATGGTAAAGTGTCTGCCTACAATGTGGGAGACTTGAGTTTGATCCCTGGGTTGGGGATCCCTGGGAGAAGGAAATGGCAACCCACTCCAGTACCCTTGCTTGGAAAATCCCATGCATGGAGGAGCCTGCTAGGCTAATGTCCACAGTGTTGCAAAGAGTTGGATACGACTGAGCAACTTCACTTCACTTCATGTTAGAATAAAGGAATGCACAATTCAATGTATATACTAGGCGTATAGTATAAATTTTTATTAATAGTGGTATAAACCATGCACATAAATGTGTTGTGCTGAGTACTCAGTTGTGTCTGACTCTGTGTGAACCCATGGGCTATAGCCCACCAGGCTCTTCTGTCAATGGGGAATTCTCCAGGCAAGAATCCTGCACTGGGTTGCCATGCCCTTCTCCAGGGGCTCTTCCCAACCCAGGCATTGAACCATCGTCACCTGCATTGGAGATGGATTTTTTACCATATGACTGATACCTGTTAAATTTCACATTTTTTCAAAGTTCTTTTCTCATCTGCTACTCCTAATAAATGGAGACAAGGAATTTGAAATAGGTCAGATGGATATATGTAGAAAAACATTAAAATTTATATTTTGCTTTTGTTAGATGAAAATAAAACAAAGTACTAGTACTGGGCATTTCTTATTCCTTGATCTTTTTTTTTTATGTTATAAATGGTTCATGTGCGTGTGTGTGTGTGTGCTCAGTCACTTCAGTTGTGTCTGTTTGTGACACTATGGACTGTCAGGCTCCTCTCGATGGAATTTTCCAGGCAAGGACACTCAGTGGGATGCCATGCCCTTCTTCAGGGATCTTCCCAACTCAGGAATTGAACTGACATTTCCTGTGTCTCTTGCAGGTGGATTCTTTATTGCTGAGCCATCCAGGAAACTCATAAATAGTTCAAAAATATTTAAAAATAAATGATATTTCTATAGAATTAAATTTTTCCTATTGACTGTAAAGTTTATCATCAATGTAATATCACCAATATCATCAATCAGTAACATGGAAATGAAACATTCTGTAATAAATATGCACATAAAATGTTTGATATTCCAATGTCAGAAAGACTAAAATATGAAAAAATAAATATGCTTAGAGTTTTAGAAATGTGACAGCTCACTAATTTGATGGCGTTTATAATAGCCCCAATGGGTGAGGTATTTCTTGCTCAACAGGAATTAAAGAATAATTTATAGCTTTTCACATGAAGGTATTTTCCATTCAGGAATATTTATTTATTTCACTATTATGTCAGTTGTCTCAGAAGAAATATTTCTACTTATCTCCTGATAATAGCTTATATTTGCACAATATAATCAACATCCTACATCCTCATTTTGTTTTAGGGTTCAGAAAGCTTTGCATTCTATATTCAATATTGAAATTAATGTATTTTACCAAAAAAAATTAATCACTGAACAACTTCTTGGAGTCACCTATGGTTTTACAGGTAAACATTATTAACTAAGAAATGATTCCACAAGTGTACCAACAGACAGGGGGAGTCCTTGACCTGTTAAACATAGCCATGGGATTCCTCAGATAATGTATTCCACTGGTAGCAGCCCCCGGTAAATTCAAGAGACTAATTTGGTGTCTCTTCAAACTGCATTCAATCAATGATTCAGTCCATTTGGAAAATCAATATCCACAACTATCACCTTTGAAGAACCACATTATTCAGCAAAACCTAATTATCATAAATACTTGCTCTATTACAACAGCTCTCTACTATTGTGTTAAAATTACAAAATAAGATTGTCTTGACATTTTAAATGAGTGAATCTGTAACAGCAACAGGAAATTAGCTTTCTGTACTATAATATGCTATTACTTTTTTGTATTGTGATTCTTTTTCTAGTTTGGAAATTTGTTCAAAATTATTTGAGAACTATACTAATCATCAACTCTGTTAACTTTGTAAATTTATAAAAAAATGATTGAAAGAAAGACTGAAAATCTCCTCACTGGTCATCAAAACTACTGAGAAACAGCTACAAATTAAAAACTAGTTTAAAGCACAATTACATTACACAGCTATGTATAAGATAAATACTTTCAAATCCAAATGGAATAAGCCTGTATCAAAGAATGGAACAAATTAGAAAACAATTTATATGAAATAAAAAAGAATCAATTACTATTTTAAATAATCTATCTATAATAGATTATTTACATATCTATTTTCATCTGTGAATATTTCAACAGCCTCAGTGATATTCCTGGTTCGAGTATGCCAGGTTGGATCAAAGGAACCCTAGGTTCTCTGAAGCACAAAGGAGTTATTGTTTGACAGTGACTTTACTTCATATAGTCAGTGTAGTATAGAGATTGAGTCAGAATTGAGGAAACTGCGCTGGAGATGGCTAATGATAAAACACACCTTGATTGGAGAGTACAGTATATTTTACATAAGAAGCATAATCGAGAAATGAGATAGCAGCTGAAGAAGGAACATGAATCAAAGAGAATTTATATTCTTGTTCTTGCTGCTTTTTAGTTTAATATTACATATCTTATATGGTATTAGTATGCTGATGGAAATGATCCCCAAACACAGAAGAAATAGATGATAAAATAGTTTGTAGTAAAATGTCAACTTTGACCATTGAAAGTTTGGGCCCTTTGCCCGTAGTTCCTGGAAGGAAACCTTCTAAGCCATGGAACATCCTACCCCATAGGAGTGTTTTTGCTTACCTGAAGATTTGGGGCCATAACAGGTAATTTATGCTAACAATGTGCTCTGTGGTGGGAGCTTGGAACACACGATACCAGCATGACCCCTGGAGAAGCTAGAGAGTATGATCAGCCGTGAGGGCATTGGCCATGTGACTAGATCCCAGCGCAAATTCTGAACGCAAAACTCTGGTGAGATTCCCTGGTTGGCAGTACTCCATGTGTTATTGTTACATATCATCACTGAGAGAAATAAGTGCTGCTCACACAAGTCCATTGGTACAAGACAAGTGGAAGCTTTGTAACTAATCTCTTCTGTACCCTGCTGTATGTACCTCATTTCTTTGTTGATTTACATCTGTATCCCTTTATTGTAATAACTCATAACCATGAACATAACACTTTCATCAGTTTTGAGAATTGTATCACCTGACACCAGTCAGAATGGTCATCATCAAAAAATTTATGAACAATAAAAGCTGGAGAGGGTGTGGAGAAAAAGGAAGCCTCTTGCACTATTGGTGGGAAGGTAAATTGATACAGGTACTGTGGAGAATAGTATGGAGATTCCTTAAAAAAACTAAAAATAAAACTAGCACATGACCCAGAAATCCCACGACTGGGCATATACCCTGAGAAAACCATAATTCGAAAGGGCACATGTACCCCAGTGTTCATTGCAGCACCATTTACAATAGTCAGGACATGACAACCTAAATTTCCACAGACACATGAATGGATAAAAAAGATATGGTACATATACACAATGGAATATTATTCAGACTTAAAAAGGAATGAAATTGGGTCATTTGTAGAGGTGTGGATGGACCTAAAGTCTGCCATAACAGAGTGAGGTAAGTCAGAAAGAGAAGAACAAATAACATATATTAATCCATATACATGGAATTTAGAAAAAATGATACAGATGTATCTATTTCCAGGGCAAGTATAAGAGATGCAGACATAGAGAATGGACATGTGGCTACAGCAGGGTAAGGAAAGGATGGGATGAATTGGGAAACTGGGATACACACGCACACACACACACACACACACACACACACACACACACACACACATACACACACACACACACACTACTATATATAAAATAGATAGCTGGTGGGAACTTGTTATAAAGCACAGGAAATTCAGCTCAGTGTTCGGTGATGATCTAGATGAGTGGGATGGGGTGGGGGAGGTCTAAGAGTGAGGGGATCTCATGTATGAATATGGCTGATTCACTTCATAGTTAGTATAGCAGAAACTAACACAACATTTTAAAGTGATTATATTAAAAAAATTATTCTAGAAAATTATTGAGACTGAGAGCAGTCTTGAGGACCTCCAGAATGAGCAGTCCAGCTCTTGGCCAGAAATCTTTGTGTGATTTTTCAGACTCAATGCTAGGCAAGTACAAAGTCTTTACCTGGCAGGCCTCATGGGAAAAACAGTTGTCTCTTCATCAGACATGACACATAGCCAATGCATTGCACTCTCTGAAAGGGGTTACAGTCAGGCTACAGTCAAGGCTCTCTGGATGACATCCTCTTTTCTGCATTCCCAGCCCAGACACCTCCATTTGGAAGTATCTTTATAGGGAAATCTTGAAAACACTTTATTATTCTGACTCAGTATCTAGTTCTTTTCCACTCCTAGTCCTGTCCCTGTTGTCTCTGATAGCCCCTGGGTTATTACAATTACAAGATCCTTTTATTCAAGGCTCCCTTAGCTTTGATATGACCACCATTTCTGTGCTGATCCAGATTCTGTCTGGCACTTCATTCCAAGGATGAAACTGGAAAAGGAGGGAGTTGATGCTATCTTCCGTTTTAGCTTCTTACTTATACTATAATGTTTTAATCGCTAAGTCATGGCCAACTCTTTTTACCACCCTATGGACTAGCCTGCCAGGCTCCACTGTTCAAGAGATTTTCCAGGTAAAAATACTAGATTAGGTTGCCATTTCCTTCTGTAGGGGATTTTCTTGACCAAGCGATGAAACTTGTGTCTCCTACATTGGCAAATGGAGTCTCTACCACTGGGAAGTCCCTAGTCTACCGTATTAAATGATTAAAGGCTTGATGATTACTTCTACTTCGGCACATTTCTTTACTCTGACACTTGGCAGCTCTCTTCCACTCTACCGAGCTCTTGACCCTCGTTAATTCATAGCTCTGATGGCTATAGAGACAGAACTAACTTGGCTGAAATTAACCAAGTAGTTGGAGATTATGACATCTTAGAGCTCATTGTGATTAAACACTGTGAGGAGGCTGCTTTTTTCAAAAACTGGAGACAATATTGGTAATTTTGACTGTATTAGTTTTTACTTTCTGAATGTTATCATCTTATTCTTTTTTCCCTATATCATCTAGGGCTTCCAGTACAATGTTAAGTGAAAAAGAGCAGGGATCTTTTAGTGAGAATACTTCTAAACTTCACGATTAAGCGTCATTTATCATAGGTTTTTGACAGATTCTCCATACTAGATTAGGATGTTTCTTTTACTGTCCTCTTCCTTAGGCATTTCTTTAGGGGGGAAAATTTTGAATTTTGTCTAATTCCCTCTTAGCATTAATTAATGGATCCCATCAATTATGTTCTCTACTTATAAATTATATTAACATATTTTCTAATTTGAAATACTGCTTTCATTCTGTAATAATGATACATTTTAACTTACACTGCTAGATTGTCTTTGCTAATAATTTAATATTTCCTTTGTATATCCATCTTTAGCTTGTTCTATAGGCTTATTTTCTGTTATTTCTGCCATGATTTTTGTATCAAAATTAGATTTACTCCTAATATTAATATGAAATCTTTCCTATTTTCATTCTCTAGAATTTATATAACACTGAAAGTATCTGTTAATATTAGTTTGTGGTAAATCAGCTAAAATTTACTGAGACCTATTTACTATTTTAGGATTAAATTTTTAAATATATAATTTCTTTTGATATTGGCTTTTTATATCTGATTATGTTAGAACATGCTTCTTTATCTTTAGTTATTTTTTAAAATTGTTGTGATAAAACTGAACATAATGGTCCCACTGTTTTTTTCAAGCTAAATAAATAAAATCATTTCATGTTCATCCATTTTGATTAAGAAAAGTGAAAAGGAGACATTTTTAGCCCAACGTTTTTCTCTCACCACTTTCATCTTTGTTAACTGTGAGTTTAGTAAAATAACCAAATTTCTATTTGTGGAAAGTTTGGGGAAAACGTCTTCCAAGTAAAATATGTTAGGACACATGACCATTAAGTGATACTTCAGCCTTAAAAAATAAACTTTATGTAAAATATCAAAATTAATGGAGCTTATATATGATACCTATGTTCAAAGCATTTTAAATGTGATGATTTTGGAAAGTTACTGCATTTTCCCTTATCCTCTATGTCACAAAGAACTACTGAACCATCTTTTGCTAAGTCTGCAATGCTTTTCTGTGGGTGGAGAAACTATATTCCAGCACTTTGTTACCCATTCTGTTTTTCTGGTAGTTAATACACTTAGCAGGTGGTGATAATTAAAATTCAGAAGTAAGCAGATGAATATCTCTGCGGAGTCCAAGTCAAGAAGATAATGAAAGATCAAGAAAAAGTTTCTTGTCATTACCTGAATTATCCCCACTTCAATTAAAGGCATTTTATTTTCTGTGTCTTGGGTTTATACAGATATACATAAAAACATTTTTAATATATTAAAAATTATTTCTTCTTAAATCTTCATAAATTAGCTCCTAGAGGTAACCAATTCCAATTTTTTTATTCTTCAAAGTAAAAGAAATATTGCATAAGCAAAAAATAAATTGTATAATCCAAAAAATAAGACATATTTGGAAGGCAGAAAACATAGTTTTTGTTTGTTTGTTTTGTTTTTATCTTGGCTCTTTATGAAAGCTGTGTGACTTAGGTTAAGTCAGATAATTTTTCTCCCTCTCACCACCTTTAAAAATTGAGAACAGCAACATTTAACTCACTGTGTTGTGCCTAACTTACACTGACTGTTGTAGGAAGTATCTAGTGAGCTAACTTCAACCCATTTATTTAACAGATACTGTTCTGAGTGCCTCTTGTGTGCTGCTTAGCTTCTAGGTAAATAGGACACATTCCCTGTTATCATGGAACATATTTCCAGTCGGTAAGACAAAATAAATAAATGATAGACTAGATCCTGATAGAAGCTTTATAAAACTGCTATACACATATATATTCTTAAAGGCTCAATTAAGGACTGAATTGAAAATAACTGATCCTTCTTGTGTTGTAGAAGTATGTATCTCTGGCTTTTATTTTGGAACTGGCAGAGTTTTCCCTTCCCCTTTTCATAAAATATGATAAACATTTAACACTCAAACATATATTTTCTCATAACATCATATTAAACTTCATCAGTTATATAACTGGATATAGAATGTAAAACTATTTTAATGGGTTATCTAACTCAAAAATGTAATATATTACCTTCCTAAAGTACTAAAGATTTTAATAGTCAGATTAGAGGGTTAATTTAGGTCCAGAAGAAGAACTGACAGCTTTCATGAATGACATAATAATGAGATACATGCTGAGTGTTTGGCTATGTGTAAATCTCACTTGTTTAGTTTTAAATCACTGACTTGTCTGTCCTTACCACTCAATAATTAACAAACCTGTTTTTTATGTGGAATATATATGAATTATAGAAATAAAAAATGTGAATAAAGAAAACAGCTAAAGATAACCATTTCATTCCCCTGCAAATCCCTAAACTGCTTATATATTAATAAAGGAAACTGACAAAGGTTGTGGAACAGGTACAGAGACTGAGTGAAACAATTAACAGCATTCTTCTTAAGGTAGAGTAACAACTGAACATGCATGGGCTTGATTAGGGGTCAGCAAAAAATTTTGTGAAGAAACAGACAGTGAATATTTTGTGCCTTTGAGAGTCATCAAAGCTCTGTTGCAATCACTCAGCAGTACTAGCCTCGTAGAGAGGAAGTAGTCAAAAACCTTAAGTAAAAAGGACTGAGTGTGGCTGTGTCCTAACAAAGCTTCATCAAAAAAAAAAGAAGAAGAAGAAGAAGAAGCAACTGACTCTTGGCTATAGTTTGTTGAACTTTGATCCAGGTATGTCAGTTGATAGAAGATTGACCACTCAAAGGAGAAGTGGCTTTTTGTTATTTAATGACATATCTATATCTCTGTCTATCTATCTATACACATGAGGAAGCATTTCTATGAACTATGGAAGCTATTGCAAGTGATGGAATTCCAGCTGAGCTATTTGAAATTCTAAAAGATGATGATGTTAAAGTGTTGCACTCAATATGTCAGCAAATTTGGAAAACTCAGCAGTAGCGACAGGACTAGAAAATCATTCAAATCTCAAAGAAAGGCAATACCAAAGAATATTCAAACTACCATACAATTGTGCTCATTTCACATGTTAGCAAGGTAATGTTCAAAATCCTTCAAGTGAGGCTTTAGCAGTATGTGAACCAAGAGCATCCAGATGTACATGCTGGACTTAGAAAAGGCAGAGGAACTAGAGATCAAATTGCCAGTATTCATTGGATTATAGAGAAAGCAAAGGGATTCCACAAAAAATTTGTTTTGTTAGTTATGCTAAAACTTTTGTGGATCACAGCAAACTGTGGAAAAGTCTTAAAGAGATGGGCATACCACACCACCTTACCTGTCTCCTGAGAAAACTGGGTCAAGGAGCAGCATTTAGAACCAGACATAGAACAGACTGGTTCAAAATTAGGAAAGTAGTACAAGGCTATGCATTGGCCACCCTTATGGCAAGGATGACACCACTGTTATGGCAGAAAGGGAAGAATTAAAGAGCCCCTTGATGAAAATGAAGAAGAGAAGAGTGAAAAACTTGGCTTAAAACTCAACATTCATTTGAATCAGTTCTACTCAGGTGGACGGAACTGGAGCCTATTATCCAGAGTGAAGTAAGCCAGAAGGAAAAACAACAATACAGTATACTAATGCATATATATGGAATTTAGAAAGATGGTAATGAGAACCCTGCATGCGAGACAGCAAAAGGAACGCAGATGTATAGAACAGTCTCGTAGACTCTGGAAGAGGGCAAGGGTGGGATGATATGGGAGAATGGCATTGAAACATGTTAATTATCATATGTGAAATCAATTGCCAGCCCAGGTTTGATGCTTGGGACTGGTGCACCGAGATGACCCAGGGGGAGGGAATCGGGAGGGAGGAGGGAGGGGGGTTTTGGAGGGGGAGCATATGTATACCCATGGTGGATTCATGTCAATGTATAGCAAAACCAACACAATAAAGTAAAGAAAATTAAAAAAAAAAAACAACTCAACATTCAGAAAACTAAGAACATGGAATCTGGTCCCATCACTTCATGGCAAACAGATGGAGAAACAATGGAAACAGTGACTAACTTCATATTTTGGGGCTCCTTGGTGACCTTAGCCAAGAAATTTATCAAATGCTTGCTCCCTGGAATAAAGGCTATGACAAACCTAGACAGCATATTAAAAAGCAGAGACATTACTCTGTCAACAAAGTTCCATCTAGTCAAAGCTATGGTTTTTTCCAGTAGTCATGTATGGGTGTGAAAGTTGGGCTATAAGAAACCTGAGCACCGAAGAATTGTGGTGTTGGAGAAGACACTTGAAAAGCCGTTGGACTGCAGGGAGATCAAACTAATCAATCCTAAAGGAAATCAGTCCTGAACATTCATTGGAAGGACTGATGCTGCAGCTGAAACTCCAATACTCTGTTCACCTGATGTGAAGAACTGACTCATTAGAAAAGACCCTGATGCTGGGAAAGATTGATTGAAGTAGGAAGGAGAGGGGACAAAAGAGGATGAGATGGGTGGATGGCATTACAGACTCAATGGACATGAGTTTGAGTAAGCTCTGGGAGTTGGTGATGGACAGGGAGTCCTGGCATGCTGCAGTCCATGGGGTCACAAAGAGTTAGACATGACTGAGTGACTCAACTGAACTGAACTAATATATTGGTACGCTGCTTATTTAACATCTATGCAGAGCCAGTAGGGGCTTCCCTAGTGGCTCAGTTGGTAAATAGTCTGCCTGCAATACAGGAGACCTGAGTTGGATCCTTGGGTTGGGACGATCCCCTGAAGAAAGAAGTGGCAACCCACTCCAGTACTCTTGCCTGGACAATTCCATGAACAGAGGAGCTGGGTAGGCTAGAGTCCATGGGGTGGCAAAGAATCAGACATGACTGCACAACTGACTTTCACTTTTTCACTTTCATGCATAGTACATCAGCAAAAGGCTGAGCTGGATGAATCAGAAGCTGAAATCAAGGTTTCTGGGAAAAATATCAACAACCATAGATATGCAGATAATGCTGCTCTAATGGTAGAAAGTGAAGAAGGAACTAAAGAGCCTCTTGATGGGGATGAAGGAGGAGAGTGAAAAAGCTGCCTTGAAACTCAACATTCAAAAAACTAAGATCATGGAACCTGGTCCTATCACTTCATGGCAAATTGAAGGGGAATGAGTGGAAGAAGTGACAGACAATATTTTCTTGAGTTCCAAAATCATAGCAGATCAAGACTGCAGCCATGAATTTATAACACACTTGCTCATTTGAAGGAAAGCTATGAAAAACCTAGACAGCATGTTGAAAAGCAGAGGCATCACTTTTCCAGAAAACATACATATAGTCAAAGCTATAGTTTTTCCAGTAGTTGTGCAAAGATGTTAGAGTTGAACCATAAAGAAAGCTGAATGTGTGCTAAGTCGCTTCAGTTATGTCTGACTCCTTGTGACTATTGACTACTACTGACTGCAGCCTTCCAGGCTCTGCTGTCTATAGAATTCTCCAGGCAAGAATACTGGAGTGGGTTGCCATGCCCACCTCCAGGGGATCTTCCCAACCCAGTGATCTAAATAAACTGCATCTCTTCTGTCTCCAGCATTGGCAGGTAGGTTCTTTACCACTAGTGCCACCTGGGAAGCCCAAAGAAGGTTGAGTGCCACAGAAATGATGTTTTCAAATAGTGGTGCTGGAAAAGACTCCTGAGAGTCCCTTGGGCTGCAAGGAGATCAAACCCATCAGTCCTAGAGGAAATCAACCAGAGGAACCTGGCAAGATAGGGCCCATGAGACCACTGAGAGTCAGAAAAATGTGAACCACAACAGTTTATATATATATATATATATATATAATTATCAAGACTATGGCAAAAAGGATCCAAACAAGGCCAGGTGGACATTTCTAAATGCTCATTTTTTAGTTTAATTTAGAATTACAAAATGACAACAATAATAAAAGAAATATGTTTGGAATAAAATATTGTTTAAATAAGATCCTTTATATTTATAATTAATTATTACAGTTTCTATTGCACCTCATTGTTGTTGCTCAGTCATTCAGTTGTGTCTGACTTTGTGATCCCATGGACTGCAGCAGGCCAGGCCTCCCTGTCCTTCACTATTTCCTGGAGTTTGTTCAAACTCATGCCCATTGAGTCAATGATGCCATCCAACCATCTCACCTCTGTCACTCCCTTCTCCTCTTGCCCTCTATCTTTCCTAGCATCAGAGTCTTTTTCAGTGAATCAGCTCCTTCCATCAAGTGGCCTATTGGAGCTTCAGCTTCAGCATCAGTCCTTCCAATGAATATTTAGGGTTGATTTCCTTTAGGATTGACTGATTTGATCTCCATGCTGTTCCAGGGACTTCTCCAAGAGTCTTCTCCGGCACCAGTTTGAAAGCATCATTTCTTCAGTGCTCAGTCAATCCATAAGTGACTACTATAAAAACCATAGTTTTGACAGATGGACCTTTGTCAGCAAAGTGATGTCTCAGCTTTTTAATATGCTGTCTAGGTTGGTCATAACTTTTCTTCCAAGGAGCAAGTGTCTTTTAATTTCATGGCTGCAGTTGCTGTCAGCAGTGATTTTGAAGCCCAGAAAAATAAAGTCTGTCACTGCTTCCATTGTTTCCCCATCTATTTGCCATGAAGTGATGGGCCTGGATGCCATGATCTTAGTTTTTGAATGTTGAGTTTTAAGCCAGCTTTTTCAACTCTCCTCTCTCAAGGTCAGTAAGATGCTCTTTAGTTCTCTTTGCTTTCTATTATTAGGCTTGTGTTATCTGCATATCTGAGTTTACTGTTATTTCTTCCAGCAAACTTGATTTAGCTTGAACTTCATCCAGCCTGGCATTTCACATGATGTACTCTGCATATAAGTTAAATCTATAGATTGCTTTGAGTAGTTTGGCTATTTGAACAATATTAATTCCAATCAAAAAGTACAGAATATCTTTCCACTTCAATAAATAAATAAATAAATAAATAAATAAGCAGGGTGACAATATATAGCCTTGATGTACTCTTTTCATAAAATATGAATATTGTACTCCATATTTTATATCATGAAGGTTGAAAAGAAATTATCAGGTAAGAAACTGGCAAGAATATCTTCAAGGCAGAAGGCAGAATATAAACAAAGTTAGCAATAGCACAGTATGAAGGTAGCTGAAGGGACTGAGTGTTAATGAAGCTTCAACAGAGTTGGAAGATGACAGATGAGATATGCCACAGAAGGTCAAGGAACTTGGATTTTATCCTGAAGTCAGACTTCAAGGAAAGCGACACAATCTGATTTACATTATACATAGATCCCCTAGGCAGGAAATGAAGTATGAATTTTAATTGAATAAGTCTGGAGACAGGTAGAATAGCAAAGAGGAAAAAACAGATTTAAATGAAAGATAATGCAGACTTGAACCAGGATAGTAGAGGAGGAGTGGCTAAAGTAACACAGAATCAATGAATATAATTAGAACACATAACTCACAAACCAAGGAAGCTGGGATAAAGGACATCCTGGATTCTAATGGCAGACCAAAAGAAATGAGAGCAAATCATTATCAGTGAATAGATTCTGAACACAGATTTAGGGAATTCTAAGTAATATGAGTGTAATAACTTGGAATCATTGAAAAATTATTTGATACCAACCACACTAGTTAAGTTGGATTATATAGTTACACTTATCACCACTATAGGATAATTTTAATAACTTAGAAGTTACTAAAATCAAGCAACATCCCTTAGAAGTCAATATTCCCGACTTCATATTAACTATTTACCTATAATATATGTGTACTCAGTAGTGACCAACTGTTTATGACTGCATAGACTATAGCCTGTGAGACTCCTCTGTCCATGGAATTTTCAGGCAAGAATACTGGATTGAGTTGCTATTTCTTTTTCCAGGGAATCTTCTCTACACCAGTCTCCTGTGTTTCCTGCATTGACAGGCAGATTCCTTACCATTGTGCCACCTGGGAAGCCCCTCTTATAACCTATACACTGCTTTAAATTTTGGCATCAAAAATAAAGCTATATTAAGCTTTTGTATATGTAAACTATTTAATTATTTTCATTATTTTTCTACAAAAAAGTCACATTTGTAGCATTGCCATGACAGAAATATGAATGTGCTTAAAGGTACTATTTAATGGGAAATTGCTTTCTAGTTTCTATTTTGGTACCAATAATATATCACAGTGTCCATTTTTATACACTATTTCTTATAACTGGAAAAATACAAGAATATTTTGTTGAAAATTAATGTGTCTATCAGTTTAAAGTATTATTTTGTATTTTATGATTAAAAAATTATAACATACCTATCTAAAAATTCTGATTTTGTAAATTACTAGAGCATTTTCTTTAATGTTTAGCTGTTAGGTATTATTATTTTCTTACTTGTAGGAAGTCTTTATTTTTTATAAATTCTAAAGTTTATTTTAGAAACTCTGAAAAATACAGATTATTAAGTAGAAAATAAAAAATCATCAATAATTCCACTACCCAGAAATAATCACTGTTATATCGTGGATGTATTTCCTTTCTATGCCTTTGGTGTGTGTGTGTGTGTGTGTGTATGTGTGTGTGTGTGTGTATATAATTTTAATAGAATTATGCTGTACTATACATAGTTTCCTAGTTTATTTACCCATGTAACAATATGTGTATATTTCCTCATGTTGGCAAATGTTCTTTTTTGGGAAGGAGGTTTAAACATATTTTTAATTACTACTTCAAACTTTCTGACAAAACTGCTTTATATAGTTTCTTTATTGAAACATGTTTGATTCATAGTTTTATATGAGTTCCAAGTATACAACAGTTATTCAATATTTTTATAGATTATACTCCTTTTAAAATTATTACAAAAGAATGACTATATTTCCCTGTGCTAAACAGTATGTCTTTGCTGCTTGTAGGAATTTTTAGATTAATAATAATAAACATGCTGTCATATTTGTCATGTGTCTTTTCTTTTTCTTTATGGTATCCTTTTAATATACAGCATTTTCAATAGCAATAACTTGGATATAAATTCTTGGAAGAAAGCAGATGGAAGGATCCTTGAATAAAGAAAGCTGAAAAATCTAATAGAATATTTAAATTTTGCATTTGGAAATAAAAATATTATAAATAAATAGAAGGAATAAAGGAACAAATGTCAGTCAGAATGAAACACATAAAATGTTGTGGATGAATATGACATGTTAGGGAGTCAAAGTATGAATAGTCAATTCAAGAGAATACATTTAAACTAGAAGAAGGCCACATTGTAGCAGCCTTGTGAGTAAACTCAAAACAGGATATAATTAAAAGGTTCTAAGGAAATAAGGAATTCATGCAAATTTTTGACATAGAAGTAATTTGAAAAAAATATTTTATAAAAATGTAAGTCTTCAGAAAATAGAGGCAAGTAAACACATCAAATAATCTTAAGTATTTAATATGTGGACAGTCATAATTCCCTTTAATATGCTCTACTACTGAATAATCCTGACTTAGTTGTATTTGTAGGGTCATCCAAACTTAAACATGCCTTTAAAATAGCCTTTTGTAAAATGCCTATTTTATTCATATTTTTAAGATATGTAGAGAAGATATCTTAACAAATTAGTAAACCTACCTCTAGTTTTCACTCTTACAGATGGGTGAATAGGAACACATTGATCTGAAGTTGCTGGGTGAGGTAATCTACATGCATAATGCAGAAAGGATGACATTCTTCTAGGCACAACTAACAGATCATTTTAATGTCAACCAAGAATGCACAGAATACAATTATACTTTCACAATATGGTTAAAGAGCTAACAAGATGGATTGTCTGCTTTTATAAAATTGCACAAAAAATTCTGCCATAATAGCATTCAAAGAAAACTCAGAGAATTTTAAGGTTAATGATATTTTTTCAATTTCTTACTAGTATCAAAAGAAATACGATACCCTCTGGTCTTTTGTATCAGGAATTAAAGGTGTTTAATTTTACATGAAATTAAGTTAGAAGAGATAATTACCTGTGGAGAAATAAAAGGAGGAAGATCTTTTCCTTTTCAGTTATTCTTTAACTTATACCAACAATATGTGATTAAATTTTCTTTTTAACATTGAATTAATATATTGTTACACATATCGCTTCTACACGTTCACGGGCTTCTCTGGTGGCTCAGCGGTAAAGAAACTGGCTGCAATGCAGGAGACCTGGGTTTGATCACAGGGTCTGGAAGATCCCCTGGAGAATGGAATGGCTACCCACTCCAGTATTCTTGCCTGGATAATTCCATGGTCAGAGGAGCCTGGCAGGCTATAGTCCAGGGGCCTCAAAGAGTCAGACAGGACTGAGTAACTAACATTTTCACTTTCACACATATAGCTTCTATATGTGCTATATCACACATATAGCTTCTATAGAATTATACAAATCTCTTTACTGATAACATTTTTGCTTGAAATTTTGAATATACATTTTTAAAACATATAGCATTTTTAAAACATTTTTATTATTGGTGTGTAATTGCTTTATAATGTTGTGTTAGTTTCTGCTGTACAACAAAGTGAATCAGCTATATGTACAAATATTTCCCCTCCCTCTCGAGCTTTCCTCTCACCCTCCCCATCCCACTCTTCTGGGTCATCAAAGAGCACTGAGATGAGATCCTTGTGCTATAAAGCAGCTTCCCACTAGCTATTTTATACATGGTAGTATATATATATTTGTCAGATCTACTTTTCCAATTCATCCCACCCTTCCCTTCTTCCCGCTGTGTCTACAAGTCTATTCTCTATGTCTGTGTCTCTATTCCTGTCCTGCAAATCGGTTCATATGTACCATTTTTTTGGATTCCATACATATGTGTTAGTGTGATATTTGTTCTTCTCTTTCTGATTAATTCATTCACTTACATATATGCAATTTTAAAATCTGATGAAATAGGAACAACGAAAGGACACAAAATCTAGTAAACTAGGCAAGGGTATTTGATGATCACAAACACTAAATTTCACTTGTAGCTTTTTAAAATTGAGACATAATTGACACATAACATTATATGTTACACTGTCATACATTCAAGTGTATGACAAAATTGATATTTGTATACATTGCAAAATTATCATAAAAATTCAGTTAGCATCCATCCTCACATATAATTTGGATTTTTTTTCTTATGATGAGAACTTCTAAGATGTATTCACTTAGCAACTTTCAAATACTCAACACAATACTATTAAATATAGTCACCATGCTGTATATCCCATGACTTATTTGAATTATTTATTTTATAGCTGGAAGTTTCTACCTTTTTACTACCTTCACTCACCCCAACTGCCTACCTATGTTACTGTTGTTTAGCCCCTAGTCATGTCTGACTCTCTGCAATCCCAGTGACTGCAGCACACCAGGCTTCCCTGTTCTTCACTATCTCCCTGAGTTTGCTCAAACTCATGTCTACTGAGTAGATGATGCCATTCTACCATCTCATCCTCTATCGCCCTTTTTCTTCCTTTCCCAGCATCAGGGATTTCTTTAGTGAGTTGGCTCTTCGCATCAGGTGGACAAAGTTTTAGAGCTTCATCTCAGTCTTTCCAATGAATATTTAGGGTTGATTTCCTTTTAGGATCAACTGGTTTGATGTCCTTGCTGTTCAAAGGACTCTCAAGAGTCTTCTCCAGCATCACACTTCGAAAGCATCAATTATTTGGTGGTCAGCCTTCTTTACGGTCCAACTCTCACATCCATTTATGACTACTGTAAAAATCACAGCTTTGACTATGCAGACCTTTGTCTGCAAAGTGATGTCTCTGCTTTTTTCTTTTCTTTTTTTAAAATACAATGCATTGTCTAAGTTTATCATAGCTTCTCTTCCAAGGAGCAAGCATCTTTTAAGTCATGGCTGCAGCCACCGTCCACAGTGATTTTGGAGCCCAAGAAAATAAAACCTGTCACTATTTCCACTTTTTCCTCATTCATTTGCCGTGAAGTGATGGGACCAGTGTACCAGGAGCTTAGTTTTTCGGATGCTAAATTTTAAGCCAGCTTTTTCACTCTCCTCTTTCACCCTCAAAGAGCCTCTGTAGTTTCTATTCTCTTTCTGCTATTAGAGTGGTATAATCTGAGTATCCGAGGTTGTTAATATTTCTCTCAGAAATCTTGATTCCAGCTGGTAATTCATCCAGCCTGGCATCTCACATCTTGTACTCTGTGTGCATGTGTGCTCAGCTGCATCAGTCACGTCTGGTTCTTTGTGACCCCTTGTACTGCAGCCTGCAGGCTCTTCTGTCTATAAGATTCTCCAGGCAAGAATACTGCGATGGGTTGCCCTTCTCCAAGGGATCTGTTTCCGACCCAGGAATAGAACCCACATCTCCTAAATTGCAAGCAGATTCTTTACCCTCTCACTCACTTGGGAAACCTTATGTATTCTGCATATAAATTAAACAAGCAGGGTGATAATATGCAGCCTTGACGTACTCCTTTCCCAATTTTTGACCAGTCCATTGTTTCATGTCCAGTTCCAATTGTTGCTTCTTGACCTGTATACAGGCTTCTCAGGACACAGATAAGGTAGTCTGGTATTCCCATCTCTTTAACAATTTTCCATAGTTTATTGTGATACACATAGTCAAAGGCTTTAGTGTAGTCAATGAAACAGAAAAAAATATTTTACTGGAATTTCCTTTCTTTTACTGTGATCCAAAGGATGTTGACAATTTGATCTCCGGTTCCTCTGCCTTGTCTAAATCTAACTTGTACATCTGGAAGTTCTCAGTTCACGTACTGTTGAAGCATAGCTTGAAGCATTACCCTTGAAGCTCAAAGCCTAGCTTTTAGCATTACCCTACTAGTATGTGAAATGAACACATTTGTATGGTAGTTTGAACATTCTTCGGCATTGCATTTCTTTGGGATCAGAATGAAAGCTGAACTTTTCCAGGTCTATGACCACTAGTGAGTTTTCCAAATGTACTGCCATATTGAGCGCAGCACTTTAACAACATCATCTTTCAGGATTTTCAATAGCTTAGGTGGAATTCATCACCTCCACTAGCTTTGTTCATAGTAATGCTTCCTTAGGCCCACTTGACTTCATACTCCAGGACATCTAGCTCTAGGTGAGGGACTACTCCATTATGGTTATCCCAGTCATTAAGACCTTTTTGTACAGTTCTTCTGTCTATTCTTGCCACCTTTTCTTTATCTCTTATGTTTCTGGTAGATCTGACAACCACAAATCTGCCCTCGGTATCTATGAGTTCAGTTGTTTTGTTGTTATTGTTAGATTCCACATACTGTAAGAAATCATGCAGTATTTGTCTTTCCTTATCTGACATTTACTTTGCATAAATTCCCTCAAGAACCAAGTTCCAAGATTAAGATCTATGTTGTCACAAACGGCAAGATTTCATTTTTTTTGTGGATGAAAAATATTCCATTGTTTACTTGTGTCTTTATGCATGTATCTCATATTTTTAAAAATCCATTGATCTATCTATATATACTTATGCTCCTTCCATGCCTTGGCTATTGTAAACAATGTTGCCATGAACATAATGGTGCACATATTTTACTAGCTTATGTTTTTGTTTTCTTTGGACAAATAAATAGAAGTGGAATCACTATATAATATGGTAGCTCTATTTTGAATTTTTTGAGAAACCCCATACTATTTTCCATAGAGGCTTCACTGGCTTACATTCTACCAGGACTGCACAAAAATTCCCTTTTCTCCACATTCTCATCAATATCTGTTATTTCTTGACTTTTTGATAACAGCCATTCTAAATAGTTCAAGGTGATAGCTCATTGTGATTTTGACCCAGATTTCCTTGATAATTAATGATGTGGAGCACTTTTTCATATACCTACTGAATATGTTTACCCTGGAAAAATGTCTATTCATATCCTCTTCCCATTTTTTAATCAAATTATTTGTTTGATATTGAGTTTTATGAGTTATTTATGCATTTTTGATATTAACCCATTATAAGATATGTGATTTGAAAATATGTCCTCCCATTCCATATGTTGCCTTTTAATTTTGTTAATTGTTTCCCTTGCTGTGGAGGAGACTTTAAGTTTAAAGTACTACCGTTTGTTTACTTTTGCTTTTCATTGCTTTTGCTTTTGTGTCAAATTCAAAAAAATAATTTCTAAGACCCATGTCATAAATTTGCCACCTATGGCTTCTTCTAGGAGTTTAATGGTTTCAGGTCTGTAATTCAGTCTTTAATTTATTTGGAGTTAAATATTTGTAGCTATGATGCCTCATAAAGTTTGCTAATCCAGTGGCAAAATGGTTGACTATTTAAGCCACACAGAAGAGACTTCTAATTTCTTTGCTTTTATCTAGTAGAAACATATTTCACTGAAATATGTCAAAATCTCTTGATTTAAGGGAAGTCCACATTATACAATCCATGTTACTTACAATGGTTTGTCTTATTTCTAATCTCTTCTTTCTTTTCCTCCACACTGCCATCTCATCTTCTAAGTATTTTCTCTGGATATATGCCTGTGTGCTTAGTCATTGAGTTGTGTCCAACTCTTTTGCAATCCCATGGACTGTAGCATGCCAGGCTCCTCTGGCCATGGGATTTCCCAGGCAAGAACACTGAAGTATGTAGCCATTTTCTTCTCTAGGGGATCTTTCTGACTTAGGGATTGAACCTGTGTCTCCTGCATTGACAGGCAGACTCTTTATCGCTGAGCCACCAGAGAAGCCTAATATATATATTATAAATATGTTCTTCTAACTTTCTTAATAAATCTTTATTTTTCCTTGATTTTTATACTTAATATTCTGTAAATATATTTAACACTGTATAAACATCATTTGAAATAAACAGCTCTCAATAAATCTGTGGGCTTCCTTGGTGGCTTAGTGGTAAAAAATCCTTATGCCAGTGCAGAAGATGTAGGTTCAATCTCGGGTTTGGGAAGGTCCCTTGGAGAAGGAAATGACAACCCAATGCAGTATTCTTTCCTAGGAAATCCCATAGACAGAGGAGCCTAGCAGGCTACATTTCACAGGGTTGCTAAGAGTTGGACATTGACTTAGTGACTGAACAACAAGTACAAATCTGTAATTGTAAAACTGTACAAATTTTGAAATAAAGTTTTTTTAAGTGATTTTCTTCTAAAAGTCAATAACCTCTCATCCTCACTAACAGATTTAAATTTGTTGCTCAAGAAATGACACTAAAAGTATAATGGTAATTGCATCACAAAGATATTATGGTTTGTCTCCTTTTAAATTAGATACCCAAATAAGTAAATTCCTTTCCTGAGTAGTGCTGCCATGTTGTCAAATAGGTTCTGACTTGGTTAAAAAAAAAATCAAAAGTAAAAATAATTCTCTTTGACTTGTCATGTAGATCAAGATCAGAAAATATCCCACAGATTTCCAATGATGACATTAGAACAAG
The DNA here is from genome assembly GCA_007570785.1 of Antilocapra americana. Taxonomy (NCBI): domain Eukaryota; kingdom Metazoa; phylum Chordata; class Mammalia; order Artiodactyla; family Antilocapridae; genus Antilocapra; species Antilocapra americana. Next base: position 10,670,416 of record ML663008.1, on the reverse strand, counting down.
CATTCCCTTGAGTCTCCACATAATTTTCAAAAACGTGTGCCCTTTAAGACATTTTCCTTGAAATGTAATATATTTTTCATCTATCACATAGTATTTTATTTATTTCAATAACAGAAAAGAGTTTGCTTCAAACATTAGGAATGCTGTATTTCATTTTGGTGCTTGTATCTTATCCTTATATTTATTTTTGAGTTATTCTTTATGTGATTTTTTTCTTTCAATGGTTTCATTGTTTTCAGTTTCTCATATTTTTCATATATTAACTGGGCTGAAACTAGCTACTCAAGGCATTTTCTGCTTTTCAGAACAATAATTTGGATAGCTGAATACTACAGCCAAAGAGGTGGTAAACCATTATGTATGTGTATAGTTGTTTATTTGCTAAGTCATGTCCAACTCTTTTGCAACCCTATGGACTGTAGCCCACTAGACCTCTGTCCATGAGATTTCCCAGGCAAGAATACTGGAGTGGGTTGTCACTTCCTTCTCCAGGAATCTTCCTGACCCAGGGATCAAACCTGTGTTCCTGCATTGGCAGGTGGATTACTTACCACTGAGCTACCAGGAAAGCCTCTATAATATACACATGTCTATCTATACATGGCATGCATATCTCTAGCTATATCTGCAAATGGGTATCTATACAGGAATCTGTATACGAGATCTCTCTATATTTATATATCTATACATACACATTTACATAAATTATTTTACATACATCATTGACAAAGGAGTTGTTACTGTTATAGTATTCAAATCATACTGGAGCATTTCTTAAAAAATCGTTTGTTGACAGAGAGATTCAAATAAAGGAAATAGAAATAACTGAACATAATATAATATGACTGTATTTCCATTATGCAGATTGTACCACAGCTCATAATAATGCTTTATTTCTACCATGCTGTAATTGGCACTTATGCATTCCTCTCTCAGAGCCCATTAGAAATGCAATTATGCCAAAGCATGATGATATATTTCAGCACATGGAATTGAAACTCTGCCTTTGGCAACAGTCCCATGAGGTAAACACAAGCTCTGTAAGCAAAATATTTATTAAAGAAAAAAGAAGTGAAAGCACATTTTCCTATTGTAATGCATAGCATTTGCCTCTCAACTTAAAACCAGTTTAAAAAAAATAATAAAAGGGCACAGGCTGATACTTCTCCCAAGAGAAAGTGATCAGTCAGTGACTGATAAGATCATATTAGCAACAGGGGCAGGCTGTGATATTAACCAGCTAGTGATCTTATCTGCTCCAGATAATTATTTTGCACTGGAAAGCAAGCAGTAAGCAATACCATCAGTTGCTCATGATAGGAAGAGGTTGGGTACTCTGCAGTCACATTGATAAGCCATTCTCCTTGCACTGTTTTAGTGTCAAAGACAATCCCGATGTCACTGGTTCTGCAACTCTCCATTACACCAACAGATTCATTTACCCAAGTTACAACCAAAATAATTTACAAACGTGAAAAGCAGATATTGGAAAAATGTTTAGCAACTTTAGTTTCTAAAATCAAACTATAAATGTCAACCTCATTTTTCTGAGCATTCTAGAATTCTTATGTCTGCCCTACAGTATTTTTACCATAATAATTCTTTAAACTTAAAATATGCTAACAAACTTATAGACTTATATTTAAGAAAAAGACAGAGGTTATTATCTTATTTTAATATGAAGACATTGAAATGTGAAAAGGCTTTGGAGCATTGGAGGGACACATGGCTAAACTAGAACCCAGGATTTAACACCACATGAATAAATTCTACCTAACCAAACTGTCTATATAAACAGCTTACATTAGAAATACACAATTTGGACATTTTCCTGTTATGTGTTAATAATAAAGGAGGAAATTGGGGAACATAGCATTTGAAAAAAAGAATCAAAGAATGTTAGACAATATGAAAACTATAAAAGATTACTATGTTCTGTAAAAAGATTCTTAGCAGTGATATAAAAGATGATTTAATATGTCTACAATAGAGAAAAAATTTTCCTAATTCCCTAGGATAGGACCTGAAATTTTGTTAGTAATAATTCAAGATAAATGTAGAGAAGCCCTTTCTGACTATGGGTTGTATCTTCATGTAGCAGATACTCAAGGGGAGGTGAGTAATGCTTCAGCAAATCTTTAACTATTAAATTTCTTTCTAGTTGGTGTGGGTTATATTATTGAAAACAGAGAATTACAGTGTAAATAAATGGATATCAAAACTTCCTGTGAGCCTGCTGGAAAACAGGTTAAAAAAATAAAACCTTGTATTGATAAGAAATGGAAGTAAAAGTAAATGTAGACTTTAAGGCTGGCCTTTTTAATAACTAATTTGTAGTGAATTAATACACATGAAAAGAAAGTTTATATTGAAAAATGTAAACTGGAGAAGGAAATGGCAACCCACTCCAGTACTCTTGCCTGGAGAATTCCATGGACAGAGGGGCCTGTGGGCTGCTGTCCATACGGTTGCACAGAGTCGGACACGACTGAAGCGATTTACCATGCATGCATGCATTGGAGAAAGAAATGGCAGCTCACTCCAGTGTTCTTGCCTGGAGAATCCCAGAGACAGAGGAGCCTGGCGGGCTGCTGTCTATGGGGTCGCACAGAGTTGGACACAACTGAAATGACGTAGCAGCAGCAGCAGCAGCAAGATAAACATACAGTGAGACAAACAGACATAACCAAAAAGAAACAATAAATTAACAAAATACATTTGAAGATCATACTGTTTTTCATCCTTGTCCATGGAATTTGTGTTTTGTCTTTCTACCTTTTTTGGTGTCAAAATAGAGGAGATTATTTGCATCTACAGAGAATAAACTGTAACCATAATCTTTATTTTCGGTAATGGATAAGTAAGGTTAAAACTGTCTCTATGATTATAAAAACTCATGGAATTATCCAGGAAACTTTCGTTGCAAAGAATTAAAAGGTTTCTATATTTAAAAAAAAAAAAGAAAAATGTATTAATAGTTAGATTAAAACAATATACAATTTTAAGAATAGTTTATAGACAATCCTGTTATATTATGTATAATTTTTCCTTGAAATTACTCTTTTCTCTGTCTTAAATAGAAACAGGTTATTTCCTTTAATTTCAATGGTTCAACGGCTTGATTTCTCCCTGCATGAAACTGCATGCCTCAGTACCTCATACCTGCTGATATAATAATTTATATAATCTCAAGAGATGTCAAGAAGGGATTTAAAGTAGAAGTAAAAAAAGCATGAACTGAAATTAATGATGATCTCCCATTATTTACTGATGAATAGTAAAACAAGGTCATTTCAACACAGAGTGTCTGTCCTTTTCTTAGTCTTTTCTGATGACTATTGGTGTGGGTGTATGATTATAAGCTTCTTTGACACTTCTGGGCAGCACTAAGTGGAATAATGCTAAATCCATCCATTAAGAAATAGCGAGTCCATTCTGTTAAATAAAATAATAACGTTTTGCATTGTAATAAACAATAGTACCGAAATACATTGAATGTATATGAAATAAATCAAGCAACATTCAAGAATATAGTTTATAGAAAAATGTATATTGACTGATTAGGAACATGGTTACAAATATCAGAACAGACATACCAACCCACACAGAGAACTAAAATTTTAACATACTTTTAAACTTTCAAGGATTTAGCCATTGCTTTTGTTTCTCCTCACTGAACCTTTCTCCACCTAAATAATTCACCCAACAATGAATGTAGATGTGTGAAATGACTTCTCTTCATAATTTTATAATAAGAGGTTTCCTTCAATGTCATAGAAAAGTTCTGCCTATAAGTCTTACATGCTTTTAATTACTTATGGGAATATGTAAAAAAACTACCAATACCATCTCCTGAACTGGCTGTTCCATTCCATTTCCTTAGGGGAAAGTGCATGGGTAACAGGATCCACCCTCACATATCCATGATTGCTGCTTTTGTAATCTCAACAATAACAGAAATGACTGTAGAATATTCACTGTGAAACTTACGTCTACTGGCCATTTTGTGTTACTCAAAAAATAAAAGACATTCACTAGTTGATACAATATTCACTGTACTTCTTTCCAGAGTACTTGAATTTTTGAAGTGGCTAGCTGTCAAATTTGTGAGCATTAAAATCACTTAAAAATTGAAAAGTAAGAAGAGCCATTATTTAAATGTTAGAGAAATACTTCAGTTCACCAAGGATTGGGCATTATGCCATCATGACAAATAGACGAGTGTCACCTCTCCCAAGTGATATGTGCATGTTAAGTAAGAATTCTAATGAATGGCAGGATCAAAGAGAAAACCACTTCACTAGTGTCCCATTATGAGTTGACTCCATACCAAGGTCAAACATGCCATAGACTACTATCAACCTATCTAACTAAGTTTGAAATATTAAAGAGACATTGAAATTGCACAAATGAAAGGGTAATTATATGTCTGATTAATTGACATAAACATATAACATGAAATAGTATATTTTAAAACTATATACTTTTCATTTTAAAACTCTAGAAACTCCCATTCAGACAGTTGTCTCTTTCTCAATTATTTTATAAGTCACACAAGTGAAATCTTTGAGACTTTAAACAAAAATGTCTACTTGCCAGCTTTCTCATTAAGTGGACTCAATGTGGGATTAAGGATGTTATTTTTCATTTTCGATATAAGTACAATTCAACTAGCTACATGACTGCAATTCACATTATTCTTTCCTTCATCATGTAAATGTATTCATTATACATTTTTGTGAAGTGAAAAGAAAAGGACAGAATGACATATCATTTTCAGTATAATAAAATGGATTTCCTTAGCCAATTAATATTTTCTTTTGTTTCACATCTCAAATATAATTTTAGTTGGCATCTATGTCTGAAAAAAAAAAATATATATATATATATGTCTCACTACTGAATCATGACAAGATTCACTGTTCAACTAACTTAGAAACCTTATCATAAGTCCTTATCAAGTCAGGTTTTATGTGGTCACTTTTACAGTTGTAATTTGTTGAAATCTCATGGGTCTTGAACATTTCCAAAGCTGGTAGATGACAACTAAACTTAGTTTCAAGCTCAAGTGTAGGAATTATTTTTAAATCACTAATCATCCGTTATGTTCACCATGGTATCTACCTATCAGGTCCATAGGTTCAACATACTCATCAATCCACTGGAGAGAAATTGTACTAACTTCCAGAACCTTTATTTTCCTGTCCAATGTCAGTACAGCCTTCTGATCATATCTGTTTATGAAACAGGATCATAGGAGACTTGGAACACTGAGTGACTTGCAAATTGTTTATACCTCTATAAGGATTTCTTTATTTCTATTTTATCTGTCCTTTCCCTCATAAAATTCATCACTCAAAAACCAAAACTTTTCTAAAATATTTAATATTTATTTTGATTTGATAATAATCTTCTGCATTAAAATTGATACAAAGTGTATTGCTGATACAAAGTGAATTACAGAAGTCTAATGGGAATTTTCCACCTGAAGCTGTAGGAGTTGGCCTTGTGCTAGAGCAGGCCAGTGTTGGGGTCTACAGTGAAGTCAGCTGCTCATTTCACTCTCCTTTACCCATGGGTGTGTTTCTCAGTGCTGAGCTACCTGGGCTTAAGTTTGAGCATAATAATGGGGATAATGTGGATCTATCTTTATTATACTCTTCATTGACTATCTCTGTTCTTCATTCTGGTGCTATAAACCCTAACTTGGAATCCTTAACTCTTTGCAAAAGTAATTTGTGTGTGTGTGTGGATAGTTGTTGAAATTAATGTTTTGGGGAGGGAGTGCTAAAAATTAAAATTTCTATAGGAATTCCTATACCATCATCTTTCTGATGTCACTATATACAGCCTTGTTTAATTTCTCAGTTGACTACAACCTTTTGTCCAAGAGTTTTTCTTTTTTTTATTTTATTATTTCTTTTTCTTTTTCTTTACATTATCGTGTTGATTTTGCCATACATTGACATGAATCTGCCATGGGTATATATGTGTTCCCCATCTAGAACCCCCTTCCCACCTCCCTCCTGATTCCACATCTCTGGATCATCCCTGTGCACATCCCTGAGCACCCTGTATCAAGCATCAAACCCGGGCTGGCGATTGATTTCACATATGATAATTTACATGTTTCAATGCCGTTCTCCCATATCATCCCACCCTTGCCCTATCACACAGAGTCCAAAAGACTGTTCTATACATCTGTGTTTCTTTTACTGTCTCGCATACAAGGTTCTCATTACCATCTTTCTAAATTCCATATATATGCATTAGTATGCTATATTGTTGTTTTTCCTTCTGGCTTACTTCACTCTGGATAATAGGCTCCAGTTCCGTCCACCTGAGTAGAATTGATTCAAATGAATGCTTTTTAATGGCTGAGTAATATTCCATTGTGTATATGTACCACTGCTTTCTTATCCATTCGTCTGTTGATGGACATCTAGGTTGCTTCCATGTCCTGGCTATTGTAAACAGTGCAGTGATGAACATTGGGGTACATGTGTCTCTTTCAATTCTGCTTTCTTCAGTGTGTATGCCCAGCAGTGGGATTGCTGGGTCATATGGCAGTTCTATTTCCAGTTTTTTAAGGAACCTCCACACTGTTTTCCATAGTGGCTGTACTAGTTTGCATTCTCACCAACAGTGTAAGAGGGTTCCCTTTTCTCCACATCCTCTCCAGTATTTATTGCTTGTATACTTTTGGATGGCAGCCATTCTGACTGGTGTAAAGTGGTACCTCATTGTGGTTTTGATTTGCATTTCTCTGATAATGAGTGATGTTGAGCATCTTTTCATGTGTTTGTTAGCCATTTGTATGTCTTCCTTGGAGAAATGTCTGTTTAGTTCTTTGGCCCACTTTTTGATTGGGTCGTTTATTTCTAATGCTCTTTGTATTTCTTTCCCTCCTACTTATTTCCTTCCTCATCACTCAGCTTCTTCTGATCTGATTTTCATATCTATTTATTTTGCATATTTTAAAATTTTACAAAAATGGAATTATATGAATTCTGCCACATGTATTTATTTTTATACTTGAGTAATAGTCCACTGTATTGATATACCAGTTTATGTATTAAAACTAATGATGAACATTTGAATTACTTCCAGATCTGAGTTATTACAAGAAAGGCTTCTATTAATATTCATGCAAAAAGATGGGCATACAAAAAGTATTAGAACATATCTCATAGGTGTGCACTGAGGAGTAAAATGACTAGATCATATCATATGTAGGTATATCATTAAATTTAAAAAAATTGTCAAACTACTTTTCTAGGTGATTCAGTGATTAAAAACTCTAGTTTCTTCACATTTTCACTAACCTTTGGTATGTTTGGACTTTTTAATTGCTATGCTATGTGATGTGTAGCATTATTTAATTTGTTTTTGTAAAATTATATATTTGACTATTTTTCATGTGCTTATTTATCATGTATTTGTCACTTTGGTGACTATTTAAATCTCTTGTCAAGTCTAAATTTTTTTAACTGAATTGAAAGGTCTTTATATCATCTGATAAAAGTAATTTATTATATGTGTGATTTGCCAGTATTTTCCCTAGTTTGTGTACTGTCCTTTCATGTCCCTAGCAGTATCTTTGTAGAGCAGATTTTTAGTTTTATTAAGTCCGATTTATGAACTTTTATTTTATTAAGCATCTTTTTAGTGTTGTATTCAATAAATCTTTGTCTAATTCATAGAAGCAAAGATTTCAGTCTTTGTTTTCTTCCAGAATTTTTATATCTTGAGATTTACAATTAGATCTCCAGTTTATATTGACTTAATTTTTGAATGGTCTGAGGTATGGATCTGAGGACATTTTTTAGTGTGTATGGATATCCGACTCTTATAGCAGTGCTTTTTTAAGTCTATCACTTCCCATTGGATTATTTTCCAACAATATCACTATTCACTGTGTTGTTCTATTGCTCTGCTTGAATTTATGCAATTACCACATATCTTGATTATTGAATCTTTACATTATCTTACAAAAGGTAGTGTCAGCTTTATAAATTTATTCTTCTCTCTCAAAGCTTTTTTGAGTATTATATCATTTTGCATTTCCATATAAATTTTAAAATCAATTTTTCAGTTTCTGCAAAGCATATGTTTGGATTTTGATTAGTATTTCTTAAATCTGTATATCAATTTGGACAGAAATTTTCTCTCAACAATATCAAGTCTTTGAACTCACAAAAGTGGTATACCCTTTATTCATTTTGGTCTGTTTAATTTATCACACCAATGTATTATAATTGCACAAGTCTTTCATATATTTTTGATAGATTTGCCTCTAAGTGTGTTTCATGCTTTGATACTATTATATATGGTATTGGTTATAAAGTTAATTTTTTATTATCTGTTGCTCTTATATAAGTTACAATTGATTTTTATATACAGATATTTTTCCTTCACTCACTTACGTTTTGTGTTCAATTCACTTATTTGTTTCAGTGAGTTTTATATAGTCCATCAAAATGTTAATCAAACTATTTGCAAAAAATAATTAGATCATCAGATAAAAATATTCCTTTTTACTTTGGGTGCTTTTTATTCTTTTTCTCATATCATTATATTGACAAGACTCTCCAGGACAATGACAGACAGAAGTGGTGGGAATAGATGACCTTGTTTTCTTCGATATCTCCAGAGTAAAATATTAAATTTTTGCCATTATATATGATGCTAGCTCTGGAGGAGGGCATGGCAACCCACTCTAGTATTCTTGCCTGGAGAATCCCATGGACAGAGGAACCTGTCAGGCTATGGTTCATGGGGTCACAAAGAGTTGGACACAACTGAAGTGACTGAGCAGGACACACACATGATGCTAGTTACAGATTTCTGTAGACATCTTTTATTAAGTTTAGGAAGTCTCTATCTTAATGTTTTGATAATTTCTATCACTAATGGATGTGGCATTTTATTAATTGTTTTATCTGCATTTATTGAGACAGTAATATGTTTTCTAGAATTTTTAAAATTCAATATGATGAAATAATTAAAAAGCAGAGACATCACTTTACCAATAGAGGTCTGTATAGTCAAAGCTATGAATTTACCAGTAGTCATGTATGGATATGAGAATTGGACCATAAAGAAGGCAGAATGCCAAAGAATTAATGCTTTTGAACCATGCTGCTGGAGAAGACCCTTGAGTCCTTTGGACTGCAAGGAGATCAAGCCTGTCAATCCTAAAAGAAATTAAACCTAAATATATCTTGGAAGGACTGTTGCCGAAGCTCCAATATTTTGGTCACCTGATGCAAGTAGCTGACTCAATAGAAAAGACCCTGATGCTGGGAAAGATTAAAGGCAAAAGGAAGAGGGGCTGGCAGAGAATGAGATGCTTAGATAGCATCACTGACTCAATGGACATGAATCTTAGCAAACTCCAGGAGCTAGTAAAGTACAGGGAAGCCTGGTGTGCTGCAGCCCATGGGGAAGCAGAGTCAGACGTGACTTAGTGACTGAAAAACAACAGGTTGTAGATTCTGAAAAACCAGCAAAGATGATCTGAAATACTGTCCAGGCTGAGACCAATAATATCTTCTTTTTCTCTTGTATTTTATTTGCCACCTCTTTTCTTCAGATAACATACATTTCCTACTATTTTCCTTGACTAACTGTATCAGTGTTTGGGTCTTGGCAATATCATGCATTGGGTGGCAAAAAGAAAACAGGGAGGAAATTTGTGTCTACTTCCTTCATGTTTAGATACTGAGGTTAATTAATGTCCAATAAAGCTTGCAGCATGAAAGTAGTTTATAGCAAGATATGAGAGGGGGGATAGATGTCAATTAATCTACTATTTATTAACATGCCATCAGAGAAACTAGGTCAAATAATTGTCCTTCAGGCCAAACTACAGTGGAGGTAACGAAAATAATGGCGACCTCCTTCAAAAGGCTCCATGCTTGCACTGCTTCACTCGGTGCCTCTGACCCTCCAGCAGGCCACTGCCAACCCACACCTCTGCTGGAGACTCCTAGACACTCATGGGCATGTCTGAGTCAGTCTCTTGTGGAGTCAGTGCTCCTTTCTCCTAGGTCCTAGTGCACACAAGTTTCTGTTTGTGCTCTCCAAGTCTGTTTCCCCAGTCCTGTGTAAGTTCTGGTGGTTCTGTGGTGGGGTTAATGGCGACCTCCTCCAAGATGGCTTATGTCATACCCAGATCTGCTGCACCCAGAGCCCCTGCCCCTGTGGTAAGCCACTGGACCTCAGCAGGAGACACTCAGACACAGTTCTGGCTCAGTCACTGTGGGTTGGTCATGCATTTTGTACCCTTCTCAGGTCTGAGCAGCTCAGGTGACCAGGTGCTTGGCAAGCACACTGACCCAGGTGGGCTGTGCATATTAATCACCTCCTTGGTCCTGGATGCTCAGTTTCCAGGGTACATTGCAAGAACACCATCTCAGATGTGCCATATGTCTCCCCTGGACACCTGATCTCAGGCTGCAAACCTCCTGGCAGATGTCAACCATCCAGGATCTCAGAAAGAGATGGTTAGATGGGAGTCTGCTCACAGTTTGTTGGAAGATGGCATCTCTGAGGCTGAGATTGAAGCAGCCCCATTCCTTCTGGTTTTGGCTGTGGAAAGCCTGACTCTGCCTCCAGGCAGAGAAGGACCAGTAAGCACACTGCTAGCTCTCCTTTGGTATTCATTCAATCCTTTGTTCTGTGAGCCATGAACAGTATGAAAAGGCAAAAAGGTGTGACACTGAAAGATGAACTCCCCGGGTTGGTAGGTACCCAATATGCTACTAGAGAACAGTGGAGAAATAACACCAGAAAGAAAGAAGAGACAGAGCCAAAGCAAAAACAATACCCAGTTGTGGATATGATGGGTGATAGAAGTAAAGTCCGATGCTATAAAGAGCAATATTGCATAGGAACCTGGAATGTTAGTTCTATGAATCAAGGCAAATTGGAAGTGGTCAAACAGGATATGGCGAGAATAAATATAGACACTTTAGGAATCAGTGAATTAAAATGACCTGGAATGGGTGAATTTAACTCAGATGACCATTATATCTACTACTGTGGGCAAGAATTCCTTAGAAGAAATGGAGTAGCCATCATAGTCAATGAAAGAGTCCAAAATGATATACTTGAATGTAATCTCAAAAATGACAGAATGACTGTTATTCATTTCCAAGGTAAACCATTCAATATCATGGTAATCCAAGTCTATACCCCAACCAGTAATGCTGAAGAAGCTGAAATTGAATGGTTCTATGAAGACCTACAAGACCTTCTAGAAATAACACCCCCCAAAAATGTCCTCTTCATTATAGGGGACTGGAATAAAACAGTAGGAAGGCAAGAGCTACCTGGAGTAACAGGCAAATTTGGCCTTGGAGTACAAAACAAAGCAGAGCAAAGGCTAACAGAGTTTTGCCAAGATAATGCACTGGTCATAGCAAATCCTCTTCCAACAACACAAGAGAAGATTCTACACATGACATCACCAGATGGTCAATATCGAAATCAGATTGATTATATTCTTTGCAGCCAAAGATGGAGAACCTCTACACAGTCAGCAAAAACAAGACTGGGAGCTGACTGTGGCTCAGATCATGAACTCCTTATTTCCAAATTCAGACTTAAATTGAAGAAAGTAGGGAAAACCACTAGACCATTCAGGTATGACATAAATCAAGTCCCTTATGATTATACATTGGAAGTGAGAAATAGAATCAAGGGATTATGTATGATAGAATGCCTGATGAACTATGGATGGAGGTTTGTGACACTGTACAGGAGACAGGAATCAAGACCATCCCTAAGAAAAGGAAATGCAAAAAGGCAAAATGGTTGTCTGAGGAGGCCTTACAAATAGCTGTGAAAAGAAGAGAAGTGAAAGGCAAAGGAGAAAAGGAAAGATATATCCATTTGAATGCAGAGGTCCAAAGAATAGCAAGGAGAGATAAGAAAGCCTTCCTCAGTGATCAGTGTAAAGAAACAGAGGAAAACGATAGAATGGGAAAGACTGGAGATCTCTTCAAGAAAATTAGAGACGCCAAAGGAATATTTCATGCAAAGATGAACACAAAAAAGGACAAACATGGCATGGATCTAACAGAAGAAGATATTAAGAAGAGTTGGCAAGAATACACAGAAAAATTATACAAAAAAGATCTTCATGACCCAGATAATCACAATGGTATGATCACTCACCTAGAGCCAGATATCCTGGAATGTGAAGTCAAATGGGCCTTAAGAAGCATCACTGCAAACAAAGCTAGTGGAGGTGATGGAATTCCAGTTGAGCTACTTCAAATCCTAAAAGATGATGCTGTGAAAGGGCTGCACTCAATATGCCAGGAAATTTTGAAAACTCAGCAATGGCCACAGGATTAGAAAAGGTCAGTTTTCATTCTAATCCCAAAGAAAGGCAATGCCAAAGAATGTTCAAACTACTGCACAATTGCACTCATTTCACATGCTAGAAAATTAATGCTCAAAATTCTCCAAGTTAGGCTTCAACAGTACACGAACTGTGTACTTCCAGATGTTCCAGCTGGATTTAGAAAAGGCAGATGAATCAGAGATCAAATTGCCAACATGCACTGGATCATTGAAAAAACATGAGAGTTCCAGAAAAACATTTATTTTTGCTTTATTGAACACGCCAAAGCCTTTGCCTGTATGGATCACAACAAACTGTGGAAAATTCTGAAAGAGATTGGAATATCATACCACCTGACCTGTCTCCTGAGAAATCTGTATGTCGGTCAAGAAGCAAAAGTTAGAACTGGACATGGAACAACAGACTAGCTCCAAATTGGGAAACGAGTAAGTCAAGGGTGCATATTGTCACTCTGCATTTTAACCTATATGCATCATGTGAAATTCTGGCTGGACGAAGCACAAGCTAGTATCATGATTGTCATGAGAAATATCAAATACCTCAGATACACAGATGACACCACTCTTACGGAAGAAAGCAAAGAAAAACTAAAGAGCCACTTGATGAAAGTGAAAGAGGGGAGTGAAAAAGCTGGCTGAAAACTCAACAATCAGAAAACTAACATCATGGCATCCAGTCCCATTACTTCATCACAAATAGATGGGGAAACAATGGAAACAGTGAGAGACTTTATTTTCTTGAGCTCCAAAATCACTGCAGATGGTGACTGTCACCATGGAATTCAAAGACGCTTGCTCTTTGGAAGAAAAGCTATGACCAACCTAGACAGCATATTGAAAAGCAGAGACATTACTTAGCCAACAAAGGTCCATCTGTCAAAGCTTTGGTTTTTCCAGTGGTCATGTACAGACCTCAGAGTTGGACCATAAAGAGAACTGAGCACTGGAGAACTGATGCTTTTGAACTGTAGTGGAGAAGATTCTTGAGAGTCCCTTGGACTGCATTAAGATCCAACCAGTCCATCTTAAAGTGAATCAGCCCTGAATATTCACTGAGAGGACTGATGCTGAATCTGAAACTCCAATACTTTGGCCACCTGATGCAAAGAACTGACTCATTGGAAAGGACCTTGATGCTGGGAAAGATTTAAGGCTGGAAGAATAGAGAATGACAGAGGATGAGATGGTTGGATGGCATCCCCGACTCTATGGACATGTGTCTGTGTAAACTCTGAGAGTTGGTGATGGATAGGGAGGCCTGGTGTGCTGCAGTCCATGAAGTCACAAAGTGTTGGACATGACTGAGCGACTGAACTGAACTGTTTTAACATCAGAAAACTGAGATACCAGGGAAATTAAGTAAATTTTTAGAATCACAAGCTGATCTGTTGTGGCTTTAGTACTGCAACCTCTTTGTTTGTGCCTTGAGCTTGCACAAAGTTATACTTCATAAATGTATTTCTCTGCACTGATAATTTTACAAAATATTGGTATAAATACTATTTGCTTTAAGATGATGAGGAGATTTGAATATATATTCATTTCCTAACAAATAACTAGAAAAAAAGTTTAAACCATTTAAAGTCTCATTAAGATAACCAGAATGATGCATATGTTTGAGTGAATAATTTCTTATCATCCCTTATTGTCTCTCTTAAATATTCAAATACTACACTTGAGCCTTTCAAATTCAGATCAGTGATTATAAATGTGCCTCATTCTTCATTAAATATCTTAGTTGTTTATTGCAGTAATATAAGAAAAATATAATGTAAAATAAAAGTTATTCAATGCAGCAAGCAGGTAACTTTTTAAAGATGAATTTATGCTGAGATAATTACCAAATTTCTTTTTCCAAAAATATTATTAGAGATGTGATAAAGAACCAATAGAATATTTTTTAAAAATATGTTTAGATTTATAGAGATCAAGTATGTGTTTTCACTGATACAATATTATTAGTCTTTGCAAAATAGAAAATCAATATTCACATGTTTTAAAACAGTTCATAGATATAAATATATATTTATAATTTTCCAATAATTTGTGATTATCAAAAAATGCTCTCATGGAGGAGATCAAGACGGCAGAGGAGTAGGTGGACATGGAGGATATCTCTCTCCATGGATACATCAGGAATACACCTTCAGACACAGAAGTGCATGCAAAATACCAGCTGAGAGTGGACAAGAGTACCTGACCAATGGAAAAGAATACATAGAACCATGCAAAACCCAGTAGGATGAGGAACTAGGGGGGAAAACAGACGTGTTAACAGGACTGGACCTGCCCTCAGCAGGTGGGGGAACTGAAGCAGGGGTCAAATCCCTACAGCAGGGCAACTGTCTGAGTCAGAGGAGAAACATTTAAGGCTGAGAGGGAAACAGCTGATCTGTGGCAGCCTAAATGGAATGAGAATCAGACAGTCCTTGCCACAGACATATATACCCCTGACAGGTATGCTGGTCACCTGGAAGGTGCAGCAACTGGGAGCTGGAGTTTAGGGATTGTGGAGCAATCCCAGGGCGAGGGCTGCTGTTGATGGCAGAGATGGATTGAGAGGATGTGAGGGAGAAGATTGTGGTGGGAAATGCCAGTGGAGGAAAGCCAGACAGCCATGGAAGCAAAGCAATACTGCTGAAAAACATGTAGGGGATGGAGCCATCACCATAACCTCTCTCTCCCCACAGGCCAGCATTGGCAGCTGAACAATAGAAAGGCTAGCCAATCAAAAGCCTGACACACTGAACTGCAGAGTAGGACCCTATCCAGGGTGCTCCTTTCAGTGACTGATGCATAGAACTACAAAATAGAACCCCTCCCAGGGTGCCGTTTTAAGTGCCTGAAGAGGGTAGGACCTCAGCCATGGGCGCTGCCTCTATGTGCCTTCTGCACTGAACAACGGAGAAGGACCCCAGGCAAGGGAGCCCTCTAAGTGCCTGAACAGGCGGAGCTATGGAGAAAGACTGGCCAAAGAGGCCTTCTGATTGCCAGCTACAAGAGACTCAAAAAAAAAGGATCTGACAGGGCCATAAGGCTTGTGCCTGAGTCAGTCTGTGTCTCTGCACACATGGTGCTGCCAGGGTCCCCTTAAGCCAAGGAGCTGCACCACCTTCAGGTTTAATTCTCACTAGGGCAGAGCTATCACAGCAAAAATGTCTTGCGTCGATGCGTTCAGGGTCGTTTCAGCCATGCCTGACTCTCTGCAACCCTATAGACGGTAGCCTGCCAGGGTTCTCTGTCAGAGAGGGGGTTCTCCAGGCAAGAATAAGGGAGTGCATTGGCCAATGCTGGTTGCCGTACCTTTCTGGAGCACTATATTTCCTGCTGCCCTAGCCACCAAGCCCACTGAGTATCCGGTGCTGCCAGAGCCCCCTGTGACCCAAAAAGATGCCCCACCTCAGCACTTGGCCCTCACAGGGGCAAACCCAAATCTTCCAGGGCAGCCTCAGGAGCTAAACCCCAGTGGACGACCCACATGTAGAGGTGGAAATAAAACCACAATTGAAACTCAGGGCAGTGTGGCTAAAGAAGAAGACCCAAAACCTTCCCACCAGCTGTACAAATTGCAGATTAAATGCACACAATCAACTAAGCAGACTCTGTTCTATGGAATATATAAAAGGGCACTAAGAGCTCCAACAAAAGAAAACACACTAGCTCTGATACCTGTGGACATTGGAGGCAAGAACATACAGAATTAGGACCAAATCAGAATCTGAGCTGCCCGCACAGCAGGTCCAGAGATCAGCACAGTGCTGGAGGGCATCCTAGGGATGTAAGGTGGACTGTGACTCCCAGCGAGGGAAAGGACTCTGACAGTAGTGACTCAAGAAAAACACTTATCATTCTTATTTTTTGACTTGTTCTGTAGATTATTTTGGATTATTTAAATTTTTTTTTTCTTTTTGTTCCCCTCTCTTGTAGTTGTCCATTTTACTGACACTAAGAAATCCAATTAAGCTTTTGAGGTTTTTTTTTTTTTTCCTTTCTCAGTCACGTTTTTTATTGTTGTCATAAACCTCTGTCTCTACATTGGGCTTTTGCAGTTGTGTGGAGTTTTCCTTTTTTTTTTTGTTTTTAATTTTAATTTTTAAAACCAATTGTTACTGTTCTACATTTATTCCTTTGTTTGCTTTTAATACTGTTATTTTCCCCTTGCAGGTAATGTTTAACATATATAAATCTTCTTTATGTACTATATTCAACTTTGCATATCTATTCTTTCTTTTCTGTTTCCTGTCAACATATCTGTTAGTTTTATTATCATTGCTTTACTCCCCAATTGGCACCTTGCTTCAGTTTTGTTTTACAGTTTGTGCTTTAATTAGTTCTGTTCAGGAAGATATAATTTTTGGTTTCTTTTGTTCACATGGTCAAGCTATTGTACTTTATTTTTGTTGGACTGTTCCGATTTTGCTTATGGGTATGTGTGTGTGTGTGTGTGTGTGTGTGTGTGTGTGTGTGTGTGTGTATATATATATATATATTCAGTCACACTTTCTATTGTCGTTATAAACTTCTGCTTCTCCATTGGGTTTTTGCAGTTCTGTGGAGTTTTCCTTTCTCCATCCCTTTTTTCTTTCTTCTTTTTTTTCTCTGCTCTTTGTTATACTTTTAATTTTTACTTATTAAACCGATATTATTTTTTCTACATTTATTCATTTGTTTGACTTTCTAACTGTTATTTTCCCCTTGCAGTTAATCTTTAATGTATATAAATCTTCTTCATCTACCTCTCTTTAACTTTGCATATCTATTCTATCTTTCTTTTCTTTCTTTCCTTTCCACTCAACATATTTGTTAATTTTTGTTTTCATTGCTTTATTCCCTATTTGGCACCTTGCTTTAGTTTGTTTTCCAGTTTGTGCCTATGTAAGTTTTGTTCCTAACTGGGAAATATAATGTTTTATTTTCTTTGATTGCTGGGTCAATCTGCTTAACTTATTCTTGCTGGACCGTTTTCACTTTGCTCATGGGTGTATATGTATATGTGTATATTGTATATTTTAATTATTATTTGCCTGATTTTGTAACTTCCATTTGTGGGGGGAACATCTTTTGTTTCTTTTTTTTTTTTGGATATGTGTTTTAATCTTACTTAATGCCATAATGTCCATTTGTGGAATCCTCATTCCTGACCAGAGATCAAGCCCTGAGCCTTTGGAGTGGGGGCCCTGACTTCAAGAGCCTAGACTACCAGAGAACTAACCTTCAGTTCAGTTCATCCATTCAGTCGTGTCTGACTCTTTGTGACCCCATGAATCACAGCACGCCAGGCCTCCATGTCCATCAACAACTCCTGGAGTCTACCCAAACCCATGTCCAGCAATGGATGATGTCATCCAACCATCTCATCCTCAGTCATCCCCTTCTCCTCCTGCCCTCTTTTTCAATGAGTCAACTCTTCGCATGAGGTGGCCAAAGTATTGGAGTTTCAGCTTCAACATCAGTCTTTCCAATGAACACCCAGGACTGATCTCCTTTAGGATGGACTGGTTGGATCTCCTTGCAGTACAAGGGACCTTCACAAGTCTTCTCCAACACCACAGTTCAAAAGCATAAATTCTTTGGCACTCAGCTTTCTTTATAGTTCAACTCTCACATCCATATATGACCACTAGAAAAATCATAACCTTGATGGACCTTTGTTGGCAAAGTAATGTATCTGCTTTTTAATATGCTGTCTATGTTGGTCATAACTTTCCTTCCAAGGAGTAAGCGTCTTTTAATTTCATGGCTGCAATCACCATCTGTAGTGATTTTGGAGCCCCAAAAAAGAAAGTCTGTCACTGATTCCACTGTTTCCCCATCTATCTGCCATGAGATGATGAGACCAGATGCCATGATCTTAGTTTTCTGAATGTTGAGCTTTAGGCCAACTTTTTCACTCTCCTCTTTCACTTTCTTCAAGAGGCTCTTTAGTTTTCTTCACTTTCTGCCATAAGGGTGGTGTTGTCTGAATATCTGAGGTTATTGATATTTCTCCTGGAAATCTTGATTCCAGCTTGTGTTTCATCCAGTCCAGCATTTCTCTTGATGCACTCTGAACATAAGTTAAATAAGCATGGTGACAATATACAATCTTGACATACTACTTTTCCTATTAGGAACCAGTCTATTGTTCCATGTCCAGTTCTAACTTTTGCTTCTTGATCTGCATACAGGTTTCTCAAGAGGCAGGTCAGGTGGTCTGGTATTCACATCTCTTTCAGAATTTTCCACCGTTTATTGTGATCCACACAGTCAAAGGCTTTGGCATAGTCAATAAAGCAAAATAGATGCTTTTCTGAAACTCTCTTGCTTTTTCCATGATCCAGTGGATGTTTGCAATTTGATTTCTGGTTCCTCTACCTTTTCTAAAACCAGCTTGAACATCTGGAAGTTCACAGTTCACATATTGCTGAAGCCTGGCTTAGAGAATTTTGAGCATTATTTTTCTAGCGTGTGAGATGAGTGCAATTGTGTGGTAGTTTGAACATTCTTTGGCATTCTTTCTTTGGGATTGGAAAGAAAACTGATCTTTTCTAATCCTGTGGCCACTGCTGAGTTTTTCAAATTTCCTGGCATATTGAGTGCAGCCCTTTCACAGCATCATCTTTTAGGATTTGAAGTAGCTCAACTGGAATTCCATCACCTCGACTAGCCTTGTTCATAGTGATGCTTCCTAAGGCCCACTTGACTTCACATTCCAGGATGTCTGGCTCTTCTTGAGTGTGAGTTATCACACCATCATGATTATCGTCATCATGAAAATCTTTTCTGTACAGTTCTTCTGTGTATTCTTGCCACTTCTTCTTAGTATCTTCTGATTCTGTTAGGTCCATACTATTTCTGTCCTTTATTGAGCCCCTCTTTGCATGAAATGTTCCTTTGGTATCTCTAATTTTCTTGAAGAGATCTCTAGTCGTTCCCATTCTATTTTTTCCCCTCTATTTCTTTGCATTTATCACTGAGGAAGGCATTCTTATCTCTTCTAGTCTTTGGAACTCTGCATTCATATGGGTATATCTTTCCTTTTTTCCTTTGCTTTTCACTTCTCTTCTTTTCACAGCTTTTTGTATGCCCTCTTCAGACAGCCATTTTGCTTTTTTGCATTTCTTTTTCTTGGGGATTATCTTGATTCCTGTCCCTTGTACAATGTCACAAACCTCTGTCCATAGTTCATCAGGCACTCTGTCTATCAGATTAGTCCCTTAAATCTCTTTCTCACTTTCACTGTATAGTCATAAGGGATTTTATTTAGGTCATACCTAAGTCGTTTCCCCCACTTTCTTCAATTTAAGTCTGAATTTGGCAATAATGAGTTCAAGAACTAACCCTAGGGAATATCAATTAGTGAGAATTAACACAAAAAACCCACTTCAGTATAAGATCTGGCATCACTCAAACACCAGTATCACCCAGTGCAGGATGCCTCATCTAAACAACAAACAAAACAAAAATACAAACTGAACATTCAGCAGACAGGATTACCCACCACACCCAGTCTTGCCCATCAATGGATAAACAAACAGAAATTCAGCACAATTCTCACCCTATACAAAGCTCACAGAAACCAGTGGACCAACCTTAGGAGGGCAGAAACCAAAAGGAAGAAAGAATTCAACCTTCTTCAAGGAAAGAATTCAACTTTGCTTAAAGCCTGGGAAAAGGAGACCTCAAACATATTCTGGAAGGGGAACACATGTATACCTATGGAAGATTCATGTCAATGTATGGCAAAACCAACACGATAGTGTAAAGAGAAATAAATAAATAAAAGAGAAAAAAATTAAAAAAAAAAAGAAAAGGCAGAGATTTATTGCACAAATGAAGGAACAAACTAGAAACACAGAAGTCCAAATAAATGAAGAGGAAACAGGCAAACTACCTTTAAAAAATTGAGAATAATGGTAATAAAGATGATCACAAAGCTTGAAAACAAAATGGAGAAAATGCAAGAATTATTTAACAAAATCTAGAAGAATTAAAGAATAAAAATACAGAGACAAACAACATAATTACTGAAATTATAAATACTCTAAAAGGAATCAATAGCATAATATCTGAAGCAGAAGAATGAATCAGTGAGCTGAAAGACAGAAATAGCTTCTGAAGAGCAGAATAAAGAAGAAAGAATGAAAAAAGCTGAGGACAGTATCAGAGACCTCTGGGACCATATCAAACGCATCAACATTTGAATTATAGGGATTCCAGAAGTAGAAGAGAAAAAGGGTATGAAAAAACTTTTGAAGAGATTAATGTTAAAAATTTCCCCAACATGGAAAAGGAAACAGTCAAGTCCAAAAGGCACAAAGAGTCCCATACAGGATACACCCAAGGAGAACCATGCCATGACATACACTAATCAAACGAAAAAAGAGTAAATACAAAGAAAGAATATTAAAAGCAGCAAGGGAGAGGCAACAAGAAATACACAAGGAAAACATCATATGTTTAATAGCTGATCTTTGAGGAGAAACTCTGTGGGCCAGAACAAATGGTAGGATATATACAAAGTATTGAAAGGGAAAAATCTACAACCAAGATTACTGTACACGGCAAGAATCTCATTCAGAATTGACAGAGAAATAAAAATATTTTCAGACAAGCAAAAGTTAAGAGAATTCAGTACCACAAAACAGCTTTACAACAAACATTAAAGGGACTTACACAGACAAGAAATACAACAGAAGAAAAACGATCTACAAAAACAACCCCAAACAATTAAGATAATGTCAATAGGAACATATATATCAATAATTACTTTAAAAGTAAATGGATTAAATGCTCCAACCAAAAGATACAGACTGGCTGAATGGATACAGAAACAAGATTGTTAAATATGCTGCCTACAAGAAACCCACTTCAGCCCTCAAGACACATAAAGACTGAAAGTGAGAGGATGGAAAACTATATTCCATGCAAATAGGAAGCAAAACAAAACTGGAATAGAAATCCTCATATCAGACAAAATAGTCCTTAAAATAAAGATTACAAGAGATAAGGAAGGACACTACATAATGATCAAGGGATCAACCCAAGAGGAAGACATAAAATATCTATGTACCCAACAAAGGAGCACCTCAATACACAGACAAACATTAATGAATATAAAAGGAAAAATTGACAGTAACACAATAATAGTAGGAAACTTTAACATTCCACTCAGACCAATGGACAGATCATCAAAACAGAAAATTCATAAGGAAAGACAAGTCTTAAATGATACATTAGATGACATGGATCTCATTGATATCTTCAGGACATTCCATCCAAGTGCACAAGAATACACCTTCTTCTCAAGTGCACATGAACATTCCCCATGATAGACCACATCTTGGGTCACAAATCAAAGCTCAGTAAATTTAAGAAAATTGAAATCATATCAAGCATCTTTTCTGAACACAATGTTATGAGACTAGATATCAATTACAAGAAAAAAGTGTGAAAAACAAACACATGGAGACTAAACAACACATTTCTAAATAAACAAGTTACTGAAGCATTCAAAAGGGAAATAAAAAAATTTCTAGAAAAGATGACAATGAAAACGACAACTCAAAATCTATGGGATTCAGCAAAAGCAGTTGTAAGAGGGAAGTTTATAGCAACACAATCCTACCTCAAGAAACAAGAAAAACATTGAATAGACAAGCTAACTTTACACCTTAAACAATGGAAAAAGGAAAAAAAAGAAAATTAGTAGAAGGCTAGAAATCATAAAGAGCTGAGCAGAAACAAAAATAAATGAAAGAAACAATAGTAAAGATTAATAAATCTAAAAGCTGATTCTTCAATAAATAAACAAAATTGACAAACCTTTAGCCCGACTCATCAAGGAAAAAAGAGAGAAGAATTAAATAAACAAAATTAGAAATGAAAAGGGTGAGGTTATAACAGACAATGCAGAAATACAAAAGATTATAAGAGACTATTATGAACAACTATATGGCAATAAAATAGATAACCTGGAAAAAATGGACAGATTATTAGAAAAGTTGAGTCTTCCAAGACTGAGCCAGGAAGAAATAGGAATTATGAACAACCCAATTACCAGCACTGAAACTGAAGCTGTGATCAAAAATCTCCCAAAAATCAAAAGCCCAGGACCAGATGGCTTCACAGAATTCTATCAAACATTTAGAGAAGAGCTAATTCCTATCCTTCTAAAACTCTTTCAAAAAATTGCAGAAGAAGGAACACTTCCAAATTCATCCTACAGGCCACCATCACCCTGATATGGAAACCAGACAAAGACAACACAGAAAAAGAAAACTACAGGCCATTATCACTGATGAACATAGATGCAAAAATCCTCAACAAACTTTTAACAAACAGAATTCAGTAACACATCAGAAAAGCTATATACACCATGATACAGTTGGGTTTATTCCAGGGATGCAAGGATTCTTCAATATATGCTAATCAGTCAATGTGATACATCATCTTAACAAATTGAAAGATAAAAACTATATGATAATCTCAATAGATGCAAAAAAAAAGGCCTTTGACAAAACCAGCACCTATTTATGATTAAAACTCTTCAAAAACTTGGCATAGAAGTAACCTGCTCAATGTAGTAAATGCCATATATGATAAGCCTACAGCAAACATTATTCTCAATGGTGAAAAACTGAAAGCATTCCCCTAAGATCAGGAACAAGACAAGGTGTCCACTTTCACCACTATTATTCAACATAATTCTGGAAGTACTAGCTCCAGCAATCAGAGAAGAAAAAGAAATAAAAGGAATCCAGATTTGAAAAGAGGAAGTAACACTCTCACTGTTTGCAGATGACATGATACTGTACATAAAAACCCTAAAGATAGTTTCAGAAAATTACTAGAGCTAACCAGTGAATTTAGAAAAGTTGCAGGATACAAAATCAATACACAGAAATCACTTGCATTTCTATATGCTAACAATGAAAAATCAGAAAGAGAAATTAAGGAATCAATCCTATTCATCATTTCAGCAAAAAGAATTAAATATCTAGGAATAAACTTATCTAAGGAGACAAAAGAACTATTCATAGATAATTATAAGACTCTAATGAAAGGAATCAAGGATGACATAAACAGATGGAGAGATATTCCATGTTCCTGGGTAGGAAGAATCAATATTGTGAAAATGACTATACTACCAAATGCAATCTACAGATTGAATGCAATCTCTATCAAATTACCAATGGCATTTTTCACAGAATTAGAACAAAAAGTTTCAGAATTCATATAGAAACAGAAAATACCCTGAATAGTCAAAGCAACCTTGAGAAAGAAGAATGGAGCTGGAGAAATCAACCTTCTTGACTTCAGATGATACTACAAAGCTACAGTCATCAAGACAGTATGGTACTGGCACAAACAGAAATATAGACCAGTGGAACAAAATAGAAAGCCTAGAGATAGACCCATGTACCTATATGTACCTGATTTTTCACAAAGGAGGCAAGTATACAATGGGGCAAAGACAGCCCTTCAATATAGGGTTCTGGGAAAACTGGACAGCTGTATGTAAAAGAATGAAATTAGAATACCTCCAAACACCATACACAAAGATAGACTTAAAATGGATTAAAGACCTAAATGTAAAACCAGAAACTATAAGTCTTAGAGGAAAACATAGAAAACTCAATGACATAAATCAAAGCAAGGTCCTCTATGACTCACCTCCTATAGTAATGGAAATAAAAACAAAAGTGAACAAGTGGGAGCTGATTAAACTTAAAAGCTTTTGCACAGCTAAAGGAAACTATAATCAAGGTGAAAAGACAACCCTCAGAATGGGAGAAAATAATAGCAAAAGAAACAACTGACAAAGGATTAATTTCTGAAATATACAAGCAGCTCATAAATCTCAATATCAGGAAGACAAACAACACAATCAAAAAGTGGGGAAAAGACCCACACAGACATTTCTTCAAAGAAGACATACAGACAGTTAACAAACACATGAAAAGATGCTCAACATCGCTCATTATTAGAGAAATGCAAATCAAAACTACAATGAGATATCACCTCACACTGGTCAGAATGGCCCTCATTAAAAAGTCTACAAACAATAAATGCTGGAGAGGGTGTGGAGAAAAGGGAAATTTCTTGCACTGTTGGGGCAATGTAAATTGATAAAGCCACTATGGAAGACGGTATGGAGATTCCTTTAAAAACTAGGAATAAAACCACCGTATGCCTAGGAATGGGACACAGCAATCCCATTCCTAGGCATATACCCTGAGGAAACCAAAGTTGAAAGAGACATATGTATCCCATAATTCATTGTATCACTACTTATAATAACTAGAACATGGAAGCAACATAGATGTCCATCAACAGATGAATGGATAAAGAAGTTGTGGTACATAAATACAGAATGGAACATTTCTCAGCCATAAAAAGGATGGCATTTGAGTCAGTTCTAATGAGGCGGATGAACCTAGAACCTATTATACAGAGTGAAATGAGTCAGAAAGATAAATACCATATTCTAATGCAAAGATATGGAATCTAAAAAAAATGGTACTAAAGAATATATTTGCAAGGCAGCAATAGAGAATAGACATAGAGAATAGACTTACAGACATGGGGAGAGAGGAGGAGAGGGTGAGATGTATGGAGAGAGTAACATAGAGTATGGAAACTTACATTACCATATGTAAAATAGATAGCCAATGGGAATTTGCTGTATGGCTCAGGAAACTCAAACAGGGGTTCTGTATCAACCTGGTGGGGTGAGATCGGGAGGGAGATAGGAGCAAGTTTCAAAAGGGAGGGGATATATGTATACCTATGGCTGATTCATGTTAGGTTTGACAGAAAACAGCAAAATTCTGTAAAGCAATTGTCCTTCAATAAAAAATAGATAATTTTTTAAAAAATGCTCTTGAATCTTTTCGTATTTACCCATCCCGTATTTCCCCTTATATATACAGCCTATATACATTACTCTACACTATTCTCCATACTAATTAATAATACAAAAAGTATACATGGAGGATATTTTACTGTTTAAGAAAATTGTTTCATTTTATATATGTTTCTCTCCCCATTTTTCACTGCGTGCAATTATGTTTTCATTACTTTAATTAATTCTTTATATTGCCTCTAGATTTATTTTATCCCTTGTATGGTCAAAACTTCCTCAGAAATTCAAATGGGTTGGGCACTCAACAAATTTGTGGATAGTTTTGGTACTATAAGCAACTCTACAGAAAATATCGAAAGTGAAAGTGAAAGTCGCTCAGTCCTGTCGGAATCTTTGCAACCCCATGGACTATCCAGTCCATGGAATTCCCCAGGCCAGAATACTGGAGTGAGTAGCTTTTTTAGTGGAGTAAGCAATATATCACTATGTTTTACTGTGTAATTAATATCTCCAAAACATGGGATTAGAAGAAATGCTAAAATAAAAACGGCTCCTCTCACTGTCATTAGCGATAATCTACATTCATGATAATAAATTATTCATCCCATGCTGAAAACTGGATTAAAGATCCTCCCAGAGAGGAGTTATTTCTGCCAAGGGACACAGCATACAGTCCCCTGAACAGGAGCCGCCACTCCCCATTGGCCACTTAGGCTATGGATCAGCAGGTAAAGGAACAAATTAATTTGCTGTCAGTAGTAATATATCCTGGTTACCATGAGAAGCTGTAGTTGCTACAATACAACGGCAACCAAAAGAAAAGCATTTGGAACCTATGGGTTCACTGGACACCGATTATCATGGTGTACATATATTCTGTGATAATGGAAAAAACAATTGTAGTAAGAAAGGCAAAACAACTAAGACTCTGATGCCTGGAGCATAGATCTGTTTAGTCCCTAAGTTAGCCTGTTTGCACAGCTATAAAAAAAAATGATCACAGACTGCATATTTTATGCACAACTTAGGTTTATTTCTCACAATTCTTGACACTGGGAAGTCCATGATCAAGGCACCAGCAGAGTTGATGTCTAGTGAGAGACCACCTCCTGGTTCACTGTGTTTTCACATGGTAGAAGAAGAAAGGGAGCTTTCTAGGGCCTCTTTTATAAAAGCATTAATTCCATTGATCAAGACTCCATCCTCATAAACTAATCACTTCCTAAAGACCCCACCTCCAAAACCATCTCATTGGTCATTAAGCTTCAACATATGAATTTCAGGGGAACAAAACATTCAGACCATAACAGTCATTTACCATACAAGCATAGCTGCTTCACCAAAGCGGTGCCCAAGGATAAGAGAAATCTAGAATATGTGAAGGGAGATGGTGGGAAATTTTTCAGCCATAAGAGCAGTTGGAGCAGCAGGACTGGAGCTTGTTTTTTAAAGACACCACCTTGAAGAGAATTCTGATGACAACCTTCTTTCTCAGAGAAGAAATAAGAGCACCTTGTTTACACACGTATTCCCTCTTGTAGTACTGGGAGATGGTAATAGTGAGGGTATGAATACATGTGAGTGGCACAGTGGATTGTACCAGACATCTCTGATTAACAATTTCAACCACAGCCTTCTCTTTCTTTTATTGTATCTGTTGCCTAGGCTCCATTCTTGTATTCCTAGATCCTGATAATAGTAGGACCTCATAGTAATTGGATCTGAAAAATGATCTAGTTTTCCTAAATAATTTCATTTCTGAATTTACATTAATATACATCCTTTTCTATGCATTAATTGTATAATGATTTAATTATATCAATAAACATTAATTTTAAAACATATTTATAAAATATGATGTATGTCAGTACTTTAAAAGCATTTAAATATATTTGAGTACTTTGTCAATGTCATGCATTTAAACAGCAGAATTGAGGGATAAATTGACAGATTGAGATTGACTATACATACTACTATTAATATATATAAAATAGAAACTAATAAGGACCAACTGTATAGCACAGAGGACTTTACTCAATACTCTGTAACTTACTCAATACTCTGTAATGACTGATACGGGAAAAGAATCTAAAAGAGTAGATATATGTATACATATAACTGACTCACTTTGATGTATAGCAGGAATTAGCACAAAATTGCAAATCAACTATACTTCAGTAAAAAGTAAAAAAAAGGAAAAAGTAGCAGAGTTGATATTTGAACTCACATTAATCTGATAACAATTTGTAAACTTTTGATTATTACTACATTCTATCTCTTGGTTTAAATGTCTATAAAACAGTACTGTGAAAATTAAAGAAATAATAATAATGAGAGAAAGAAATCATTCTCAATAGAGATAACAAAAGCATAGTAAAATATAATTGTATAGATTCAAAGAATAGACAATTTTTGGAAACTTTGTGATTCTTAAATTATTGAGGAGAAATAATACATATACAAAACCATCTTTAGATAGACAAAAGTATTAACCTTTCTCTACTGTATATTAAAATTATAATAATATAAACTATATTCTATAATTATGAAATGGACAAAGAAATTAATAGAATATTGAGGTTGAATTCTATTGCATAACTTATAGCAACAAATGGATTCGCCATCTTAACAACTATTCAAAACCTGTATACATCAGTAATGCTCTCTTTAATCCAGTATATCCATTAATACAGAAGCAGACTTATGGATTCTAAATGAATATATTGCTAGGAAATCCCATTTAACTTTGTCTTAACTCTAAGTTTAGGCAGTAGAAAAGCTATATTGAGGATTTCCCTGTAGCTCAAATGGTAAAGAATCTGCATGCAATGTAGGAGACCAGCATTCCATCTCTGGTTGGGAAGATCCTCTGGAGAAGGGAATGGCAATCCACTCCAGTATTCTTGCCTGGAGAATTTCCTGGACAGAGGAGCCTGGTAGCACAGTCTGTGGGGTTGCAAAGAGTCAGGCAGGACTAAGTGACTAACACACACACACAAAGCTAAACTGGCAAGCAAGGTTATGGTATTTTATAATGCTACATTTTCCCTGCCTTTGCATGTGTTACATTTGGTTGTTTCACTCAGAAGCAAATTCATATATGGCATTTTGTGTTCTGAAGTTAATATTATTAATTCACCTGATGATTATTCTGAATAAATAAATAACATTTTTAGGAAATTTAAAATGTGTGCTACTTGGGTAATTATGAAAGTGTGCTCAATGTAACTACTCATATGTCATATTCATCTACTGCTTGTAAAATAAAATACAAAAAGTGAAAATATTATTATAACAGATAATAATCAGCATACAATGTTCTCAACATATCAAATCAACAAAATACTGTGTAAGAAGCTCTTCTGTTTGTTGTTAGTATGAAAGCAGAACTATTTTGCATTTTAGAGGTTAAACATTTTGGCATACTCATTTTTATAGAAGCCAGTGTATTTTTTTCTTTTCCTCTTTTCTTTTTTCCTTCTCTCCTTCGATCCCTCCTTTCTTTCTTTTTTCCTTTCTTTGCCTAACTCTTTCCCCTTTCTCTTCTTGCTACTTTCTCTTTCCCTCCCTCCCTTCTCTCTTCCTCTTTTCTTCTTTCTTCTTCCTTTCTTCTTCTTTCCTCTTTTCAACTGAATACATATACTTCCCTATCACTGTTGTTTAATTTTTCCTTATAAAACAAATTAATAATAATAATTTTAAAAACCTTTTTACTTGTCCAAGGGAATCACATCCCTGATATAAAGCAGAGCCCTGTTTTCATGTCTGGAAAAAGAGCTCATATTTCACTAAGTAAGCAATATATTTAGGTTTCACTCTTTTCTCCTTTCTTTGTATTTCCCTCACGTAATTAGGAAGAACAGGGGTACTCTTTTCACAAAGCACCTGTATTTAATTGTAGGTTATTGCTTGTCCCACAGGAAGACATGAACAGCTGGATTAAAATAAACTGTAATGAAACAAGAAGAAGAAAAAAGAAAGAGAACATTCTCATTTGGAGAATAATTTATGTTGCTTGAGGAGAAAAATCCAACAAAATTAAAAAGGAGCTCTGAGGCTAAATGATTTAGGTGTTTTGATTTTGTCAATTTTTTTTTTAAGTTGTACCTCTGTCTTCCTCTGACTCCATCATGTTAACACTCTGAAGTAAAGGTATTATTATCTGAAAGTCAATATCCTAAAATATATTAAAGCCTCACCTTAGAGAAAAAACAAACTACTGTAGCTGACTGAGCTTTCAGTCTCCTGTTTATTAGTGGAAAGGTTTCCCACACAGCCTTGGCTGCTATTCAGAGTTTACATTTAAATGTGTATAATTCAATAAGATCAAAGCACTTTGTCTTTTAGCAGAGGTTTACTTAGAAGATAAATTTTAACTTAAATTAAGGCAATATTTTTTTTTATCCTACTGTCTATATAAGGTTTTAATTGGCTCTTTGTGAAAGGTTATGAAATCCAGCAGTGCAAAAGGACAGGAAAAGTACGTACCTTTTACATTCCACTGTAACTGCTTTCTATCTTTAAAAGAGTGTTTTATGGAATATAATTCTAACTAGAATATTACAAGAACACTCCAAATATGCTTTTCTGCCACACCTGTATTGAATGTCCTCCCTGGTGGCTCAGACAGTAAAGAATCTGCCTGCAATGGGGGAGATCTGGGTTGGATCCCTGGATCGAAAGATCCCCTGGAGAAGGAAATGGTTACCCACTCCAGCATTCTTGCCTGCAGAACTCCATGGGCAGAGGAGCCTGAAGAGCTACAGTTAATGGGATTGCAAAAAGCTGGACAAGACCAAGGGACTAAGATTTTCATTTTCACTTTCTTTTCTGACTATACAACTACAGGTAGGGAAAAAACAATAAAACTAGAAATGAAGCCTAAACATAAACATGCTGTGTTGGGTAATATATAGACACACACACATATAAAATTTCTGGAAAGTTCATTACAGTTCCATAGTGACATAACATGAATTTATAATACAGGACTTCGAAATATGAAGTTGACTCCCTTGCTATATCACATTTATTTTTGGAAATATGCATATTAACAATCTGAAAATATTGAATTTTATAACTTGTATTCACAGTATAAAATAATATAAAATACCTAAATTGTAAAATTTAGATATTATGAAATATCCAATATAAAGTACAATAATTGTAAGCCCACCTGTGATCATATGAGCCCTGGCCAGGCAGACAGAATTTTGTCTTTATCTTATGTCGCATTTGGAGGGCAGGCTCCTGTGTCTTCATGCAAAAGGTTCTAGGATTTGGTACCCTTTCAAATCAGTATTACAATGTGACAATCTCTGCCTTTTCAGGATATGAAGAAATTAAAGCAATGTATTAATAATGGATGTCTTCTGGATATTAAGGAAATTTGATGGACTTAATGGAAATACATTTTTTAAAATGACTGACTAAAGGCAAATTATTGACCACTAATTTAATTTTTCTCAGCTATAGTTATTATTTACCTTTTACATGATTTCCATAATCCATATGCTGCAGAAATGATTATTGTTTTATAAATTAGTTTTATACATTGTAGTCAGCCAGTAAATAATTATCTGTTAATTTTTCTCTGGACATCATTTCTATAATATCCATCTATATCTGCTATGATATCTATAATTTTTATTCCTCTCTATTCTGTTATTCTTGATTTTGCTTTGTCCAGCCTTAAGTTTTTTATAAAGTATATATTTGCTTTATTTCCCTCGTTAGTGTGCGCCAGTATGCACATGATACGTATGCAATCAATTTCTAAAATCCATTTATTTTAGGTGTACTTTTTAAGTGCTTTTAAATTCAATCCATTACCTTTGGTTTACTTATTGATACTATTAGGCATATTTATGTACCAAGTTTCTTATTTCTTAAAATTAATTCAACACATAAGCATCTTACTAATATTGGTCACTTCAATCATTGTATAAATTCAAAAAATATTTATTGAAAGTATAATTATTTAAATGCATAAATATATCCATAAATTAAATTGATGAGCTTGATGTATTTATGTCAAGAAAATAAGAATTGCAACAAAAAATAGAAAGCACGTGTTAAAGTTCTGACAAAGAAAAAGTTAAATCAGTTTTATTGACTTTAGAACTGAATTATTTCTCTTAAGCTTGAAATGGAAAATAAAATCAAGATGGGTTGGTTCAAAATGCAAAATTTGTGGGTTTATTTTTGAAATTATCTCAGGATAGGAGATTAGGAGTCTAATAAATGATGCAGTGAAGTTTGGAGCCAAGCTGTTGGGTTTGAAACAAATCTTTGCCAATTACTAGTTTTGAAGGCTTTGAGCTGATAAGGATGATACATCTGAAATTACATATATAATATTTTATAAATCACATATACGATTTATTATATTATACATAATATGTTTATTTTATATATATATAATATGCTTAGAATAGTGATTGGCACATGTATTCTAGCCAAAATTATCATAGTCTTATCATTGATTTTATTAAGTGCTAGACTACTTGAGAAATTAGGTAAAGCTCTAAGGCTTAGTAGTGATAAGAGTGTCTTTGTTGCAGAACAAGCTGACCTTAGAGGTTTTGGTTCACATTTCAAACAATTAAGTTTCCAAAAATTTAGTCTGGGAGCAAGACAGACTTCCCATCATCTCAATGTCAGTGATGCATTAGGACAGATGTCTCTGTCACAGTTACAGGATTTACAGTTAAAAAAAAAAATAGGAATAAAGGTACAGGAGAGGAGGAACAGGAGAGCAATGAGCAGTGAGAAGAAAAGAAAGGGTTACAGTTCATATTCTCTAGTCTCGTTTCTACATCCTAAATCAGCAAAATCACTCCAGCAACACTATAACATAGGTAACTGAAGGGAATAAAAATGGAAAAGAACTTTGCACTAAAAGAGATCCATTTTAAAAAATGAAATTTCTAAGAGAAGGAAATAAGCCTCCTGAACTGCTCCAAAAAGCAATGAATCATTATATACATTATATGACAAATCAGGTAACAATTGTATTGTAAAACAGACTTCAAATACACAGAACCTAATTCCAGATAGTCTTTGGGTTCTTTTTGATAGTTTTATGAAAGACTGAAAATTTGATTGAGTTAGGGGAAAATTTAATGGAGATGAGGTATCGAGTAATCCCCTCCATATGCATTGAACAGATATGTAAGTATTACCACTGAGGATATAGAAACCATGGAAATAATGAATATGATGCTGAAGATTTTCAGTAGGCATAGGAATATGGACAGACATAGTTAACAAGTATAGGTACAGATAATAAGGCAGATATTGGTGTAGTCCACTTCAGTATTCTTGCCTGGAAAATCACATGGAAAGAGTAACCTGGTGGGCCACACACAGTCCATAGAGTTGCAAAGAGTCGGACACGACTGAGCACACACGCACAAAAGGAACTCAGTATTGAGAGCACTCTTTGGGGGAAAACCTGTAGGTTAGGTCTTAGAACAGTTAGGTATTTTCAGGACCTGATTTTATGAGCCTAATTCTTGAATCTCCTCATATCTAGTAAAAGCACTAAAATCCTTCATGGTGACAACTATTCTGTGTGACTAGCAGAAAGCCTCAAGAGATTAGCAGAAACGTCTGGAAAAATATGTGTTTTATTGCATGTATTCTCCCTTCACCAAAATCATATATATTGACCATCCCTCCTGTCTCTTTGGAGCAGTTTCTTAGAGTTATATGAAGTGTTTTTTCCTGGGCAGCTCATTTCTCATTTTGCTCAAATAAAAATTAATTCTCAACACATCTGGCATTTTTTGTTTAAGTCTACAGAAGTCACTGGTAAAGTTATACTCATTATCTTAAAAATGCACATTTCATAGCTTAATTCAAAGGTCATAACATGTCTTAAATCACATAAATTATTGATGACAATTACAGTAAAATATGGTTCCTTTATTTACTATTCATGGTCAATAATTTTTAGGTTCTTTCTTCAGTTACAAAATATTTAAGGATATGCAACATCTAATTTTTTAATTTTATTGTTTTACATTATATATTTAAATTTATATTTTAATATTTTGAAAATATTTGTTGCTATTAAGCTCAATAATCTAATTAAATTGTGATATGAATAGAATTTCCATATGTATTTGTGTTTATATGACAAAATGCATATTTTTAATAAATTTATGTGTATTCAAGAATATTTTAGATTTTAGAGACTGATAAAGTTGAAGAAATTTTGAAAAGTTTATGCTTTTATCAGTCACTGCTTTTTGGTTCAGTAGATATCAACTGTAATAGATATAACATTGGATCTCATTATTCCTCAGTTTCCTGATCAGCAAAATGAGAATAATAATATTATCCATTTCACAGAATTGATCTGAGCCTTAAATTAAGTCATATATGTAAGTACTTAAATAGTGCCTGACACAAAATTAATACTCTAGAAATTATAACTATTATGTACACTTAACTGTAATTGTTGCTATATTATTCTATTATTTTAAACTAATTTGAAAACATAAGAAACATACTATAAGGAACCTAACCAAGGTGCTCTGATTTTAAAAACTAAGGCTTAAAAGGCTAAACAATGCATCTATTCTCACAAAACAATCTAAAGATTAACTTAGAACTAAGACAAAGTTTCCACATTAAAATTTTATCCCTTCAACCACACTTTCTAACTTGTGTGTATACTAAGGATTTTTAACCCACATTAAGAGTGATCGTAAAGAAAGAGTACATTGTTGCTGAAGGTTTACTCTTGTTTTGCATTTCCATTTTAACAAACCAGAGACAAATAAATAAATCCATAGCCCCTCCCAAAATTATACTTTTACTTTTAATACACATTAATCTAAATATAATAATGTTTAACTTGAATAATATTGACATAGAAAATGGACATATATATATATACACATACATATCAATTCACTTCAGTTCAGTCACTCAGTTGTGTCCGACTCTTTGTGACCCCATTAATAGCAGCACGTCAGGCCTTCCTATCTATCACCAACTCCCGGAGTTTACCCAAACCCATGTCCATCGAGTTGGTGATGCCATCCAATCATTTCATCTTCTGTCGTCCCCTTCTCCTCCCGCCCTCAATCTTTCACAGCACTGGGGTCTTTTCCAATGAGTCAACTCTTTGCATGAGGTGGCCAAAGTATTGGAATTTCAGCTTCAACATCAGTCCTTCCAATGAACACCCAGGACTGATCTCCTTTAGGCTGGACTGGTTGGATCTTCTTGCAGTCCAAGGGACTCTCAAGAGTCTTCTCCAACACCACAGTTCAGAAGCATCAATTCTTCGGTGCTCAGCTTTCTTCACCAACCAACTCTCATATCCATACAAGACTACTGGAAAAACCATAGCCTTGACTAGAGGGACCTTTGTTGGCAAAGTAATGTCTCTGCTTTTTAATATGCTGTCTACGTTGGTCATAACCTTCCTTCCAAGGAGTAAGCATCTTTTAATTTCATGGCTGCAGTTACCATCTGCAGTGATTTTGGAGCCCAAGAATAAAGTCAGCCACTGTTGCCCCATCTATTTCCCATGAAGTGATAGGACCAGATGTCACGATCTTAGTTTTCTGAATGTTGAGCTTTAAGCCAGCTTTGTCACTCCCCCCTTTCACATGTGGGTGTATGTGCACAGTTTGTGTGGGTATAGTAGAGTACAGAATGACTCATAGTATGATACAGAATCCCTTAAAATATTGGAAATTACATCAATTTACAGTAAATATTTATTAGTATGTATTTTTAAGATTTTACTTGCAAGTCTCCAAAGTTTACTTTCTCAACCTTAATTTATGGATAAATAGCTTTTATCTTCCCACAAAGCACTTAGTCACTGCTTTGCTAAAAAATTTTAAAAATAGTGTCATAAAATCACCTCAGGAAAAAAAATGAGTCATATTTTTTTCTATTATATAACTAAAACCATACACTTATGTTTCTTTTAGTTTGCTGCTATATATCACAGAATATATACATATATATATATATTACTATTAGAACTTCAATTACTTAATTTAGAAAGAAATTGATATGCTTACAAATTAAAAAGAATAAAACAAATATTTTAAAAATCATCATGCTAATTTAGAAAGAAATTGATATGCTTACAAATTAAAAAGAATAAAATAAATATTTTAAAAATCATCATGCCATTTACTGGAATCAAACTTAATCTCCCCTTACCTTTCCTACACCATTCTACTTAGAGAAGGAATTAAGAAGTTTAGAGGGTGATGACATACCTTATGTGCCCCCAAAATAACGAAGGCATTAACAAAAGATTTCCAATTGCAGTTTAGATGTTACCATTCACAAAAGGCATGTTTTATACTATTTTTGGGAATAGGAAGAATTTCTATTTCACATGACAGAAGAATTCTTAGTCCATATTCAAAACATTCCCTATGTCATATGACTACCAAAGGGAGAGACTGTGTAAAATTAGTAATTGGTAGAACTACAGATGCTTGGATTTATTGGTATTACTACCAAAATTATTCCAAGACAAAATTATATGATTAACAGTAAAGATTACTGTCAGTCCTTATCTAAGAAAAGTATCTGCTGGCAATTTTTATTTTAGCTCTCTTAATCCAACTGCATCAACATTCCCCAAATATTTTGTTAGCCTAATTTTATTCAGTAAAAGGTATGAAATTTTGTTATCAATATAAAGTTATTAATGGTTTCTTGCCATTCTCTAAACATTTATGGAATTCCATTTTATTTCATTAGAAAAGGAATTTCATTACAGATAAGTTCACAAAATAAAATACCACCTTAATTTAGAAATAACATATCTTCTCCTCACAAAAATACATATACTAAATTCCTCACAATTGTGAAGAAATTTTCTGAACACCAAGCCTTCTGTCTCTTTAAAGAAGGTCTGTTACTTAATGCTGTCACATCAAAATGCTACAATGAAAAACTATACAAAATATTACCCTGGTAGTTTTATAGATATATAAATATTTTAGATATTGAGTGTCTGTTTCCTAAGACCTGTAGGTGGTGAACTACTGTGTATAAAAATAACTTTATTCAAATTTTTTAAATTGAAAACTTATAGTATGAAAAAATAAAAAACTTTACATTTGTTAATCTTTCATCCTTTGTCTTTTTCTCAAACAATCTCTCAAAGAGGAGGCTTTTTCTTCAAAAAGCTTTTGTGTTTTATTTGTTCAGTAAACCACTTGGTCAATGCAAAAGGAAAAAAATAGGAAAATTAAAGCAGAAGAATGTTTATGGCACAATTATATCATCTGATTTACTTTGTGTCATCTGTTGTCCCTTTGAATAACCTAAGCATGTGTTGACCTTATCCTTGAAAGGGAAGGCTGCACCGTTCAGAATAGTTTGCTTAGCTCAAATCTTCTTTCACAGGAAAATTTGCAAACCAATAAAATGAGGTGGTTAGGAACACGCACATTTGACAACAGACTTAAATATGCTCAAATTCAGGCTCTGCCACCTTTTAGATGTAAGATCTTGAGAATTTTCTTAATTCCCAAGACCTGAATTTTTATCTCAAAAATATATTAATAATATCTATCTCAAAAATTTTCATGAGAATCAAAATTGTATATGACAGTACATGAGGCCTAAAGTCCCTCACATAATACGAGTATAAAATATTGTATGCATGTGCTGAACAATGACTAGATATAATTGTAACTTGGAATTATAATAAATGT
This sequence comes from Antilocapra americana, assembly GCA_007570785.1. Classification (NCBI taxonomy): domain Eukaryota; kingdom Metazoa; phylum Chordata; class Mammalia; order Artiodactyla; family Antilocapridae; genus Antilocapra; species Antilocapra americana. The sequence goes on along the minus strand of ML663008.1, from coordinate 10,633,483 downwards.
ATCCACTATATGGTCATAAAGAAGACACAAATTTGAGTGAAGGATACACACTTACTGTAGAAATAGATTTCGTGTCCCTTACTGCAAGAGTGGTTTTTGTTTTGTTTTGTTTCAAATATCTCACCTCTCTTCAACAGTTTGGCAGCATATATTCAGAGGTGATGTTTACAAATAAACCTGAGGTATCCACTGAATGGACTGGTTCAAAATTGGGGTAGGAGCGTATGTCAAGGCTGTATATTGTCACCCTGCTTATTTAACTTATATGCAGAGTATACCATGCAAAATGCCAGGTTGAAAAAAGCTCAAGCTGGAATCAAGATTTCTGGGAGAAATATCAAAAACTCTCCTTTATTCAGGAAGTGTATCTAGAGGTAGAAAGCAAAGAGGAAGAACTTCTTGATGAAGGTGAAAGGGGAGAGTGAAAAAGCTGGCTTAAAACTCAACATTCAAAAAACTAAAATTATGGCATCTGGTCCTATCACTTCATGGCAAATAGATGGGGAAACAATGGAAACAGTGACAGACTTTATTTTCTTGGGCTCCAAAATCATTGCAGATGGTGACCGCAGCCATTAAAAGACACTTGCTCCTTGGAAGAAAAGCTATGACAAACCTAGACAGCACTCTCAAAAGCAGAAACATGACTTTGCCAACAATGATCCACACAGGCAAAGCTACAGTTTTTCCAGTAGTCATATGCAGATATGAGAGTTGGACCATAAAGAAGGCTGAGCACCAAAGAATTGATGCTTTCAAACTGTAGTGCTAGAGAAGACTCTTGAGAGTCCCTTGGACAGCAAGGAGACCAAACTAGTCAATCCTAAAGAAAATCAACCCTGAATATTCATTGGAAGGACTGATGCTGTAGTTCTAATACTTTGGCCACCTGATGCGAGGAGCCAACTCATTATTAAAGACCCTGATGCTGGGAAAGATTGAAGGCTGGAGGAGAAGGGGACAACAGAGGATGACATCATTGACTCAATGGACATGAGTTTGAGGAAACTCTGAGAGATAGTGAAGGACAGGAAAGCCTGGTGTGCTGCATCCATGGGGTCAAAAAGAGTTGGACACAACTGAGCAACTGAACAACTCAAGTGAATACCAAATATAAAGTGTGAGCAAATGTGGTCATTAAGGATATAATTAAAACATCACTCAAACTTGAATTCCATGTGTAATTATAGTTTAGAATTACTATGAGCTCTGGGTTCAAGAAAAAGACACATCACTGTTAATTTTCCAATAACTTGAATTTCAGAATTGTCTTTTGGGACCATTTTCACTGACTTTTTATTAACTAAGAATCCTAAGGATTTAGGGGGTGCCAAGCTGAATGGAGAGCAAGTGATGGGCAGTGGGCATGGAGAAGAGACTTCACTGTTACAAGCAAATAGACAGTGGCCAATGGGACTCATTGCCATGGGCACATTCCAGGGCTGGCATTATTTCTCAAACTCATACAGGGTCCTTCTGACAGTGACAGCTTTCACTGTCCAGGCAGTCCACATTAGGACAGTGCCTTACACAACATCACCGACTCGATGGACACAAGTTTGAGTAAACTCTGGGAGTTGGTGATGGACAGGGAGGCCTGGTGTGTTACAGTCCATGGGATCACAAAGAGTTGGACAAGACTGAGTGGCGGAACTGAACTTACACAACTTTGCACACCTGCAGTGCTACTCAGTGGAAGGCTAGCCATGCTTCTTCAAACAAATATGTCAGGCATTTACACTCTTAGTTTTGCATCTCTTATTATGTAGGGGCTTTTATGCAGAATATCTTCCTGGCTCAGAACTTCCTCCTAATAATATTGTTTAAATCAATTTACTTTAAAACAAATAAAAAGTGATGTAGACTTGTTTACAGTATAAACAATATATGCTCTTTTACCTGGCAGCATAAATAATATATAAATAATCTTTTTTATTCAATATCTGACTTGGCCACAGATTGTGTGCTATTTTTATATTGTTATTCATTTAGCATTCTTTGTTAAAAACTTGTATTATTCTATGTACAAAACCTGTATCATTTTTATAAACATATTTCTCAAAAGTATGCAAACTTAAAAATTAATAATATGATGGTCTCTATCTTTAAAAAGTATAGGTTATTCCTATTTGGATCAGTATGGTTACATTTGACCTCTACTCAATGTTATATGTTATATACATTTTATTTGCTAAGCTCTCTTGTGATCGTTTGTTTCTTTTTCCTTTACTCTTCAGAACTGATTGAAATTTCATATTTTCTATTACTAGTATAAGGGAATTATATATTACTTGTATTCATTCAGAACTTAATTTTAATTTTCAGATGGCATTTAAATATCTCTTCCTTATATAATTGAGAATAGCTAACATTTAAAATTCCCACCAAATGAGAAGCTATATATAACCATTTACTCAAGTTTAATTATCACACTTCACATATATATCAATTATGTTCATATTTTTCAAGAATGCTTCCTGTTCTCCTATTACGCTATTTTCTTTTTGTGACTGATCTTATTTGATATTTCAACACCACCTCAGACACTTTGTAGACTCTCTTGAGGAAATAATTCAAGTTTTTTTCTTCTATGTAATTTCTGTTTCTCTTCAGGTCAATTATTTTATTCCCATGATTTTTCAGTTTGCTTTTTTTTTCTCCAAATGATTAATGGTTTTTAACTAGTCACATAGACATAAATAAAACATTGTTTCTTGATTTCAAGGAAATTATTTCTATCCAGTTTTGAAAGTTTATTCCACACCTATCTCTCCATTTTCTGTATAACTCGGCTGTAGCTGCATGGGCAAGCGGGCAGGGGCCAGGGAAATTTAAACAGAGGCTCCAATTGAAACTGTCTTATAGAAAATAGCCATTAGCTATGAGAATAAAAAAGTAAGAAAGATTTAATCTGGGTTTGTAAATTATACTACATTTATTTTTAAACTTTCTCTCTTCCGTTGTATATTTTCTAGGTAATTTTTGATAAGTTTCAAAGCAGCCTCTTCCTGTTTTTCTCTCATGCCAACGCATATTAAGAAGATGTAAAGGAGCATCACCACTTTATTTATGAGGTTCATGAGGTTACACTTGGGGCTACAGAGTGTCATGATGAGGGCTCTGAAGGAATCCTGGGCCCAGACTTTCCATATCCATCCAATTAATTACTCTAACTTTAGTTTCTTCCTTTCTCCTGTGCTCAGTCCAGGCCATCTACAAATGCCACATTTCCTGTGTGCCATTTGGGGATAGAAGCCCTCTCTGCCACATTTATCCTCTTCTGTGCTGCTATGGTTTTCAGACTTCATCAGGATGAATTCTGGCTCAGGCTTTATAGAAGTATTCCATTTAAAGACAGGCTGTTGACAATATGCTCTCCTAATTCCATTACCTTTAGGGGTTTCTCACTCTTCCTTGGTTCATTCAGCTAAATTGCATTATGGGAGGGCAGGAAAGTGAAAGCTTACATTTAACATACAATTTTGAAGCAGAAGTTAGAAATGCTGTCTTGAAGAGGGTTTGAACTTACACTGAATTCTGTCTCTATTGTTATTAAATGGGAAGTCTACTTGGATTATATGCTCTGATGAAAAAAAGTTTTACATAATTTAAATAATGTGATTTGGCTATACATGTATAATCAAGACACTCAAGCATTTGGGTATTTTCATATTCCAATAATTGCTTTACTTTTTAAGGAACATTAAATGCTTATTAAAATTCACTGAAATGAAATAGTGCTTTACTCTCCTATAAACTGTACTTATCTCTATTTACTCAAATCAGTTGTCCTTATAACAGGAATAGCTGGACTTATGTGGAAGTCTACTAATTTCTATAAGACTTATCACCAAAAAGGAACTGTTTACTTTAGAAAACAAGCATTTTCCAGAATTCCTGTTTTTTGCCATTTCTTTTACATGTCTTATGCTCTTTGTGCAAGTGCTTTAATTGATTTGTGTAAAAAAGAAATACCCTGGCTAGTACTTTAATTTAAAGAATCTTTTTACTTCCTTTCATCTATTTGTCTTGTGATGTTTGAGTCTCTTCTATGTGTATCTTATCTCTATGTGTGTATCTCTTCTCTTATCTCTCCTTCAGAGAAGGGGAAATAAAGCTGATTGACTAAGAACCACTGTTCAGAGATGTAGGATTTTTAGCTACTAATTAGGACTCAGCTATTTCTATTTATTGCCCTTATTTAATAGTGCTGAAAATCTGCACTGGCAGGATTCCAAAGAATAAATAATGAATCACAAGAAATTTTTAGAGGGTGCTATGAACTGAATACATCTCCCCCCTAATTCTACTTTTCCAAGGATAAGTTTAGATGAAGTCATGAGGATGAGCCCCTGGTGATGAAATTAGTGCCCCTGAAAGAAGAGACACCAGATAATTTATTCTCTCTCCATCCATGCACAACTAGGAAAAGCCAAGGAAGGATACAGCAAGAATTGGCAAGCCATGAAGTGGTTCTCCCCAGAATTTGACCATACTATCACCGTGATCTTAGACTTCCAGTTTTCAAGATTGTAGAAAATAAGGGCCTACTGTTTAAGCCATGTCCATGATATTTTGTTAAGACAGCCCAGGCTGACTAAGACAGAGGGGCAAATCTTCTGCCACTCTCTTGATTCCTGACATCAAATCCTTGTTACTGGGGGACCTAGCAACTCATCCAGTAAGATAGTACATCAAACTTGAAGCATGCTGTTCTGAGATGCTACCACTGCTGGGCCTTTAACAGGAAAACCCATGTGTTTTTGTTTGTTAATTTTAATTTTTTTACAAATTTATCCATTTTAATTTGAGGCTAATTACTTTACAATGTTGTAGTGGTTTTGCCATACAACATGATGGTTTCTGAATCATATCACCCTCTAAGTTTTATCCACTTATGCAAAACTCCATTATTACCATATAGAATTTGAGCCTGAAACAACTATAAAGATTTTAGTATAATAATTTCCTTAATATTGTCATTTTCCATTATTACTATAATACAGTATGCTTTCTCATGAGACAAAGAAAGAGAGAGAGGAAAGAAGAAAAATAAGAAAAGGAAGGAAGGAAGGAAGAAGAGAGGAGGCAGGGAAATGATTTTAAAAAAATAAAACAGCATATGGCTTCTTCACTGGTTCCAGTTTATGTATCCGAACTTGTTCCCAAATGTTCACATACATTTTAAATTTACATAAAAATATGGAAGAAATTAGAGCACATTTATTGGGTGAACCCATGCCAAGATATAAAAGTAACACACAAATCATGGTATACAAATTCCAGGCCAAGAGGAATCTAACTAGTGGACTATTTTTTTAATATCACAACCATTTTGGCTGCTTTCATATTGAATCTTTCTCTAGTATTTTCATAAAGAATATTAGTATCTCATTCATTCATTCACCCTGAAGTGAGTAAATCAAGTCAATTTTGAGTCTATTTCTTTAATATGTGTCTATATACATATAATAATAAAGAATAAATTACTTTTGTTTCTACTTGGCTTCCTATTGGTAACTAAATGTAAGTTTTCCAAGTACTACTAGTGCACTGATGGATGGTTACTTGCTTTATGGCTGCATTTAAGTTGCTGAGGTGCAATCTGTAACAAAATATAAATCAGTCAGCATGAGGGTAGACATGAATATCGATTCTGGTGGTGAAAATTCTCAGGAGATGGTTTTTAGAAAGCCACATATTAAGACTAAGTCTATGCAGAAATATCATTGAGCATTTATTGATCTTTGGCTAAATAAGTATACAAATAATGGTACACAACTTTTCACTGTTGCCAGTGGACCTAAATTACATGTTTTATATCTAAAATCTTAAACATTTATAATTTACAAATAGATAATTATATATTTTGATAAAACAGAAGTCATTGTTGCTGTATATAGAATCAGTGATTTTTTTGTAAAATCTCAGTGGCCTAAAAAGAAAACATGAAAAATAACTGCCTCATAAGGATATAGACAATTACAAAAAAAAAATAAGAGGGAAATACTATTTTGGTTGGTTCGCAATGGGTGAACCAGAATTATGAACTGATAATGATTTCTTTTTGTCTAGCTCACTTGCCAAAAGAGGTAAGAAATCTATAGAAACATTGATAGTAAAAATTTGAAAAATCACATAGAAATGTTGTTATCACTTCTATCACAGTTTTGGCTGCTGTCCCTGCAGCTGTTATTAAAAGTAGAAATCTTATGACAGGAAAAAGTATGAAACAGAGGAGGAATATGCTAAATGAACAAATAAAACTTACTTTACTCTTCATGAGAAGATGCTTTATATTATGGCATTCACCCTAATTTATTTTACATAAAAGGAATGAATGTTAAATGTATAGTATTTTAAAAGATGACAGTGATACAATGGCACTGAACACTTAGGGACCACGTCTGCGCTTTTGTCTCTTCAGCCTTTTCTCAGTAAAGCTCCTGGAGTGAGCCTCTTAAAATGTGTGCCAGATGGTGCCTTTCTTCAAAGGCTTCTAGTAGCTGCCCATGGCCCTCAGTGGCACCATGCTCCTGAGAGTAACCAGTGAGGCTGACATTCTCTAATCCCGTGGTGGCTCTCTCCTCATCCTCTGCCCTCTCCTTTTCTCTCCATATCCCAGCCCTTGCCCTCATTGTTGATTACTGAGTATGCTATTCACTCTCTTCTCTTTGGGTTTTTATGCTTCATCAAAGAACACCTCATAATTAGAGTATTCCCTAAGCACTCCACATAAAATAGGATCAACTACCTACAAACACACATAACAGTTTGGGAGATACCTGTGCCCATTTCCTTTATCAAACTTTATTTTTGTTCATTGTACTTCTTGTCATTGGGTTTACTGTGCATTTGTTTGTTTATTTGCTTGATTTTAACCCCATGCCTCCCCAGGAATTGAAAGTTCCTCAAGGGCAGAGATTTTGATTCTTTTGTTTATTGCTGTATATCCTGTTCCTAGAATAAAGAGACGCAATAAATACTGTTAAAAGCCTAATACTACAAATTACCAACATTTCCCACAATTGCCTGATTTAATCTTTATATTATTATGAACCACATTTTATAGATAATTTAAATTACATAAATTCCCAAAGTTTATCACCTTGCAATTTTTAGATAAGGTCTTCTGCATATTTTTTTTGATTTGTTGCTTAGCATAGTGGTTTCTCTACTCTCTGCATTGCACTTTTGAGGTTGCCAATCATTTAGCAATTCAGAAGCCAATTTAATGGTCAGCCTAACAATATAAAATGAAACAATATTCATTATATATCATCTATCTTATTCACCAATCCTAGGGCCGGAAAAAGTAAAGCAACAAACAGAACTAAGTGATTTATATTTCAAGTGTCAAATAGTGCCATTTAGTTTTGGTCTTCTCTTTTATGTAATCAGAGTATGTTGCCCTACATTTAATTCAGGGAACTACATGCAGCATTGCTATAAAGAAAAAACAATAAATATCATGTTCTACTCAGCCCTGTCATCCCTAAAGTTCTGTGCCTCCTGCTGTTTTCAAACTGTGCCTCAGTAGTTCAGAAAAGGTGTGAGATTCTCCCCACCCAACACACAATATGTCAATTCCCACAAATTCCTTACACTAGATACTGCCATGTAAATGGATGACCTACATTTTTCATATCTTCCCTTATCTTTTCTATGCATGATGGTAAGATATATCCAATATGTGTTAAAAATACATCGTTCAAATGGAATTCTAGTGACTCCAACTGCTGTATCTTATACCAAGCCTTACATTTTCTTTTCAATAATTAAATGTGATCATCTATGCTGAAAGGATGCTTTAAGTGATTATCACAATAGGCTATTATTTTGGTGTTATTTAAAGAATGGAAACATTAAGACATCTAATCAACACTTAGAATCAGGTGTAAGACAAAAGTGTAAGAAAGACATATTTATACGAATTTAGACATCCACAGTTTCCCATAACTATCTTCCACAAAAATTCTCAACTTTATATTGATTGCCATTTTACCTAATATGGCAATATGATTACAAATATTCAGAACCAACAAATTTATTCAAGTTGTTTATCTCTCTTGACCATGAAATATTTAAAAATCACTCCACCAAATTTTATCATAAACATTTCTGAACTAAAAAGGTATAGCACTACATAGCCTATATAAGAAGAGATTTTATAGTTTATTTAAAGTTTGTGGTACAACAACTTAGGTAAGTGACTGTATTAAAACCTAGGCAATGATGATTCCTTATTACCTAAGTACAGTTAGGTCATCTTTCTTTTAAAGCTTTATAAAAATTTTAAGAACTTACAAAGCATCTTGTGTGAAATGAAAGAAAAGATGGATTTAACTCTCAAAAATGGATAAAAAGAATTAAGACATATCACAGAATTTTGCGTTTATTTTTCCCCCTTTTGGGGCAATCAGTGAGGACACTGGTTGTTTCATTGTATAGTCACAAATATACAAATGTACTTGTAATGGTTAATTTTATGTGCCAACTTGTCGAGGCCATGATGACCGGTTTGGTTCAGATCAGTTAGCTGCTCAGTTACATCCAACTCTTTGTGGCCCCACAGACTGCAGCACTCCAGGGTTCCCTGTCCACCCCCAACTCCCGGAGCTTGCTCAAACTCATGTCCATCTAGTCAGTAATGTCAACCAACCATCTCATCCTCTGTCATCTCCTTCTCCTCCTGCCTTCAATCTTTCCCAGCATCAGGGCCTTTTCTGGTGAGTCAGTTCTTCGCATCAGGTGGCCAAAGTATTGGAGCTTCAGCTTCAGCATCAGTCCTTTCAAATAATATTCAGGACATGATGACCAGATATTTGGTCAAATATCATTCTTGATGTTTCTATGAGGGTGTTTTTGGATAAGATTTATACTTCACTCAATGGAGTTTGAGCAAAGCAGAATGCTCACAATAATGTGTGGGGGTGGAGTTCGTCTTCTCAGTTGAGTATGTGAAAAGAAGGAAGGACTGTCCTCTCCTCCCCTCAACCCCAGCAAAAGGAGATCTGCAGCAGATTGCTTCTAGTCTTCAACTTCTGTTCTCCAACCTGTCAGCCTACACTGCAGGTTTCAGACTTGCCATCTTCTGTAAAGCCACAAAGCAATTCTATTACAAATACATAAAAGCAACTTAGGTAAGTGGTTGCATTAAAACATAGACAACGTTGGTTCTTTACTATTTAAGTAAAGTTTGGCTATTTTTTTATACTTTGCATTATTTTAAGAACATGCACATGCATATATACATATTCTATTTGTCTGTTTCTCTGGAAAAAAACCTGACGATATTATTTACCCAGAGAAGAGATGAAAGAAGTGGAAAAAGAGCATGGGAAAATATCTAGGCTATATACTGAATACAAAGCATTATAAAATATTAAATTTCTATAATCATACTATATTTCAAAGACTATCAGTTCAAAGTTTTAATGAATTTTCAACCTCTCTTTTCTGTAACAAAGTACAGAGATAATGATTAGTATTGGAATGTTGCCATAGAAGCGTTCAACTCCTATCTTACATAAATATTGATATGTTTAACAATACAGTATGATACCATATGACACCAAGTCAGCCTTAAAGTGTAATTTGTTTTTCTGTGACAATTATCATATTTTTTTAGATAATTAAATATTTTTCTGGCAATCTATTATCTTATGAAACTAAATATTTCCTAAGAGTCCTTATGGAGCTTAAAGGTTAACAAATTCAAAATAAGTGTTATATGAGGCAATGGGAAATGTAACTTCATGTGTGTGAAGCTTCAGTGTGTGCACATGATGAATTAATTTCAGTCAGTAAGTAGAAATAGATTTCTAAACTTTCTGATATTTATACCTTCAGTCTTTTTTCATTCAAATGAGAAACATAAACTAATATCTGAATGGCTTACTATTCATTCATATAGTTGATCTATGAAAATTAAGAATTTGAAAATATGCAATTTTATGACAAAATAATCTTTACTTTTTCCTTAGTTATATTTTAGCTAACCTGTAAACCAGAGATTTGATATGTATGTTCATTTCCCTTTTTGTTATTAATATACAAGCTAATATTAACAAATTAAAATCAATATGTTTATGAACATATTCTGTGTGTCTACTGTAATGCACTACAACTGTATACACTATTATTCTTGCTGACTGTATTTTTTTATTTGATCATCATGCACTGATAGAAATCCTTGCAGTAAATAGAAATCCTTTTATAAAAGCTTTCTACTTTTCTGGAGTCAGACTGTCTGGTACTTAGTATCCAATTCATGACCCATGGAGACACTCAGCAACAAAAAAAGAATATTGAGGGTGACAATTCACCACAAAATACATCGTGAAAAACAATGACTAAACTAAATGATGTCATATACAAAGATACTTAATGAGAAGCAGAGATCACCAGCCATTACATGTCATCCAACTATTCCACCATATCTCAGGAAGGGAGGTTTTACAAATGTTTACTTAGAATACTTGGACTAAAAAAAAAAAAAAAAAAAAAAAAAAACACCAGAATACAGATGTGAACATTACAGAGAGCTTATGCTGTTTTGGAGTAAAACACAAGATTGTCTTTTCAAACTTGCTGATGGGAAAATACATAAGGGAAAAAAAAGAATGGCAATAAAAATAAACTTGGGCCATATGTATTTTGGGTTACAAAGAGAAGCACTTTTAAATTAGTGCTGCCTTAGTGAAAAGACTAAACCATCTCCAATTTAATATGTATTCTTTTTCATTCAAACCATTCTTTTAAATTACGGAAGCCAAGTTGTTGTTTTTAATGATCATTACTTTATGTTCCAAGGAGAAAAGAGGAATGGTTTGCCAAACTGAAAATTCCAAAGGCAGAAAAGAGATAAACCACAAACACCTGATCACTCAAAGTATAAAATGTTTACTGGTTACTATTTTCTTTCTTAGAATTACAGACATTAGATTATTTCTAGAACATCTTGCTTAGAAGAGTTGTGGTAGACACACAGAATACCATCTCTATTTCTGCATATCTTTGTGACAGATATGCATTCAAAGAAAGTAAAGTCCTGAAGTCTAATCATTAATCTCTTGTGTAAGCATTATCTCACCATCTATTTTTAATATATTTTATAAAGCCAGCAATTTATTACAATTATTTATTATTTTGTTCTACCATTTTGGACAACACTTTTTTATTATCTGAATAATAAAAATTAACTTCTGTGATATGAATGGTATAAATATACCAATTAAAGATAGGTTGCCAGAGGGGATGAATAAAAAGTCCCCATTATATTTTATTTATAAGAAAAATTCACTTTAAGTATAAAAGCTCACGTTGGTTAAAAGTAAAGGAATGGGTTAATATTTACCTTGCTAACAGTAATAAAATGAAAGCTGGAATTGCTACATTAATTTCAGACTAAACAAATCTGAGACCAAAAAAATGATGGACAATTAAGAGGAGTGTTGCATGATGATAAAATAGTCAATTTGTTAATTCTCCAAAAACTATGTAATAATCTCAGGTGTGCTCCGTGTGTGGCAAAAACTGATAGAATGATGCAAGGAGAATATGCCAACCTACCACTGTAGTTCAGTTCTTCAGCCTTTCTCTTTTAGTAATTCATGGATCAAAAAGGTAGAAAATCAGAAAAGATAGCTGACCTAAACAGCATTAAATAATCTAACTAACATTTATAGAATATTCCACTCAAGAATAGGAAAATATGTTCTGGTCTATAAAATCTACCTTAAAATATCAAAAGAATAGAAATCAAAGTATATTCTCATCCGCATAGAATTAAATTAGGAATCAATAATAGAAGATAGTTGGAAATTCCAAATATTTGGATATTGAATAACATAATTCTAAATAATACATGGGTCAAAGAAGAATTCTCAAAAAAATTTGAACTTATAGAACTTTTATGCTCAAACTTTATAGAAAATTAGATTTAGAAAGAAGTGCAGACATTAGAAAAATAGAAAGATTTGAAGTCAATTAATTATTAAAGCATTCACTTTAGGAGAAAGAAGATTATTTTAAGTTAAAGAAAATAAATAATTCTAAAAGCAGAAATTAATGAATTTGAAATCAAGAAATTAATTAGAGAAAATGAACAAAAGTAAAAGTTGATCCTGTGAAAAGACCTTTGAAAAGATTAATAAAACTGATAAAACTCTACCCATGCAACCCAATAAAATAAAGTCATCACAAACTAATACTAGAAATGAAAGAAGTTCATTACCACTAATATTATGGACATAAAGAGTGATAAAGGAATACTATCAACAACTTTGTGTTCACAATATGCTAAATTTGAAGAAATAGACTAACTCCCTGAAAGACATAATCAACTAAAACTCATTCAAGAATAAACAAAAAATCTAAATAGATCTATGTGTGTGTTAAGTCACTTCAGTTGTGTCTGGCTCTCTGCAACCATATGGCAGCCTGCCAGCCTCCTCTGTCTATGGGATTTTCCAGGCAAGAATACTGGAGTGGATTGCCATGCCCTTCTTGAGGGGATCTTCTTGACCTAGGAGTCGAACTCACATTTCCTATGTCTCCTGCACTGGCAGGCAGGTTCTTTGCTACTAGCGCCACCTGGGAAGCCCCAACAGACCTATATGTGTTCATGAAATTGAACCAATAATTCAAAAAAGAAAGCCTCAAACTCAGAAGCTTTCCCTGGTAAATTATATCAAACATTTAAGGAAGAAATGATACTGACTTCTCACAATCTTTCCCAAAATATAAAAACAAAGTGACCCATTATTAACTCATTCTGTGACACCAGCATTGCTCTAATACCAAACTGAAAGCCAGTATCTCTCATGAAAATAAATGCAAAAATCTTTCATACAATATTGTAACTGATTTTAACTCTAGATTAAAATAATCATATACCATGACCAGATGGAATTTATGCCACCTATAAAAGGCTAATTCAACACTATAGCAATAATAATAAATCAATATAATTCACTGCATTAATATATAAAAATAAACATTACTCACTGATGATTTTTTAAAGCTCAGAAAACTAGAATTAAAACATTTACAACTCTACAGCTAAGATCAAACATCAAGCATCTGGTAAGAAAACAGATGCTTTATCACAAATATCAGAAACAATACATGGATTTCATCTCCTTCACCTCTCCTATACAGCATTTTACAGGAAGACCTAGTTAGCCTATTAACAAGAAAAATAAGCAAAATGTATAGAGATTGGAAATGAAGAAATAAAACTTTTCCTGTTCATAGATAATATGATTTTTAAAACCCCCAAACAGTCGATGAAAAATAGCCTGGAACTAAAAAGCAGGTACTGCACAGTTATTGGATATAAGGTTAATATTCTAAAAATTGATAGCTTTTCTATATTCAAGCAATGTACAACTGGAATCTGAAAAAAAACAGCACTGAGAATAATGAAATACATAGGTGTAAATATAACAAAATACACACAGAATTTTAAAATTCTAGTGAAAGAAAAATAAAAGGTCTAGAGAGCTGAAATTTCATGTTAATCAGATGGAATACTTGAAGTTATTATTATATACCAACTTCATTTATGGTTTTAGCACCATCTCAAATAAAATCACAGCCATCCTTTATCTGTGGATAAGACAAAGAACCAAAAATAATCAAGAAGATACTAAACAAGGATAAAATTACAAGCCTTACATTACCAATTTCAAGACTCTTTATAAATCTATGTTAGTTAGGGAAGCATGGTACTGGAGAAACAATTGAAACATTGGTCATTAGAACAGAAAAAAAAGAGCTCATAAATAGACAACACAAATATAGGCAATTGATCTATGTTCCTGTGATCACAAAGGAACACAGGCAATTTCAATAAATAAAGAACAAACTTTTCAACAAATACTATCAGAGGAATTGAATGTCAATATTCAAAACAGAATAAACTTATAAACAAGCATTATACCTTTCTCAAAAATGATCTCAAAATTAAGCATCGATCTAAGTTTAAAATGCAAAATTCTTTCTAGAAAACATGGGCAAAAGTCTATATGACCTAATGATCATGAGTTTTTAGATTCAACACCAAAAGTATAATCCATATGGAAAAAAAACCTGGTAATTTCATTACAATTACAAGTTTATACTCTGTGTAATACACTGTCATTAGAGTTGAAAGTAAAGACACAGGCTTGGAGGATATATTTTCCAAAGACATTTTTGGTAAAGGTCTTGGATGCAAAATATGCAAAAAAATTTTATAACTCAACAATACAAAAACAAGCAACTCAATTTTAAAACTGGATAAAACAGTTCAGAGACCTCATTAACGAGTATATATAGATGAAAAATAAAATATAAGAATACATACTACATCATACTTCATTAAGGAATTTTTAATTAAAACAGTTATAAAATATCACTATACAACTACTATAATAACTGTAGTTAAAAATATATAATATTACAAATTTGGCAAGGATGCAGAGCAACAGGAATGCTAATTCATTAGTAGAGGAAATGTAAAATGCATGACTTTGGAAGATAATTTGGATGTTTCTTACAAATCTAAATGTAACCTTTCCATATGATCTTTCAGTCAAAAATCTAGATGCTTAACTAATCTGAAATGTTTTGTCCACACAAAAGCCTACAGATGAATATTTTTAGCAGATTTATTCTTATTCTCTGAAAAGGAAGCCACCAGTAGCCCTATTAATAGGTAAATGTATAAACAAGTTGTGGCACAATATAGTGTAATATTAATAAACAATTAAAATGAGTTATTAAGCCACATCAGGGCTTCCTTGATAGCTCAGTTGGTAAAGAATCCACTTGCAGTGCAGGAGATCCTGGTTTCATGCCTGGGTCAGGAAGACCCACTGGAGAAGGGATAGGCTACCCACTCCAGTATTCTTGGAATTTCCTAGTAGCTCAGCTGATAAAAATCTGCCTCCAATGCAGGAGACCTGGGTTTGATCCCTGACTTGGGAAGATCCCATGGAGAAGGGAAAAGCTACCCACTCCAGTATTCTTGCCTGGAGAATTCCATGGACAGAGGAGCCTAGAAGGCTGCAGTCCATGGGGTCACAAAGAGTCGGACATGACTGAGTGACTAACATTTATTATGTCTAAGTCAAAATGAAGATAGACTATCTTCAAAGTACTCTCTATTGTAAAAAAAAAAATAAATAAATAAATAAAGAGGCAATGGAGTATAACAATGCAGCAGTTTAGATTACTACTAATAGGTAAATTTAGCTAATAACTTTAGGCCATACCGTTCAATGTCTTTGAGAATTGTGGATCCAAATATTTCATAGAGTTGAAATATACTATTAAACCATCTAACTCTGTGCCTATTTTTGTCCCTCTGCAAATCAGGTTTATTCCATCATCTAGGCAATATGTATTGTGAGAGAGATTATCAATGTTTAAATCAAGTTTCAAAAATTTTGCTTACTCTAGTAAAGCTGTCAGTGTGCATAGATGAAGATTAATTCAATTATACAGATAATTAATTAAATTCAAACAAGAGTTTTCCCTGAAAAATTCAAATTATTTAAAGTAATTTGAATTAATTAACTAGATATCACTTCAAGAAAATTAGAGACACCAAGGGAACATTTCATGCAAAGATGGGCACAATAAAGGAAAGAAATGGTATGGACCTAACAAAAGCAAAAGATATTAAGAAGAGGTGGCAAGAATACCCAGAAGAACTATACAAAAAAAGATCTTAATGACCCAGATAGCCACGATGGTGTGATCACTCACCTAGAGCCAGACATCTTGGGGTGTGAAGTCAAATGGGCCTTTGGAATCATCACTATGAACAAAGCTAGTGGAGGTGACGGAATTACAGCTGAGGTATATCAGTCCTAAAAGATGATGCTGTGAAAGTGCTGCACTCAGTATGCCAGCAAATTTGGAAAACTCAACAGTAGCTACAGGACTGGAAAAAGTCAGTTTTCATTCCAGTCCCAAAGAAGGGTAATGCCAAAGAATGTACAAACTACCACACAATTACACTCATTTCACATGCTAGCAAAGTAATGCTCAAAATTCTCCAAGTTAGTCTTTAACAGTATGTGAACTGAGAACTCCCAGATGTTCAAGCTGGATTTAGAAAATGCCGAGGAATCAGAGGTCAAATTGTCAACATCTGTTGGATCATAGAAAAAGCAAGAGAATTCAAGAAAAGTATCTACTTCTGCATCATTGACTATCCTAAATATTTTGACTGTGGGATCACAATGAACTGTGCAAAATTCTTCAAGAGACGGAAATATCAGGCCACGTTACTTGCCTCCTGAGAAACCGGTATGAAGGTCAAGAAGCAACAGTTAGAATCAGACATGGAACAACAGACTCGTTCCAAACTGGAAAATAGTACGTCAAGAATGCATATTCTCACCCTGATTGTTTAACTTATATGCAAAGTACATCATGCAGAATGCCAGGATGGATGAAGCACAAGCTTGAATCAAGATGGCTGGGAGAAATATGAATAACTTCAGATATGCAGATAACACCATCTTTATGGCAGAAAGTGAAGAGAAACTAAAGAGCCTCTTGATGAAGGTAAAAGAGGAGAGTGAAAAGCTGGCTTAAAACTCAGCATTCAAATAATGAAGATCTGGTATCCGATCCTATCACTTCATGCTAAATAGATGGCGAAACAATAGCAACAGTGACAGATTCCACTTCTTGGGCTTCAAGATCACTGCATATGGTGACTTCAGCCACAAAATTAAAAGACATTTGCTCTTTGGAAGAAAAGCTATGACAAGTTTAGACAGCATATTAAAAAGCAGAGACATTACTATGCCAACAAAGGTCCATTTAGTCAAAGCTACGTTTTTTCCAGTAGAGCCAACTCATTAGAAAAGACCCTGATGCTGGGAAAGATCGAAGGCAGGAGGAGAAGGGGAGGACAGAGGACGAGATGGTTGGAGGCATCACTGACTCAAGGGACATGACTTTGAGCAAGCTCTGGGAGATGGTGAAGGACAGGGAAGCCTGGTGTGCTATAGTCCATGGGCTCTCAAAGAGTCAGACACAACTGAACGACATCATGCTTGTTTTCCAAGTTAACTCAGTAATTTTACATATTACTGAGATATAAATCATATTACTCAGATATAAATCAGAGTCTATATCCTTTCATAATAATTTATGAGTAAACTTATATCTTGTACTTCTCATTTCATTATGTCTTTCAATCTAAACTATGTCCAGTTTCAATTACAATTTTATACAAAGTAGTGACATCTAAATATAATACATTAGAGTTGGGAAAAAATTTATGAAACTGTATTGTATCTGTTCATATATTTTAAAGCATGTAATAACAGAGGGCTCTATAACCATAGTAAAGCTATATAAAGCTATATTGGTGACTATGAATCAGGCATTAAATTTAGACTAAATTGTATATGCAAATATATTCACATAGTATTTGTTTGAACTAAATATATGGTGAAGTTTAAAATTTTTACATGCTCTAAACAAAACACTTTAAATATGTATTTTATAATGCAAGATTTTTATTATATTTTTAAGCATACGATTAATAGTTTATGGACACATTTTGACCTCAAACTTTATGGTATCTATGTATCTTGTTCGAAAGGCTTCTTAATTCTATGCTTACAGAAGGAGCACCGACATTTTTAATTTTATTTTTTAGCAAAGCTTGATACATAAGAAATATACTTTGGAAGCCAAATGTTAAGTCAGCAATAAATTCAAAGGAAATAATAAGTCCTATATACTTCTTAAATTTAACAAAGTTTTCATGTTGAAACAAATAATTTATTAATCCAAAAATTAGTCTGCTTTTATTCATTCTTTCCTCCCTTCTTCTGTCCTTCCTCCATTACAATATTGTTTCTCTACAATGCCAATATTTAAAAAAATATTGGTTCAAAGGTATTTTTTAAGATTTGGAGAGCCATAAGCATGTAATTAAAATTCAATTTTTCAAGTTTTTCTCATGTCTCATATCTGGTTCTGTTTTATGAGTATATTTCAACTGAGAGGCACAGAAAAAAATTCCCATACTTCCATTTTAACTTTTAATAAAAGCCTAAACCATACCAAAATCAAATGTTATAAGGTTGGCTATTTTAGAAAGTACCTCATTTATTCAATGACATGTATTAGATTGACTAATTGTATACCTGTTACTAAAGATTGATATGTATTAAATATTGAAGAAGTTAGAGTCAATAATGCAATGTTCCTTTGTATTAATTCTGCACAGTAGCTCCAGCCAAGTTTTACATAAATGTTTGTAAATGAGCATAATTTTAAAAAGCTCATTTGAACTGTTTGAGCTGTCTCTGTGCTTACAACTAGTTTGTGATTTCCAGTGTCCTGGAAATACTTGCTTTGACAGGTCACCAGTAATTCTTATATACTTAAAAGACGTTCTACTTTATGTTAATTAGTCATTTTCACCTGAAAGAAATAAACAAATTAGACAAATATGCTTATGTAATTTGTGATCTATTTTTACCCAGATGGCAGGACGAAAAGAAGGAAAAAAGGAAGAAAAGGAAAGAAATATTTCAACTTACAGGAGAAATACTATATGTGGTATTAATTCATTATACAAATAATGAGAATATGGTTTTAGAGAAGTTACATTTTTTTCTTATTTCTAATAACCTCAAAATACTTTTCTTTGGAGTTCTTGCACACTGTTGATAGGAGGTAGCTTGCCATCATTAAAAACAAAAATGAATGGCACTTTAAAAAATCCTGAAATAGTGAACCTAATTTTACTATTCTAACAACTCCACTCCTCAGTATTTTCCCAGAGAACTAGAAATGTGTACATATACACAATTGCATTAGAATATTTAAAATAACTTTACTCTTAATGCTAAAAATTTGGAAATATCTTAACTATCCACCAGCAAGAAATTGTATACACAAGTTATTGTTCATCAGTTTGTAACACTTTATATTGATAGATGTGAATCTCATTGTGCATAAACTAAACCCCAAATGACAAGAATGGCCTTCTATAAATGTTCTTTCTAAGCACAGATTATCAAATATTATTTTGTACTTAAAATAGGCTAATTATTTCTTTGTTTATGGATTCATTCCCATATCTTTGTTTGTGGATTCATTCCCATTTTAAAGACAGCCTTATCTGACTTTTTCATTGAAATTTTAGAAAATATGGCTTTCAAATACATAAAGGGTATTACAGATTACAGAGTAACATAATCTTTGTAAACTTGTCTCTTAGCCATTTATCCATTCTTATATGAATCAACTGTTATCAGTTTCTTCATTTCTAGGGACAAAGTTTGTATATAGAAATATATGCATATATAATATACATTCCTTCTTCAAACATAAGGGATATTATACTATATGTTTTTTATCTTGCTCTTTTCATTTATTGAAGGTAGGGGAGATTTCCATTTCATTACATAAAGTATGTGACAATTTCAAAACATGTCTGCAAATGTTTTAAACTCCTTCCTGACTTTAGTGACATATATGAACTTATCTCTGTATTTAAGGTCAGAAAAGGTCATTCAGCATCCAGTTGGCTTACTGCAAGGCCAGAGGGAAGAGACCCCACACACACAGCCTAGCAAATCTTCTCAAAATACTTAAACCCAAACATGTGGGAGCAAAATACAATTGCTATTTTAAACCATGAATAATCATGGTAGTTTATTAACTACCATGCTGCTACGTGCTTGTTATTTAGTCAGTCATGTCTGACTCTGTAATTCCATGGGCTGCAGCATGCCAGGCCTCCCTGTCCTTCACCATCTCCAGGAGCTTGCTCAAACTCATGTACATTGATTCTATAATGCCATCCAACCATCTAGTCTACTGTTGTCCCCTTCTCCTACTGCCCTCAATCTTTCCCCACATCAGGTTATTTTTCAGTGAGTCCGTTCTTCACATCAGGTGGCCCAAGTATTGGAGCTTCAGTTTCACCATCAGTCCTTTCACTGAGTATTCAGTATTGATTTCCTTTAGGATTGACTGGTTTGATCTCTTTGCAGTCCAAGGGGCTCTCAAGAGTCTTCTCCAGCACCACAGTTCAAAAGCATCAATTCTTCGGTGCTCAGCCTTCTTTAAGGCTGTACATGACTATGTACATGTTATGAACACATCTGTACATGACTACTTTAAAGACCATAGCTTTGACTGTATGAACCATTGTTGGCAAAGTGATGTTTCTGCATTTTAATATGATGTCTAGGTTTGTCATAGCTTTTCTTCCAAGGAGCAAGCATCTGTTAATTTTGTGGCTGCAATAATTGCTTGCAGTGATTTTGGAGACCAAGAAAATAAAATCTTGGTCTTTCCATTTTTTTCACCATCTATTTGCCATGAAATAATGGGACTGGATGCCATGATCTTAGTTTTTTGAATGTTGAGTTTTAAGCCAGGTTTTTCACGCTCCTATTTCACCCTCATCAAGTGGTTCTTTAGTTTCTCTTTACTTTCTTCCATTAGGGTGGTGTCATCTGCATATCTGAGGTTATTGATATTTCTCCTGGAAATCTTGATTCCAGCTTGTGATTCATCCAGCCTAGCATTTCATATGATGTACTATGCATATAAGTGAAATAAGAAGAATGACAAAATATAGCCTTGATGTACTCCTTTTCAGTTTGGAACTAGTTCATTGTTTCACATCCATTTCTTACTGTTGCATCTTGTCCTGCATATAGGTTTCCCAAGAGGCAGGTAAGGTGGGCTGGTATTCCCATCTCTTGAAGAATTTTCCACAGTTTGTTGGGATCCAACAGTCAAAGGCTTTAATGTAGTCAATGAAGTAGAAGTAGAGGTTACTATGTTGTTATATTTTGTATGTATATGTAATACATTAAAAATGTTTTAAGGTTTGATGCTTGATACAGGGTGCTCAGGGCTGGTGTACCAGGATGACCCAGAGAGATGGAATTGGGAGGGAGGTGGGAGGGGGGTTCTGGAAGGGGAACACATGTATACCCATGGCGGATTCATGTCAATGTAAGGCAAAACCAACACGATAATGTAAAGAAAATAAATTAATTATTTAAGTAATTAAATAAATTTATAAATTAAATTTTTAAAATAAAATAATTAAATAAATTAAAATAAAAATTAATAAATTAATAAATTAAAATAAATTTTAATTAATTAAAAATAAATAAATAAATAAAATGTTTTAATAAGTATGTTAGCATTTTTCCAACATATTTTTAATGCCTTCATACATAATAATATATGATCATTGTGTCCCCCTATTAATGGCTATTAGTCTCAATATTTTGTGATAATTAAAAATGTTACTGAGTGAATAAACTTCTACATTGCTTCTCTGAATCATGAACAATATATAAGATTAGTTCAGAAGAAAATTACTTCAAAATTAGAGAGCATATGCATTTAAAATTTTTGAAAATTATTTAAAACTTGCACTTTTTAAGTATTTTGTCAATTTTATATTTATCTACAGCTTTTTAGAGTGTTTACCTAATAACATTCAGTTCAGTTCAGTTCAGTAGCTCAGTCATGTCCAAATCTTCATGACCCCATTAACTGCAGCACTCCAGGCCTCCCTGTCCATCACCAACTCCTGGAGTTTACCCAAACTCATGTCCATTGAATCAGTGATGCCATCCAATCATCTCATCCTTTGTTGTACCCTTCTCCTCTTGCCCTCAATCTTTCCCAGCATCAGGGTCTTTTCCAATGAGTCAGCTCTTCGCATCAGGTGGCCAAAGTATTGCAGTTTCAGCTTCAACATCAGTCCTACCAATGAACACTCAGGACTGATCTCCTTTAGGATGGACTGGCTGGATCTCCTTGCAGTCCAACGGACTCTCAAGAGTCTTCTCCAACACCACAATTCAAATGCATCAATTCTTCCATGCTCAGCTTTCTTCACCACCCAACTCTCAGGTCTATACATGACCACTGGAAAAACAATAGCCTTGACTAGATGGACCTTTGTTGATAAAGTAATGTCTCTGCTTTTCAATATACTGCCTAGGTTGGTCATAAATTTTCTTCCAAGGAGTGTCTTTTAATTTCATGGCTGTAATCATTATCTGCAATGACTTTGGAGCCCCCAAAAATAAAGTCTGACACTGTTTCCACTGTTTCCCCATCTATTTCCCATGAAGTGATGGGACCAGATGCCATGATCTTAGTTTTCTGAATGTTGAGCCTTAAGTCAACTTTTTCAGTATATATATATATATGGCATTGCCATCATCATCACCATTCATTAGCAATTACTGAAAATTTCCCATGTGCTATACACTGAACTGAGTGCTATGAGCCTTGTCCCATTTAAACCCTACATCAACCGTATCAACGTACATCATCAACCTATCATCAACCCTACATCTGGCTCATTCAGCTATCAAGAAACAAGGCTCAGAAATGATCCATGCTTTTCCCAAGTACATGGCCACTGAGGCTTGCACTTTGCACCCAAGTTCCTATTACTGTGATAACCTGCTTTCCACGTGCATCTGATACATATTTATCCCTCTGTTTCCTGAAAACTAAAAAATGGAAGGAAGGCAAACATAAAAATTATCACTAGGACACAAAAGAGTCAGAAACTAGAAACACTGTTGGTTCTTTTTTATTATAAAACAGATGACAAACAGAAAAGTTAGCACTGAGTAGGGTAGAAAGTCCAGTTTCAAGAGAAAGACTTACAAGACTGAAATATAAATGTAATTATTGTTAGGCAAACTTGAAGAATATGAACTGTAAAGTCTACAATAAACTCAGGAAAAAAAGGATAATATATAGCGAAGGACTCTTTAGCAAACATATCAAAATTTACATATTCAGCCTAGTATTCATTTCTTTCACAGAAGTCAATTTTGGGTATCTACACTTGTTTCAACTATTTGTTAAGGTTTGTTGTTAGGCCAAAAATAGAAGAATTTCACTTCAAACTTTCCTTTAGAGTTTAGAACAAATTATTTTTAATATCTTTTTTATCAAAAGTTAATAAATGTTTATCTTTGAAAGTACATTTGATTTTCACAAGTAGGCTAAAACCATTTAAACTTCATCCAGGGTATAGAGTGGGTAAGCAGTCAGAGCAAGGCTTCTATGCACAATTAAGCTGTGACTATAAGTTGATGGTTTTTCTTGTTCATCATAAATTTCCTCTAACCTTTCTTAGTATATAAAGATAAATTTCATTGAATATTTAAATTTTATGTTTACAGTAATAGTATAACAGTTTTTTATTTCTCCCTCAGCCATCTTTTAAAAATTAATTTTATCATTAAATAAAATATTGTAAATATATTTAAATCTCCATGTGTGCCTCACTCCAATCGTATTTTATTTCTTCCTTTCCTCCTCAGAAAAAAACAGTGCCTGATTTTGTGTTCGTCATTCCCAAGTATTTCTTTATACTTTCATTACATATGTATGTATCTTTCAAAATTTATCAGTAACTATCTCTTGTTAAAATTTGATGTAACTAGTGTCATACTATATTTACTTGTCTGAAACCTGCTTTTGTCACTCTTCATTATGTTTGGAAGAGGTATCTCATTCTTTGAATAAACAAATCACAGATACTTCTGTTTTAAAACTGCCATCTAAGTTTGATTATTCCCAGTTTTTGCCATCATAAATAATGCTGTTGTGGAAATTCATGTCAGTTTCTGTGGGATCACATATGAGGGTTCTTTCTGTCAAGCACCACAATTATCAGCTAAGTCGATTTTTTTGCCTATCTTCTGTTGATACAGTATTTATGTGAAATCGTTAATAATTTTGAGAGAAGTTTAGCTTTTTTATCCTTAAGATACTTATTCATTCATCTGCTAGTTGTTTAAAATATCATTGTGGGTCTTCTAATCCATTAGTAGAGACATAGTAAATAATCAACCACTTTCAGATGAGTTGCAACGTATTTTCACAGGAAGTAAGTTGTTCTTTTTTACTTGATTGAAGATCTTTCATAATATTTTATTTTTTATATAACATAAATCATTTATTTCCTTTAAAATGTCTATTTTAGCTTCATACCGTGACACACTTTTCCCTACTTCCTGTTTGTGAGTTAAGTTTTCCAAGTGTTCCTCCACCATTTGTATAGCTTCATAAATTTTAATTTTTTTAAATTTATTTGGAATGTATCACATTCTGTTATAACTTTGGATGAAAGCTCCAAAATGATGCTTTCCCTTTGTGGTTACCCAGATGTCCAACCTTATTCACTGAATAATCCATCTCCCCAAATAAGTTGAGATGTCATTTTAAATTATATATTTATCATGCTATTTCCTTCAATATCCATTGTTTTAATAACATGCATGCTTATTAGTACATAAATATTAACTATCTTAATTTTGTACTACGATATAATATCAAGTAAGCTAATCTTCTAACATTTCTCTTCTTTAAAAAATGTTCATGGTCGCTGTTACTTAGTTATCTTTCCACATGAATCTGGAATTAGATCATCTGTTTCCTATCAAAAAATGACAAAAATCTACTTATATTTTTATTGACATCACCTTAAATATATGAATTTACTTAAAGAAAAAAATATTTTATATTTTGAATGCCCATCAAATGCTTTTGCATTTCTTTACAGGTACTTGTACGCCCTTTAAGAATCTATTCTGGTTGACCTTAGTATTTATTTTTATTTTATTCTGTGATATATAATACTCAGACTTCCTAGGTGGCTCAGTGGGTAAAGAATCCAACTGCAATGCAGGAGCTGCAGGAAACCTGGGTTTGATCCTTGTGATGCGAATATCCCCTGGAGGAGGGCATGGTAACCCATTCCAATATTCTTGCCAGGATAATCCCATGGCTAGAGGAAGAGTCACAAAGAGTCAGACACGACAGAAATGACTAAGCACTGCATATATATAATACTTCTGTTGCTTTTGACATAAATTTTTTCTTCTGTTGTACATATAAAGTTAGTGACTGTATTAATTTTTGTCCCATTACATTCTATATTACTTGGTATTAGAAATTGATGTGATTCCTTCATTTTCCTAGATATATTATATCTTCTTCAGAATATTAAAAAAATCTTCTTCCTATCCATATTTCATATTTTTCATTCTTTGCAAGCTATAAATATATTGGCTATAATTTCAGAATAATATTACTTGATTGGCTGAAAGTATATATTCTATTTCTAATTTATTGAGGATGTGTGCATGTGTATGTGCATACATGTAGGTATGTTGACTTGATTTAGAATTCTTCCCACTAGACCAAGAATTTTTCTAATTATATATTCCAAAAAGCATCTTTGTAGGTTCCCCATCTGTTCCAATCTTGAAGGCCCAGTAATCAATTAGCCTTCTCCACAATTCTCTGCTGATCAAAACACTCTGATTCTAATCTGTCCTGCGGCCTGGTTATGGTAATTTCTCCCATCATTTAGTCTATTGGAACCTCTGAAGGTCAAAGGCTACCAACTGGCTTCTCCTGTTCAGAATACTTATTCCCATTGAAAGCAGGGACCTAATCCCATTTCCAACACTCCCCATAATCATCTCTTGTATATAAAGAGCAAAAATATATTCAGAGATTTTCAGAGATGATGATGCATTTCTCTCTTCTTTTACCCCAGTGTATTTCTTAGTTTCTTCTGTATTTCTACTGAGGAAGGGAAGGTATTCCTACTGTGGAATCCACTTTTGAATATAAGATGGTTGAGCACAAATTGGACCATTTTGTTGAATCCAGATTCAGTTAACCGCGTTAACTAGTCTAGACACTATTAATGTCACCCACAACCTTTTAAGCCAACACAATTAAATGCCACATCATTAACATAAGACATTGCTTCTTCTTTATTAGTCTAATGATCTTAACATCTACTCTTCTACATGATTTCCAGTCTCCTGCCACCAAAATCATTAAGATTTTGCAACTCTTTCAAAATATAGACATCCTCTTCTGCAACAGCTTCATTTTTCTCTATCCAGACTATGGTGAGATTTGATTTTTATAGTTTCTGAAAGACAATGCATATGAATTAAGGGCAACTGATGTTCTTTTTGAGACCATCCCAATTAAAGTCATTAAAATGCATTTATGTACTGAAAAATTCTGATAGGACACAGGATGTGCTTTTCTCAACAAGCAGTATTCAGAGATAACTGGGGATTCTCAGTCCCATCTGGTCCACCCCAGTATTTAAATCTCATTCTTCAAAGATCCAAAACTCAAATATGTGAGTATTTCAATTCTAAATCACTTTTTAGGATATAGGGTCAAAACTATTTTTGATATAAATTACAGAATCATTGAAGGTTGAAGAGGAAAAGATGGAATTCAGTGCAGTTCAGTTCAGTCGCTCAGTCGTGCCCGACTCTTGGCAACCCCATGAAATGCAGCTCACCAGGTCTCCCTGTCCATCACCAACTCCCGGACTCTACCCAAAGTCATATCCATCAGGTCAGTGATACCATCCAGCCATCTCATCCTCTGTCGTCCCCATCTACTCCTGCTCCCAATCCTTCCCAGCATCACGGTCTTTTCCAATGAGTCAACTCTTCACATGAGGTAGCCAAATATTGGAGTTTCATTTTCAACATCAGTGCTTCCAAAGAACACTCAGGACTGATCTTTAGAATGGACTTGTTGGATCGTCTTGCAGTCAGTCCAAGGGACTCTCCAGAGTCTTCTCCAACATCACAGTTCAAAAGGATCAGTTCTTCCGCACTCAGCTTTCTTTATAGTTCAACTCTCACATCCATACATGACCACTGGAAAAACCATAGCCTTGACTAGATGGACCTTTGTTGGCAAAGTAACGTCTCTGCTTTTCAATATGCTGTCTAGGTTGGTCATAACTTTTCTTCCAAGGAGTAAGCATCTTTTTCATGGCAGCAATTGCCATCTGCGGTAATTTTAGAGCCCAGAAAAATAAAGTCAGCCACTGTTTCCCCATCTATTTGCCATGAAGTGATGGGACCAGATGCCATGATCTTAGTTTTCTGAATGTCGAGCTTTAAGCCAGCTTTTCACTCTCTTCTTTCACTTTCATCAAGAGGATCTTTAATTCTTCTTCACTTTCTGCCATAAGGGTGGTGTCATCTGCATATCTGAGGTTATTGATATTTCTCTCAGCAGTCTTGATTCCAGCTTGTGTTTCCTCTAGCCCATTGTTTCTCATGATGTACTCTGCATATAAGTTCAATAAGCAGGGTGAAAATATACAGCCTTGACGTACTCCTTTTCCTATTTGGAACCAGTCCGCTGTTCCATATACAGTATTAACAATATTTATAAGGATGTGCCATTGTATATGGGAATCAAGATAAGTAGCTAAGGCAACCTAGTGCTAACAAAACCACCTTTGCACCAAAAACCCCATTACAGATATGATCTGAAATTCTCTGGAATGTTTCAAATCTGGATAAAAATTTAGTAAGATTTCATCTTGGGATGTGAGTATAAATCAAGTATAAATTATTTTGAATCGAAATCAACTATTTATTTTCAATTCGAATTACATGGTATTTTTACTCTTAATAGGCCACACTTTGTTAAACATTACAAATATTTTAAATATCAGATATTTCAACATATCAATATTGTGGCTATAAATCACTAAAATTTCTAAATTTAATTTCTTCTCAGTTGAAAGTCACTATCCACTAAAAAAGCAATTCAGAAAACTAAGATCATGGCATCCAGTCCCATCACTTCATGGCAAATAGATGGGGAAACAATGGAAGCAGCGACAGACTTTAATTTTTTGATCTCCAAAACCACTGCAGATGGTGACTGAAACCATGAAATTAAAAGACACTTGTTCCTTGGAAGAAAAGCTATGACAAACCCAGATGGCATATTAAAAATCAGAGACATTACTTTGACAACAAAGGTCCATCTAGTCAAATCTGTGGTTTTTCCAGTGGTCATATATGGATGTGAGAGCTGGACTATAAAGAAAGCCAAGTGCTGAAGAACTGATGCTTTTGAACTGCTCTGTTGAAGTCCTTGAGAATCCCTTGGACTGCAAGGAGATCCAACCAGTCCATCTTAATGGAAATCAGTCCTGATAATTCATTGGAAGGATTGATGTTGAAGCTGAAAGTCCAACATTGTGCCGACTTGATGTGAAGAACTGACTTATTTGAAAAGACTCTGATTCTGGGAAAGATTCAAGATGGGAGGAGAAGGGGATGACAGAAGATGAGATGGTTGGATAACATCACCTACTCAATGGACATGAGTTTGAGCAAGCTCTTGGAGTTGGTTGTGGACAGGGAGGCCTTTGTGCTGCAGTCCATGAGGTCACAAAGAGTCAGAAATGACTGAGCAACTGAACTGAACTGAACTGAACTGTTGATATTCACTTAGATTGCTTCCATATCTTGTAAATTATAAAGTGCTGCTATGAGCACTGGGATGATTGTATCTGTTTTGAACTAGTGTTGTTGTTGTTGCTATTGTTTTTACTAGATATATGACCAGGAGTGGAATTGCTGAGTCTTATGATATCTCTACTTTTCAGTTCTTTGAGAAAGCTACATGCTGTTTTCCACAGTGGCTGTTCCAATTTACATTCCCATCAGTGCTAAGGCAATCTAGAAATTCAATGCAATCCTTATGAAAATACCAGTGACATTTTAACAAAACTAGAAGTAATTTAAAAATTTTTATGGAAACACAAAAGACCTGTAATAGACAAAATAATCTTGAGAAAAAAGAACAGAGCTGGAGGAATTTGCTCCCTGATTTTAAACTATATTACAGAGCTACAATCATTAAAATAGTGTTGTTTTGGCACAAAAATAGGCAAAAAAAATCATTGGAACAGAATAGAGAGCCCAGGAAAAAAGAAAAAAAAACAAACACCTCCAATCAATTAATCTTTGACAAACAAAGCAAGCAAGAATATACAATGGAGAAAAACAGTCTCTTCAATAAGTGGTGCCAGAAAAACTGAATAAGTATGAATGAATGAAATGTAAAAATTGAAAAAATATCAAAAAGAAAGGAGAATATTCTCTACCACCATGTGGAGAAGATAATGGCAACCCACTCCAGTATTCTTGCCTGGAAAATCCCATGGAGGCAGGATCCTGGTAGGCTACAGCCTATGGAGTTGCCAAGAGTTGAACACAACTGACAGACTTCACTTTCACTTTTTCTACTACCATGTACAAAACTAAACTCAAAATGGATTAAAGATGTAAATGTAAGACTGGACACCATAAAACTCCGAAAGGAAAAGATGACCAGAACACACTAGTGTAGGTTTATCCATAATAATGACTGATTTATTGTCTGTTACAGTGATGGACATGTACACGAGTCCATTTGCAGGCCTTAGCCAATGACTCTGTAAACCAATGATGATTACATAGTTCCTGTCCCTATATTACACTTAACGATATTTGCAACCTCTTAATGAAGTGATTGAGCTACTTGAATGTGTTTTTACAGACTTTTGGCTCTTAAAATATATAAATATATTATCTCATATTAAAAATTAATATGAAAATTATTACTATATTTTAAGGTTTTATCTGACTATGGAATCACAACTTCTAAAGTCATTCTAATGACAGTACTTACTTGTTTTCTTTTCCTGTACTCAGTCTGAGAAAAGGAACATGTCATTAGCTTTTGACATCTTTCATAATAACCAAGAGTCATAAACTTGCCCTACACATAAGTTTGCTCTTCAATTATTAAATTTCTTCAATCTAAGTCATTTAGATCACTTATTATATCCAATAATCAATTCCCAGATTACTAGTAACTTTTTTATTTACTTTTATAAGATCATACAATTTAGATGACTTTTAAGTTGTGCTTCACAATGAGAGGTATGCCCTATGTCTGTAGCAGGATTGATTTTAATGAAATAAATAGTATGTATTTTTAAAGCGTGCCTTCTGGCATTAGTGAAATATGGTCTCAGATTCTTTAGCTGTATACTACATTAGTCATTCCTATTACAATCAGCCATCTATTCATGTGCTCTGAGACTCTTCATCACACTAAAGAAAGTATGTTATGCTTTATGATGATGAATATATCAGTGATAAAGATTGGTTTTCTTTGTCACTATCACTGAAAAGATGTATTACTCTAGTTCACCTCAATTCTAGGAATAATTAGAGAATTCAAGGAAAATCATATACATTTAAAACTTTTAGGCAGAAATGTAAATGTCCTTATCCTAAAATTAGTAACATATTTATAATATTAAGCTCCCTCAGTTCTGGAATACATGTTGTTTTAAAGGTTTATTCTCCCAGACTTTGTTTTTATTCACTTATTTACCTTTCCATATTTATTTCTTGTCTGAGAAGAACATATTTGCCTCCAAGTATTAATGATTTATATTTTTCTTACCTTCCTAATAAATACTAAAAAATAGAAAACCAATTTTTATCTACATGAGGGTTAACTGTGCATTCTCAAAAATGAGTTGATGAAATGACAGTAAAACTTGATAAAAGATTGCACTCAGGGGTCAATTGGACAGTTTCTGGTATTTCTGAACTAGAGAAATATTTGCTTTTCTTTATCCAAGCTTTCCTAATCATCATTTTTAATTATGCAATAAGCCAGATTGTAGATTATTCAATATCATTCACAATTTTCCAATCAAAAGAAAAATAACTAAATAAAGAGGAGAATAATTCAGATAATATTATGCAAACTACCTGTTTGGAGGATAGTGGACCAGTGTCTTCCTCTATATGAAAAAGAAAAATACATCTCAATATGTATTGAGTCAACAAATGGAGGAAAGTTACTCTATGGGAAGCAATGAATGACATCAATTGTGGAAAAAATTCAGTAGATTATTCACACATCAGTAACCCAGTAAATATGTGTTGCATGAATGAAGGAATACGAGAAGAAAAAATCAAAATAAGCATGGAGTTAAACTATGGAATATAGCATAATGCCTACTGAAATAGATTAAGCTAACTATTAGAATGTGCTTCCCTGGTAGCTCAGTCGGTAAAGAATCTGCCTGCAGTGTAGGAGACCATAGTTCAAACCCTGGGTCGGTAAATCCTCTGGAGTGGAAATGGCAAAACACTCAAGTATCCTTGCCTGGAAAATCCCAAGGACAGAGGAGCCTAGTGGGCTGCAGTCCACAGGACCACAATGAGTTGGGCACAGCTGAGTGACTAACATTTCACTTTCTTTCTCTTAGAAGAAACGTGAGGCTTTGTATTAAACTGACAATCATTGGAAAACAGAAAAATGCCAGAAATATTCATATCTGATGAATTATAAATATTAACATAAATAATATGGTTACATCAAGATTTGGTGCATGAAATTACATTTACTTAAAATGATAAGTATTGCTGGTAGGAAGTAATATTTCTGGTAAGAAGCATGCTTTTATCTGCAGGCATATTTGGTACACAGAATGTATTTTATCACTTGACATAAAAAGTAATGGTAACAGCTATCTTTTATTAACTGGTTATTTGATGCCAGAAAGTGTGAAAAGTGCTTAAACAATATTTTAATTACTTAGGATAGATTTTTTGCCTTAAAAATATGTAAAAATATCACTCAGTCAGTTCAGTTGCTCAGTCGTGTCTGACTCTTAGCAACCCCATGAATCGCAGCATGCCAGGCCTCCCTGTCCATCATCAACTCCCGAAATCTACCCAAACCCATGTCTGTTGAGTCAGTGATGCCATCCAGCCATCTCATCCTCTGTCCCCTTCTCTGCCTGCCCCCAATCCTTACCAGCATCAGGGTCTTTTCCAATGAGTCAACTCTTCGCATGAGGTGGCCAAATATTGGAGTTTTAGATTCAACATCAGTCCTTCCAATGAACACCCTGGAATGATCTTTAGGATGGACTGGTTGGCTCTTTTTACAGTCTAAGGAACTCTCAAGAGTCTTCTCCAACACCACAGTTCAAAAGCATCAATTCTTCGGTGCTCAGCTTTCTTCACCGTTCAGCTCCTACATCCATACATGACTACTGGAAAAACCATACCCAGCCTTGGCCAAGAGGAGTTTCCCACAGCCAAGGTCATGGGTGGTGGCCGAGAGGAGCTAACCCAGGCCTGAACTCAGGGGTGGCAGCCGAGAGGAGCAACCCCATATCCAATGAGTGGTGGCTGTGTGGGCGCTGGAGGGCCGAGAGGGGCTACTCCATGTTTAAGGTCAGGAGGGGAGGCCATGAGGAGATGATACCCCTCATCCAAGGTAAGGTGCAGCGGCTGTGCTTTGCTGGAGCAGCCATGAAGAGATACCCCACATCCAAGATAAGATAAATCCAAGTAAGATGGTAGGTATTGCAAGAGGGCATCAGAGGGCAGACACACTGAAACCATAAAAACAGAAAACTAGCCAGTCTGATCACATGGACCACAGCCTTGTACAATTCAGTGAAACTAAGCCATGACATGTGGGGCCACCCAAGACAGTCAGGACATGGTCGAGAGGTGTGACAGATTGTGGTCCACTGGAGAAGGGAATGGCAAACCACTTCAGTATTCTTGCTTTGAGAACCCCATGAACAGTATGAAAAGGCAAAAAGGTAGGACACTGAAAGATGAACTCCGTAGGTCAGTAGGTGCCCAATATGCTACTGGAGATTAGTGGAGAAATAACTCCAGCAAGAATGAAGGGATGGAACCAAAGGAAAAATATCACTGACTTATCATAAATGTTTTGGCTCATTGACATTATAGAGTAATGATTCTGGGAGGAAAGATAACAGGGAAGGGGTTTTTATTTTGCATGCTCATTCAGAGATCTAAGTTCTTTCTACCTGATGGTATTTCATCATCTTTACCATGAAATCTCTAATTTTTCTGCTATCAGCAGAGAAGAAAGTGAAGAAAACATTTTTTGTTGTTCAGTTGCAAAGTAGTATCTGACTCTCTTGAGACCCCATGGACTGTCACTGACCAGCTCCTCTATCCATGGGATTTCCCAGGCAACAATACTGGAGTAGGTTGCCATTTCCTTGCCATTTCCCTCTCCAGTGTTTCTTCCCAATCCAGGCATTGAACATGCATCTCTAGCATTGGCAGGAGGGTTCTTTACCACTGAGCCACCAGGGAAGACATTAGAGAAGAAAAGATATCCTCTCCAGAATATTTGGGCCCAGAAGTAGTATATCTCACTTCTTTACATGTTTCATGGCAAAAACTAATCACAGAACTACCTATATGCAAAGAATCAAATAAACATATTAAAAAGTTTATCCAAAAAGAGAGAGCATGTTTAGCATCTATCTAATATCTGCCACACAAGTGAGTGACTTCATGTAACACCTTATAATATTATTATGATCAATGTTACACACAGACAGTAGATTTTTTTCTCCCCAAACGCTGGAAAAAAAAAAAAGAAGCAAAGACTATAATGATATAGTCTTATGATAGAACTACATCATGCAAGAATAAGGTAACTACAGAGCAAAATGTCTAATAATAGAAACACTGACTAGTCAGTTCAAAACAATTGTGAAAAAATAAATATTAAATGTTTGAGTGGGTTCAGGGTTTGTTTCACAAAAGGCATTTATGAAGTTTAGAGGGCATTGGAAAGAACTATCCAAGTACATTTCCAAAAATTTATCAACCCAATATAATAATATCTCAGTAGGTCTTAATCTTCACAGATCCATCACCCTCTTTTTACAATAAATATTTTGTTCAACATGAAAAATCTTGACAGAACTATAATAAAACTATAAAGAAGTTATTAGATCTTTGCATCCACATATAAAAAAGCTTTGTATATAAATATATATTTTTCATTTAAATAAACTTTGCCAATTTACCCTTTTTCTACTTGGTATTCCCTAATAAAAGTTGAGTAAGTATTTTTTTTATATCAACAGAACAGTGTTGTCATTTGTGATGATTAATTTGTATGTCACTGCCTGGGCCCTAATGGGCATGGGTATTTAGTCAAGCATAATTCTGAATGTTTGTAGGAAGGAGATTTTGGATGAGATTATATTTAAATTGATTGACATTGAATAAAACAGACTTCCCTCCATGAAGGGGGTAAGGGTCATTAAATCAGTTTAAGGTCAGAATAGAATAAAAAGACTGGCCACTTCAGAGCAACAAAGAACTCTCCAGCAGACTGCTTTCAGATTTCTTCTGCAACACTGGTCCTTCCTGGCCTGGTTCTATCACATGAGACCTTTGAACTGAAACACAAGCATCACCTCTTTGGACTGAAACAGAAATATCACTAGTCTAGGTCTCTAGTCCCCAGACTTACACTGTATATGTGTGTGTGTGTGTGTGTGTGTGTGTGTGTGTGTGTGTGTGTGTGTGTGTGTGTGTATCCCGTTGGTTTTATTTTCCAGAGAACCCTAAGTAAAGCACCATTGATGATGTGTTTTCCATAACTGCAAGCTACTCTTAATAACATCTGAAAGTGAAAGTTGCTCAGTTGTGTCCAACTCTACCTGCCCATGGACTATACGGTCCATGAGATTCTCCAGGCCAGATACTGGAGTGGATAGCCTTTCCTTTCTCCAGGGGAATCTTCCCAACCCAGTGTTCAAACTCAGGTCTCCCACACTGCAGGCAGATTCCTTACCAGCCGAGCCACAAGGGAAGCTAAAGCAAATTAACTATTGTCTTAATTTTTATAGGGGTATTCTTGACAAATTTAGAGTGCATTAGGATGACACAACAGTGCTTTATCATTATATGTAAAATGGAAATAAATTGTTGTCCTAGGTAATTATTATAACCTCCAGGAACTTGTCATGTGATAGAAACTAATGGAGGCCGTAGAACTATCATTTATTTTGTTAGACTCTTTTGCACATTGAAATAATTCTAGGTCTCGCCCCATCTCACTGTAGGTGCCCAGCTCAGCCCATCCTCACTCTTTTATACATACTTAGGGGAGCGTCACTGTAAGGCTGAACGGAGCCGTGTCCAGTCCCTAACATTTTCTTGAGGGAGCTTTTGTCCCTCACCTACCTTCCCTAATTGAAACTGTGGCTGCTGCGGTAACCACTGTTTGAATTCCAGCTCTGCGATTCAGGGGCAATAGTACTACTAAAATGCTAGTACCACTAATGAAAAATGATGCTGACTCTGTAACTTTAGATAAGCCGCAAAGCCTCTCTGGACGTGTATTTTCTCATATTTCATGTGGGGTGCATAAACACTGAAAATAAGAAGAAGGACTAGATGACCTGATGTTAAGATCTTGGTGAAGTCCCCAGCTGTCCTATGCACATATCCTACTCCTAAATGTTGGTACCTCTGTGACACTGATACAGTAGTACCTCTCAATTTGAATAAATTCTAAGCTACCCATTTTGGGAATTATGAACCTATGAAAATATAACTTCCTATTGGCTGTGTTGGAAATTTAGATCTCTCTTGTATATAAAGTCACTGAGTTATCAGAAATAATATACTCTAACATCTATAGTTCTAACATTTACAAACTATATTTGTAGAAATAACATTACTGAAGATACAGAGAAAGAAAGCATATATTATAAACATTTATCCAACATCTGTGTGCAATTATTAGTTCAATTTGACTTGCTTAAAAACATAATCTAATAATCATTTATGAATTATAATTTTCTAATTGTGATCTTACATGATGACAGCCTTTAATACATTTTATTTTAGTGATTATGGCAGAATTTCTAAATTTCCTGCTTCATCTTCTGCTCCAGAAATTATTAAAAATTTTTGCAATCTTTAGGATGAGTGAAAATTAATTTCTTCTTCATACCAAAGAGTAAAATATTCACACCATGATATTCGTACTTCCAGTCAATCTTAAATGTAAGGGAAAGAAAAGCACTTATGACACATTAATCAAATAATCAAGAGAACTAAAATGGGAGATATGTTTTTGGTTTCATATTAAATACAAATCAGGAAAGGATTTTGCTCCATTTGTTTTTAAACATATAGCAAAACAATACATTAATGTTATCATATATGTTGATAATGATTTAAGGTATTTATAATAGCATGTTTAGAATGGTATGAATAAATAATAGTTTAGATATCTTTAAATATGATAATTAATAAATGTCTTAGAGACAAACTATAAATATTAAGAACATGTTGTGTACTTCCCCCTTTAACATAAAGATTTCATTTTCTTTGGCATTATCATAGTTTTCTTACTAGCCACACAGTAAAGTGATCTAAGAATAAATTAAAAATTATAACCGATATATAGAAATTTTTGCCATCTTAGAATGTTACTCGCTAGCCCACTACAATGAAATATTAATAAAACTACTGGTGATCAAATAATTTCGTCAGATAACTTAATGAATTCAATGTCAAGTATAAAGACTAACATGCAATATTATTTCTGACTTTTCAGTAAGTTAAGGAATAAAGGTTTTGGTCTCAAAAAATTCATGCTCAGGGTTCCAAAAATAATACTAATGACTATTTTTCTCAATGTATACCTCTATAATGAGAATCTCAGATACTGAGATGTTCTTTATGATATTTTGATTATAAGAAAGAAAGGAAGGAAAGAGAGGCATGTTCTTTTTTATATTTACATATCTTTATCATCAGCATGTTCATGAAAACAGGTAATTTAATGATGATTTTAAGTTTCACATAATCCTGATGTCCTGTAGAAATCTCTGTGAGTGCAAGCCACCAGAGATTCATATGAAATTAGATATAAAGTAATACTATGGTACCACCTTCAACACTTTTCTGAGCTACTATTTTGGAAATGTATTCATGTTGAACCATTAGCTTCAAAAAGGTTGATTATAGTAGATAAGGTTGTTGTTTGTACTTGAGGTAGAAATTATCTCTACCTACGTACTTGAGGTAGAAAGTGCCTCTTTTCACCAAAAGAACTTAAGATTTGACTCCCAACACCCAAAAGTGCCCCCAAAGAACTTTCTAAACCAAAGCAAAACCAGATGATGAGACCATGACATCACAGAGATGAAGACTGTCATAGAGATCAAAATTCATGAGGTTAATTCATAAAGTTAATTGGTAAAGCAAAAGTCAATATTTTGCAGATAAGAAATGAATGTAGGTAAGCTTTCCTGAAGCAGAAAAGTTGGAATGGGTATAAGTAGTGTGAGACTAGATGGATTTGAAATTCATGGAAGAGAATCCAGATCTGATTCAATAAGGATAAGTTCCTATACTAATGCATATATACGGAATCTAGAAAAATGGTACTGAAGAATTTATTTGCAGGGCAATAATGGAGAAGGAGACATAGAGACTAGACTTATGGATTTGTTGAGAGGGGAGGAGAGGGTGAGATGCATGGCAAGAGTAACATGGAAACTTACATTACCATATGTAAAATAGATAGCCAATGGGAATTTACTGTATGTCTCAGGAAACTCAAACAGGGGCTCTGTATCAACCTAGAGGGGTGGGATGGGGAGGGAGATGGGAGGGAGGTTCAAAAGGGGGAGGGTATATGTATACCTCTGGCTGATTCATGTTGAGGTTTGACAGAAAACAACAAAATTCTGTAAAGAAATTACCCTTTAATTAAAAAATAAATAAATTTGAAAAAGCGAAGTTCCTGAGGCCCCTCTAGGTTTTTCCTTTTCTTAATGAAGAGCAACTAGTAACTTATGTCAGAAACACTCGGAGCACTCTGTGCATTCATGCAAACATACCAGCATATAAACATTTTTCTAGTGACCTGGGGTACACCCAATTCCAATCATCAGAAAAATAAATTTGGAGCAAGTATTTTTTACAACTTTTGTTAGATAACAGATTTCTGAAGTTTGAAGACCATTCTGACTATTACAGTCAAGACAGCAGTCACACTTGATAAAACTGAAAATGTCATAGGGAGTTTAGGCACAAGAGTATTTCTGATATTTGCTAAAGATATATAGTTATTATATTAATCACTGTTTACTCCTTTCAGGCAAAATGAAATCATGTAAATTTATCTGCATACGCTCCAACATGCCAATGGTATTCTCAAAAGCCAGGAAATCTAATATATTGAAATCAGGTCTATTAGAATCATTACATTTTAAAGAATTAATGCATTCAAATGACCTTCAGAATAATTATATATGAACTCTTCCATTAAAGGAATGTGACAGTTACGTCTTTTCAGAGAACAAAGGTAAAGCACCATCCATTTTGTCAAAAGTCCTGTGTTTTTACAAATTGCCTTACATGATTCATTGATGCATCCTTCATTGATAAAAAAGCTATTGATACATTGTAAGCACCGTGTTAGGTTCTAGAAAGACAATATAAAGTCATAGTCACCATTTGTTTTATGTCACACAGTGTTATATACCAAAAATGTGTAGCAATGGGAGGGTAAGGCTGCCTAGCTGGATGGGAGAAAGGAGGTACCTATGTCTATAAGTGCCAAAAAGCATATAGAGCTAGTGATTCTGAGAAGAAATTCAACAGAGAACAAATCTAAATGAGGAAGAAGTAATTAAATCCTCTTTCTAATATATAGACAGATTCATGAGTGCTTTCTTTGAACTATGTCTCAGAGGATAAAAAGAAAGAAAAGAAAAGAAAAAAAAAAGAAAATCTTTGAGCAGGAAGGTGAAAGTGAGAGTCTCTCAGTTGTGTCCCACTCTTTGTGACCCCATGGACTGTCCATGGAATTCTCCAGGCCAGAATACTGGAGTGGGTGGCCTTTTCCTTCTCCAGGGGATCTCCCCAACCCAGGGATTGAACCCAGGTCTCCCACATTGCAGGCAGATTCTTTACCAACTGAACTATCAGGGAAGCCCTTTGAGCAGGAAACCCGGGCAGAAAAAGAAACAGGCATGTAATCTAGGTTCCCTGTGAGGATAGCTAAGAATCCCATAAGTGCACCCTGGAAGTCTGTGGAGCTCTTTCACAGCACTCTCATTGCCTAGAAACAGGAAAATGTAATCTGCTCTTTTTGTTAAATTACCTATAGTCTCATTCTCCATAAGGACTAGATTAATTTTCTAAATCTACAAGTAAATTACATAGTTGCTTGAACACAGGATCAAGATTATTGAAATAATCTAGTCAGATCATGAATTAACTATGTATCTGGCAGGGGAGGTATTATTCCCACACCTGATTACATTCCTTAACTTTGAAGACGTCTATTCTTACCTTCCACTCTATAGTTCTTAAAAGATATGGGGGGTGGAGGGGAGGATTTTTTTTTTTTTAAGTAAAGCACTAAAAAGAATATGGAGGCAAAGAATACAAGGTGTTGTTGTAAGAATTCTCGCCCATTGAAATTGGAGGATAAACTTCAATAGAAAAAAAAAATTAAAGTAACCAAAATAATCTTCTGTCTAGATACATAGTTATTATATTTGGAATGTTGACACAAGCACAGTGTCTATAACTAATGACATTCATGTGAATAGTGTAAAATGTAGCTTCTAGCTTGTAGAATTATGCAGTGTCAACAGTAGGAACAGGTTGAGAATATAGCCTCTGAACAGGGTTGTCTGGAGACAAAGTTCAGTTCTAAGTGATCTAGTGCAAGGTGTTTAAACTCTTCTCTGTGTTGGTTTCCTTAAATCTAAATTGACTCACAGTAAAACCTACATCATAGAATTATGAAAATTTATGGAAGTCAATTCATATATGTTGCTTAGAAGAAAACATAGTAAATAGTATTTATAAAATACTATTTATGAAATACTATATATGAAATATCATAGTATTTATGAAATACTATATATGAAATATCAGTCATATAGCCCATCTCATGATACACAGGTGATAACTTTAATAATTGGAGTAAAAAATGTAAAGATCATCAACGGCACATTTTGAATTACTATAAAAATAAAATAACTTACTGGAAGGTTACAAAAGATTACTCATATTGTGAAGTTATAACCTGATTTACTTTAAAATATTTTATTGAGATACAGTATTATAGGAAAAAACTCACTTCATTTATACACTAATATCTTACCCAGAGGATTTTATGATTACTGTTAAAGTGATTCATTTATCTCTAAAGAATCAAATAAAAGATAAGTGGGGAATTTTTGAACCTCCCACTATTAAATCAGAAACTGTGCCCTTGAATGTTTCAATAAATTTAAAAGTGAAAACAATGTTTCAAATAGAGATTTTTTTTTAATGTGAACTTTCTAACTAATGTGAGGTCAAAAAGTATCAATTATTTGGTTCTGAGAGTGAATACAAACAAGACTATCACTGCATTTTAAGGATCAAAAAAGGCAAAGATGTAGGAGGTCATCTGTTTTTCTTTTCTACAAGTTTCCTTCCATCAGATTTTTTCCCCATCCATTTTCAAACATCTACCTCGCATTTCTAAAATTTCCCAGGGGAAATAATATGGACCTAAATTAAAGGCATATGACAGTTCTCATATACAGTAACTTTTTGGAGAGCACAGTAGAGCAGGTAATATGATATCATAAAATGCCTTGGGATAAAGAAAATGAAAAAAAAAACCCGTATTTCCTTCTTTAACTATTAACATTCGAGATAAAAACCACACAGTCCAATGAAAGCTAAAATCCTGCATCATGACTATAACTACAATGTCTTCTTCTTTGACTGCATTCTTTTTTAGATCATAATGAAATACAATGATACATTTGCAGGTGTTTTAGAAGAAAGTAGTTTCCATTTCCAGATTTCCATTTGAAAGAGACCTACACTGTGTTTCAGGGAAGAGTGGGGCATCTTTATATTAATGCACAGTTGGACCTCACACAGTCATCCAGTCCTAAACTGTACCCCAGAAAGGTAAAAAGAACACCATTTCCTAGTATCAACAGACTTGCTATCTTTGCGTTTCTTTATGAGATGGAGCTGACATGCATAGCAATAGCTGAGACCTACCTCTGCAAATTTAAAATTTAGTGGCCAATAATCCTGAGGAGGAGGAATCAATTTCAATATTTTTTTAATTGTCTAGTACATTCCAAACAACAATTCCCTGACCTTACAAATGTACATTCTGTTAGGTAGTTAGAATAGGAAAAAGAATGGCGGTGGCTAAAAGACAAGAAAGGGAAAACTCCATGAAAATACAACAAAGGAAGGTCCAAGGACGGGAGTGAGGACCTCAAGTAGAACAGCACTCCTGGTTAGACCAATTTACATAGGGCAGCCCCAGGGGGAGGAGAAAAAACATATTGGAGCCAAAAGGCCAGGGGTCTCTCTCGCTCTCTTTCTCGCTTTCTTGCTTTCTCTCTCTCTTCTCTTCATGTCTTTTGGGTCATCATGCCCTCATGCTATGAGGATGTATTTCCTTTTATTTTCTAAATAAAACTGAGCTGTAACACAGAGCTGTGACACTGGTCTATCTGAGAGTTGTAACGCTCGCCCGTCGCTTCAACTTTTTGTTGTGATGAGACAGAACCAAGGAAATTACACACTCCCCTGACATCTATAGTGCTGTGACTTGGATTTAACCTGGCTGAAACAATGTCGGCACAGCCCCCACAAAGAGGAGGCCAAATACAGCAGGAGCCCAACATGGTGAAAGCTCCTGCGGTGGAAGCTGAACATGAAGAAAACCCAGCACAGGGGAAGTGACAAGAAGCCCAGCATGCTGGAAGCTGAATAGGGAAAAACCAAGTCGGCAGAAAGCTCATGCAGCTCAGTCTCAGATTCCAGAAGACCTCTGGTTGAGGTGGAAGGTCCTCTCTCCTATGGCTGGAAGGACATATGCCTAACAAAATCTTAATTCTGTTACAATCTCTTGTTTCTTGTTTCCTTGAATCCCCTGCGAACAGGCAAGTGACAGTGGGGGCAATTGAGGGACTCTGGAGAGGCTACTCCTCAGTGTGTCCCAAAGGCTCCACTATCTGCTGGGCCCCAGTAGCTGTTACCCAAGTCAGTGGGGGTTCTTCTGTCTTTAACCTTCTTTGTGTCAAGGATCAAGCCAGTGAAAACTGTGAGCACAGGTCAGGTATTTAGCAGATTTTATGAAAGATTATGAAGGGGATTCTTTGGCACGTTTCTCGCACTGCTTTTCCTTCCTTTCCTTCACCTCTTCTGTCCTAGGACTTGAGCCTGGTCAAAACCCATGACGCCTGGCTTCAGGACCTAATGAAGCTCAGGCTCTGACGTCTCATTCCAAAAATTCAGTGAGAGACACTGAGATAGGTAAGAAGTGGATTTGTTCAGATTCAAAGAGAAGCACACTCCTCAGGGTGTGGGCCATTGCAGAGGGCAAGTGCTTCTGCCATGGAGTGGGGTGTGGCTAGGTTTGGCAAGCTGGGTGAATTCATATGCTAATGAGTGGGAGGATCATCAATGATTGGTTCCCCAATTATCACCATTGGGGAACCACCCATTCCTCTGTTGTTGCCACTGCCTTGGAACTGCCCTGCCACCTGGATGTGTTATTTAGCTTGCAGATTGGGGATCAAGGTTTAGTTGAATTTGATTTGTCATCTTGGACCTATTTGATTTTAACTGGTTTATGCTATGCCCTTGTGCTATGTCATTCTTTCAAAACTTGGGCCCTGCCTCCTTCTCCCCTGCTTCATGCTCTTTTTCTGAGCCCCGTTCAGGTCCACAGTGTTGCCTCTACAATCTTCTGGAGGGGCAACCAGAAAAGAGCTGGCCCTTGGGAGGGAAATACTACATAATATCCAATTGCTCTAGATAGTTGGGCATTCATCTTCCATGTTTCCTACGACATGTGCAACATCAGCATCTCTCAGTGAACCGGCTAGGGAGGGAGACAGGCACACAATGCCTGCTAGATGTCCGTCTGTTGGCATCCCTTCAAAAGCAGTTGGGCTTTTAGGGATAATGTTTGTCACTTTGGAAGTTAGCTCTGCAGGCTGTTTGGGCCCGAAACCTTACCACCCTTCTGCTAAAGTTACAAACATACCCTAGGATCAAATCTCCATTCCACTTTTATGGAACATCTCGTCTGTTGCCTCTTATCAATTTTCTCTTAAGCCAACTACTAACCCCTACAACCAGGACTCTGCCCCCTTGTAGGCAACATTGCTCCACCCTGCTTATTATTAAAATACTCTCACTGCCCCTAACAGGGCCAGATAACTCACTCCTTTGTCATTACTTCTGTTATTACCTAAAGTTGGTCTGTGACAATGAAATGTTTACCATTGGAAACACTCTAAGCTGCTCTTAAGGAGAACTAGTGGAGGAAATCAGTGACTTACAATCCCTTAGAGCAGTAAGAGGATAAGGCTTATGGCTGCTTCACCAGGTCCCAGTATCAGGGCACAGGCTAGACTGCTTTACATCATGATATCTATTGCCATCTGCGATGAACAAACTGGCAATGAATTAAAATTACAATCCTTTAACCCTACCTGGCACTGGTCATGCTGGAGACCTTGGGAATGCCCAACTCTAGTCCTGGAGTCCCAGGAGGTTGACCTGCCTCGACTTGCCTGGGGATTTGATCTCCAGGAGCCTGTCATGCCTCAGCTTGCCTGGGGAGCTACACCTTGACCTGGGGACACCTGGCTCTCAGGTTGCAACAGCACTGGGTAGGATAAGCTTCAAAATGACTTAACCCTAAGGAAGTCCACCCATGAGAATAGAAGAAAGCCTATTACTTGTGGTACTGTGCCCAGTCTCAGCAGTAACTCAGGAGCCCAATGAGAACCCCATTGCCTTTCTGGAAAGGCTAAAAGAGGCCCTTTAAAAGTTTACCAATCTGGACTTAGACTCTTGTTAGGGACAGGTGATTTTAAGGGACACATTCCTGTCCCAGTGTGCCTCAGGATAAAGT
The DNA here is from genome assembly GCA_007570785.1 of Antilocapra americana. Lineage (NCBI taxonomy): Eukaryota > Metazoa > Chordata > Mammalia > Artiodactyla > Antilocapridae > Antilocapra > Antilocapra americana. The sequence goes on along the minus strand of ML663008.1, from coordinate 10,589,797 downwards.
TACAACAGCTCAGCAACAGGAACCTGCTGCCTCTTTAGATGAAATGGTCCAGACAGCCACCAATACCTTTTATAACAGAGAATAGGAGAGGGAGGCCAAGGCCCAGGAGCGGGAGAAAAGGAAAGAGAGGAGGCATGCCCAGATGCTGGCCACTCTCCAGTGAACCCCTATGGTAAACCCCTAGTCCTTGAAGGACAAGGCAAATGCCTAATCTGTAGACGGGGGGTGGTGGGGGGGTGGGTGGGATTGGGCCAAGGAGTGTCTAAACCATGAGAAATCTCCTAAAACGGCTTGCTACAAATGCCGTCAATTGGGACATTGGGCAGCACTCTTCACTGGGAACCCAAGAGCCTCAAGGTCAAGAACCAAGCCTTCCCTCATGTTTCAACAGGACTGAAGCAGCCTGATCCAGCCAGACCACCTGTCACAGATAACCATCAAGGGGCTGGAGCCAAGGGTGCAACTGGATGTGGCAGGTAGTTCTGAGAGTTTCTTGGCTGACACATGGGCTACTTACTTTGTCCTGACCTCCTACTCCGGAGCGCTCTCCTCCCAAACCTGTACCATTTTGGGTGTTACAGGAAAAACAATTACAAAAGATTCACCTGAGCCCTCTGTTGCTTGGATGGACAAATATTTTCCCACCAGTTTCTAGTGGTCCCTGACTGTCCTCCTCCCTTATTGGAAGAAATCTCTCCCTGCCTTTGACACCTTGCAGCTATTGCATTCCTGATAGAAGATACTTTAAAACTCTCCTTTGGGGACAAATGATTTTTACCAGCAACCAAGTGAAACAACTCCTAAATGGGAGAGGCCATTTATTAATTTCTGATCAAAGAATCCTCAGATATCAAGTAATGCTGATGGAAAATCCAGGCCTCCCTGTATCCCCTTGTGAGGTTCTCAACCCAGCCACCCTTCTGCCCACCCCCAAGGGCTCTCTCCCTTTTCACTCTTGCCTAGAAACCTTGGACCACTGAACAAAACTCCGAGAGAGATTGTCAGAAGATCCTCTGACCAATCCTGAGGAAATCTGGTACACTGAGGGAAGCAGCTTTGTCTTGGATGGAAAAAGAGCTGGATATGCAGGAGTCTCCAATTTTGAGACCATAGAGCCTAACCCTTTTTCCACCAGGTATTTCAGCCCAATTAGCTAAGCTCATAGCCCTGACTCGAGCTTTAGAGCCTGGAAAAGGAAAAAGAGTAGCCATTGACACTGACTTCAAGTATGTCTTTCTGGTGCTACATGCACATGGGACTATTTGGAAAGAAAGAGGCCACTTGACAACCCGAGGGTCCCCAATCAAATATAGTGACCAAATCCTTACACTCTTGGAGGCAGTCCACTTGCTTACTGAAGTTTCAGTCTCCCACTGTGAAGGACACCAAAAAGGGAGCATAGAAGTGGCACAAGGGAACCAAGCAGCTGACCAGGCAGCTGAGAGAGCAGCACTGAACTAATGAACTAATAGGGGTTTGCCACCTTAGTTCCACAGACTAATTTGCCAGAAACGTCTTCATATACTGAAGGTGAGACTCTTAAAGCTAAGAGTGAGGGCTTTCAAGAAGCTCATATCGGGTGGTTCCACAAGGGACTCCTTTTTCTTCCTGGGAACCTCCAAGGGAAGTTGGTTAACTCCTTACATGCCACCAATCATTTAGGGGGAAAGGCTCTCCAAAGATCCTTCAGAGGAACAGGCCTCCAAATGATTACAAAGCAAGTGGTCTCCTCTTGTCCAACTTGCCAATTAAACAACCCCCAAGGAGCTAAAAGACTCCAGCTGGCCCAGCCTGTCCAATGATGTGGGACCTACCCAGGAGAGGACTGGCAGATGGACTTCACCCAGATGCCAATTTCTCAAGGGTATAAATACCTATTATTCATGATAGATATATTCACAGAATGGAGTGAAGGCTTTCCCAACCAGACTGAGAAAGCTGAGGAGGTGCTAAAAATATTGCTCAATGAAATCATTCTGAGATTGGGTCTACCCAGGTCATTACAAAGTGACAATGGAACATCATTTATTTCTAAGGTCACCCAAGGGGTCTCTAAAGCATTATTATCTCCATTGTGCCTAGAGGCCTCGGTCTTCAGGAAAAGTAGAAAGAGCCGATCAATCCTTAAAATCAGCAATAAAAAAGATAACCCAAGAGATCTCCCTGTGATGGAAGGAGGCTTTACGAATAGCTCTCCTCCACACTCATATTGCCCCTAAGGGACAGCTTGATCTTAGTCCTTATGACATGCTATATGGGAGACCTTTTGTTTATGCCAATGACCTCTACCTAGATCCAGAGGCTCAGGCCCTCCAATCTTTTACCATGGCCATTGGGCAATTCCAACAGGATATACACTTGAGGGGTGTCAATCAGGACCCAAAAGATTCTAAGGAGTCACCATTATATGCTTCAGGACTCAAGCCCTAGTTAAAGTCTGGAAAGATGGGTCCTCAAATGCTCAACTCCAGCCTGCATGGAAGGGCCCCTACCCTGTAATACTTTCTACCCCCACAGCAGTCAAGGTACCAGGACATGACTCCTGGATTCACTACTCACAAGTCAAGCTGTGGAAGAAAACAGACCTGTGAGCCCCTGGGAGATCTCAGATACTTATTAAGAACTACAAATGTGTGTCATTCAAATGAACACCCTCAAAATCTAGTTTCTGGGGATGAGATATCTCAGGATAGCTCTAACGAGCCTACACAGCTTGTCAGGGGTTGTACTCCAAAATAGACAGTAGATAGATCTTCTGATGTCCAAACAAGGAGGGACTTGAGCCATCCTGGTGATGGAAATTTGGAGTTGGCTAATTCCCCTGCTAGTCCTTGTTATACCATATTGATGCTGCTTATGGTTGCTCCATGTATTATCAATTGTCTAATCCGTTTTGTTTCTGCTCAACAAGCTACAACATGCAGTGCCAGTTCAATAAGGATATATAAGACTATAGCCGACCACAGAAAATATCACTCACCCTTAGATGGACACTGCTATGAGTACTCTGAGGCATGAGACTAGCAAGAGGGGGAGGCCCAATGCCCCTCGCCATCCCGGTTCAGCAGGAAGTAGCCAGAAAGACCTTGACATCCCTATTCCCAAAGAATTGGGCCTCCCATCTCTTGAGAGGAGAATGTTAGGTAGTTAGAATGGGAAAAAGGAGTCCAGAATGGTGGTGGTTAAAAGAAAAAAAAAAAAGGGAAAAGCCCGCGAAAATACAACAAAGGTCCAAGGACCGGAGTGAGAACCTCAGGTAGAACAAACGCCACTCCTGGCTAGCCCAATTTACTTAGGGCAGGCTCAGGGGGAGAAGAAAAATATATAAAAAGAGGAGCCAAAGGGCCGGGAGTCCCTCTACACTCTCTTCTCTTTGCATCTTTGGGTTATCATGCTCTCATGCCTCGAGGATGTTTTTTCCTTTATTTTCTAAATAAAACTGAGCTGTAACACAGAGCTGTGACACTGATCTGTCCGAGAGCTGCAATGTTGGTCTGTTGCTTCAACTTTTTTGCTGTGTCGAGACAGAATTAAACAAATTACACACAGCCCTGACAATTCCAAACAATTACAAATATTATTGCAAACAGTATTGTTTAGTAAAGCCACATAATGAAATTCTTTTGCTCGTCCTCTCATCTATCAATGCTGCCATTAATTTATTCATTGCGTTTATACTTCTTGGAACTCTTAATTTGTCTAGATCATTTTGCTACTCAGGCTAATAAAATGAATAGAGAATTCTCAGTGCATATTTACTTTGATTTATAACGAAGGCCATAGAAAACATCTTTTAAAATGAAAAGATAAAGCAATCTTTTCAATATTTGGACTATTTGAATGAATGGCTACACTGAACTTGAGGCTAAAATTATTTCCTATTGTGGCTGATAAAAATGGACAAGAAACTGCTTCTTTCCCTAATTCAGAAGATTGTTTTAAGGATCAAAATTGTAATATATGTTAAAAGCACTTTGGAAATCATAAAACACTTTTCATAGAGAAGGCAGAGATATTATTATTAATATACTTATAATCCACTTCTAGGAGCAACCAGTAAAAATTGGAGAAAAGCAAAGGCTAAAATTAAATGCAATGAATATACATCTACCATCCAGAATGAACAATAATGTACTCTGCAGCCTGTCTCTAATAGTGAGAAGAAAAATTTTCTCTGTTGATAGCATTTTATTCTGCATCTCACTATAGTTAGTATCACTTGTGTGTAAAATCACATCTTTCTTTTTGGACTTATTATCTGAGGCATCATTTATAATCGGTTCAGTTGAATTAGGTTGGTCAGTCATCTCTGACACTTTGAAACCCCATCAACTGCAGCACGCCAGCCCTCTTGTCCATCACCAACTCCCAGAGTCTACCCAAACCCAAGTCCATCAAGTCGGTGATGCCATCCAGCCATCTCATCCTCTGTCACCCCTTCTCCTCCTGCCCCCAGTCCTTCTCAGCATCAGGGTATTTTCCAATGAGTCAACTCTTCGCATGAGGTGGTCAAAGTATTGGAGTTTCAGCTTCAACATCAGTCCTTCCAACAATCACCAGAACTGATCTTCTTTAGGATAGACATGTTGGATCTCCTTGCAGTCCAAGGGACTCTCAAGAGTATTCTCCAACACCACAGTTCAAAGCATCAATTGTTCGGCACTCAGCCTTTTTCACTGTCCAACTCTCACATCCATACATGACTACTGGAAAAACAATACCCTTGACTAGACGGATCTTTTTATTTTATTTTTTTAATTATTATTTATTTATTCATTTTTTATTAGTTTTGCCATACAATGACATGAAACCACCATGGGTCTACATATGCTCCCCCTCCAGAACCCCCCTCCCTCCTCCCCCCCCCTCCCTCCCCTGGGGATATCTCGCTGCACCAGCCCCGAGCATCAATCCTGGGCTGGCGATTGATTACACATATGATAATTAACATGTTTCAATGCCATTCTCCCATTTCATCCCATCCTTGCCCTCATCCACAGAGTCCACGAGTCTATTCTATACATCTGCATTCCTTTGGCTGTCTCGCATGCTGGGTTCTCGTTACCGTCTTTCTAAATTCCATATATATGCGTTAGTATACTGTATTGTTGTTTTTCCTTCTGGCTTACTTCACTCTGGATAATGGGCTCCAGTTCCGTCTACCTGAGTAGAACTGAATCAAATGAATTTTTTTTTTTTTAATGCTGAGTAATATTCCATTGTGTATATGTACCACAGCTTTCTAATCCATTGGTCGGGTGATGGGCATCTAGGTTGCTTCCATGTCCTGGCTATTGTAGACAATGCAGTGATGAACATTGGGGTACACGTGTCTCTTTCAATTCTGGTTTCCTCGGTGTATATGTCCAGCAGTGGGATTGCTGGGTCATATGGCAGGTCTGTTTGCAGTTCTTTAAGGAACCTCCACACTGTTTTCCATAGTGGCTGTACTAGTTTGCATTCCCACCAACAGTGTAAGAGAGTTCCCTTTTCTCCACATCCTCTCTAGCATTTATTACTTGTAGATTTTTGGATTGCAGCCATTCTGACTGGTGTAAAGTGATATCTCATTGTGGTTTTGATTTGCATTTCTCTGATAATGAGTGATGTTGAGCATCTTTTCATGTGTTTGTTAGCCATTTTTATGTCTTCTTTGGAGAAATGTCTGTTAAGTTCTTTGGCCCACTTTTTGATTGGGTTGTTTATTTTTCTAGAATGGAGCTGCAGGAGTTGCTTGTATATTTTTGAGATTAATTGTTTGTCTGTTGCTTCATTGGCTATTATTTTCTCCCATTCTGAAGGCTGTCTTTTCACCTTGCTTATAGTTTCCTTGGTTGTGCAGAAGCTTTTAATTTTAATTAGGTCCCATTTGTTTATTCATGCTTTTATTTCCAATATAATGGGAGGTGGGTCATGGAGGATCCCGCTTTGGTTTATGTCAGAGAGTGTTTTGCCTATGTTATCCTCTAGGAGTTTTATAGTTTCTGGTCTTATGCTTAGATCTTTGATCCATTTTGAGTTTATCTTTGTGTATGGTGTTAGAAAGTGTTCTAGTTTCATTCTTTTACAAGTGGCTGTCCAGTTTTCCCAGCACCACTTGTGAAAGAGGTTGTCTTTTCTCCATTGTACATTCTTGCCTCCTTTGTCAAAGATAAGGTGTCCATAGATGCGTGGATTTATCTCTGGGCTTTCTATTCTGTTCCATTGATCTATATTTCTGTCTTTGTGCCATTACCATACTGTCTTAATGACTGTGGATTTGTAGTATAGCCTAAAGTCAGGTAGGTTGATTCCTCCAGTTCCATTCTTCTTTCTCAAGATTGCTTTGGCTATAAGAGGTTTTTTGTATTTCCATACAAATTGTAAAATTATTTGTTCTAATTCTCTGAAAAAGACCTCTGGTAGCTTGATAGGAATTGCATTGAATCTATAGATTGCTTTGGGTAGTATACTCATTTTCACTATATTGATTCTTCCAATCCACGAACACGGCACATTTCTCCATCTGTTTGTGTCCTCTTTGATTTCTTTCATCAGTGTTATATAGTTTTCTATATACAAGTCTTTTGTTTCTTTAGGTAGAAATACTCTGAAGTATTTTATTCTTTTTGTTTCGATGGTGAATGGAATTGTTTCCTTAATCTTTCTTTTTGTTTTCTCATTGTTAGAGTATAGGAATGCCAGGGATTTCTGTGTGTTGATTTTGTATCCTGAAACTTTGCTATATTCACTGATTAGCTCTAGTAATTTTCTCGTAGAGTCTTTAGGGTTTTCAATGTAGAGGATCATGTCATCTGCAAACAGAGAGTTTTATTTCTTCTTTTCCAATCTGGATTCCTTTGATTTATTTATCTGCTCTGATTGCTGTGGCCAAGACTTCCAAAATTATGTTCAAAAGTAGTGGTGAGAGTGGGCACCCTTGTCTTGTTCCTGACTTCAGGGGGAATGCTTTCAGTTTTTCACCATTGAGGATAATGTTTGCTGTGGGTTTGTCATATATAGCTTTTATTATGTTGCGGTATGTTCCTTCTATTCCTGCTTTTTGGAGGGTTTTTTATCGTAAATGGATGTTGAATTTTGTCAAAGGCTTTCTCTGCATCTATTGAGATAATCATGTGATTTTTATTTTTCAATTTGTTAATGTGGTGTATTACATTGATTGAGTTGTGAATATTGAAGAATCCTTGAATCCCTGGGATAAAGCCTACTTGATCATGATGTATGATCTTTTTAATGTGTTGTTCGATTCTATTTGCTAGAATTTTGTTAAGGATTTTTGCATCTAAGTTCATCAGTGATATTGGCCTGTAGTTTTCTTTTTTTGTGGCATCTTTGTCGGGTTTTGGAATTAGGGTGATGGTGGCCTCATAGAATGAGTTTGGAAGTTTACCTTCCTCTGCAATTTTCTGGAAGAGTTTGAGTAGAATAGGTGTTAGCTCTTCTCTAAATTTTTGGTAGAATTCAGCTGTGAAGCCATCTGGTCCTGGGCTTTTGTTTTTTGGAAGATTTCTGATTACGGTTTCAATTTCCATGCTTGTGATGGGTCTATTAATATTATCTATCTCTTCCTGGTTTAGTCTTGGAAAGTTGTACTTTTCTAGGAATTTGTCCATTTCATCCAAATTGTCCAGTTTATTTGCATATAGTTGCTGATAATAGTCTCTTATGATCCTTTGTATTTCTGTGTTTTCTGTTGTGATCTCTCCGTTTTCATTTCTAATTCTGTTGATTTGGTTCTTCTCCCTTTGTTTCTTGATGAGTCTGGCTAATGGCTTGTCAATTTTACTTATCTTCTCAAAGAACCAGCTTTTGGCTTGGTTGATTTTTGCTATGGTCTCTTTTGTTTCCTTTGCATTTATTTCTGCCCTGATCTTTAAGATTTCTTTCCTTCTACTAGCCCTGGGCTTCTGCATCTCTTCCATTTCTAGTTGCTTTAGGTGTAAAATAAGGTTATTTATTTGACTTTTTTCTTATTTCCTGAGGTGAGCTTCTAATGCTATGAACTTTCCCCTTAGCACTGCTTTCACAGTGTCCCATAGGTTTTGGGCTGTTGTGTTTTCATTTTCATTCATTTCTATGCATAACTGAATTTCTTTTTTGATTTCTTCTGTGATTTGTTGGTTATTCAGCAGTGTGTTGTTGAGCCTTCAAATGTTGGAAGTTTTGAATGGTTTTCTCCTGTAATTGATATCTAATCTCACTGCATTGTGGTCAGAAAAGATGCTTGGGATGATTTCAGTATTTTTGAATTTACCAAGGCTAGATTTATGGCCCAGGATGTGATCTATCCTGGAGAAGATCCCGTGTGCACTTGAGAAAAAGGTCAAATTCCTTGTTTTGGGTGGAATGACATATAGATATCAATTAGGTCTAACTGGTCTATTGTATCATTTAAAGTTTGAATTTCCTTGTTGCTTTTCTGTTTAGTTGATCTATCCATTGGTGTGAGTGGTGTATTAAAGTCTCCCACTATTATTGTGTTGTTGTTGATTTCCCCTTTCATATTTGTTAGCATTTGCCTTACATATTGTGGTGCTCCTATGTTGGGTGCATAAATATTTATAATTGTTATTTCTTCTTCTTGGATTGATCCTTTGATCATTATGTAATGTCCACCTTTATCTCTTTTCACCCCCTTTATTTTAAAGTCTACTTTATCTGATATGAGTATTCCCACTCCTGCTTTCTTTTGGTCTTTATTTGCATGGAATATCTTTTTCCAGCCTTTAACTTTCAGTCTATATGTGTCCCTAGGTTTGAGGTGGGTCTCTTGTAGACAACATATATAGGGGTCTTGTTTCTGTATCCAATCGGCCAATCTTTGTCTTTTGGTTGGGGCATTCAACCTGTTTACATTTAAGGTAATTATTGATAAGTATGATCCCTTTGCCATTTATTTTATTGTTTTGGGTTCGAGATTATATACCCCATCTGTGTTTCCTATCTAGGAAAGATCCTTTAGCATTCGTTGGAGGGCTGGTTTGGTGTTGCTGAATTCTCTCAGCTTCTGCTTGTCTGAAAAGCTTTTGAATTCTCCTTCAAATTTGAATGAGATCCTTGCTGGGTACAGTAATCAGGGTTGTAGCTTGTTTTTTTCCATGACTTTAAGTACGTTCTGCCATTCCCTTCTGGCCTGAAGCGTTTCTATTGAGAGATCAGCTGTTATACTTATGGGATTCCCCTTGTGAATTATTTGTTGTTTTTCCCTTGCTGCTTTTAATATTTGCTCTTTATATTTGATATTTGTTAATTTGATTAATATGTGTCTTGGGGTGTTCCGCTTGGGGTTCATTCTATTTGGGACTCTCTGTGTTTCTTGGACCTGAGTGGTTATTTGCTTTCCCAATTTAGGGAAATTTTCAACAATTATCTCTTCAAGAATTTTCTGATGGTCTTTCGTTTTGTCTTCTTCTTCTGGAACTCCTATGATTTGAATACTGGTGCATTTAACAGTGTTCCAGTGGTCTCTGAGATTGTCCTCATTTCTTTTAATTCGTTTTTCATTTTTCCTTTCTGTTTCATTTATTTCTGCCATTCTGTCTTCTACCTCATTTATCCTGTCTTCTATCTCTGTTATTCTACTGTTGGTTCCCTCCAGGATGTTTTTGATCTCATTTATTGCATTATTTATTGTATTTTGACTCTTTTTCATTTCTTCTAAGTCCTTGTTAAAGTGTATCTGCATCTTCTCAATCCTTGCCTGCAGGTTATTGAACTGCAACTCCAATTTATTTTCCAGGTTTTGGGTCATTTTCACTATCATTATTCGGAATTCTTTATCAGGTAGACATCCTATCTCTTCGTCTTTTGTTTGGTCTGGAGGACATTTATCCTTTTCCTTTACCTGCTGGGTATTTCTCTGCCTTTTCATCTTGTTTATCTTGTTGTGTTTTCCCTTTATTGTGGGGGTTCCTCACTATGGGAGGGGTTGGATGTGTGGTTTGTCAAAGTTTCCTGGTTGGGCTCTTAAGCGGTTCCCTCTGCTTGTTTTAGCGTCCTCTGTTTGCTGGTATCTTCAGTGTCTATTCAGCACTCTGGGGTTTGCCCCGCTCCTGGCGAGTGTGCTTTCCCCGCTCCCTCTGCAAAGGCTCTCGGTCTCTCGCCCGGCGCGGTTGGGGGCTGCGGCTTCTCCCCTCCCCCAGCCCAGCCGCTCGGTTTTCTCTTCGTGCAGCTTGGCGCGTCTTCTCAGGTGTGAGAAGCGTCAAATTCCGGCGGCGACTGTCCAGAATCCCCAGAGGTCTTGGCTAGCACCCAATTCTGCCTGTGGTTTGGGAGCAGAAGCCTCTCCGGTGGGGGATGGGCAGGTCCGCAGCCCGCAGCCACCCAACTCCGCCCAGCTGTCTCGCGCAGCAGACCGAGTCCTCCTCGCTGCCCTTAGTTCTGTGTGCGAGCCTGGCTAGACGGACCTTTGTTGGCAAAGTAATGTCTCTGCTTTTCAATATGCTATCTAGGTTGGCCATATCTTTCCTTCCCAAGAGTAAGAGTCTTTGATTTCATGGCTGCAGTTACCATCTACAGTGATTTTGGAGGCCCCCCCAAAAAAGTCTGACACTGTTTCCACTGTTTCCCCATCATTTGCCATGAAGTGATGGGGCCAGATACCATGATCTTAGTTTTCTGAATGGTGAGCCTTAAGCCAACTTTTTCACTATCCTCTTTCACTTTCATTAAGAGGCTTTTTAGTTCCTCTTCACTTTCTGCCATAAGGGTGGTGTTGTCTGTATATCTGAGGTTATTGATATTTCTCCTGGTAATGGTCATTCCAGCTTGTGCTTCTTCCAGCCCAGCATTTCTTATGATGTACTCTGCATATAAATTAAATAAGCAGGGTGACAATATATAGCCTTGACGTACTCCTTTTCCTATTTGAACCAGTCTGTTGTTCTGTGTCCAGTTCTAACTGTTGCTTCCTGACATGCATACAGGTTTCTTAAGAGACAGGTCAGATGATCTGGTATTCCCATCTCTTTCAGAATTTTCCACAGTTTATTGTGATCCACACAGTCAAAGGCTTTGGCATAGTCAATAACGCAGGAGTTGACATCACCAGATGGTCAACACAGAAATCAGATTGATTATATTCTTTACAGCCAAAGATGGAGAAGCTCTATACAGTCAGCAAAAACAAGACCAGGAGCTGACTGTGGCTCAGATCATGAACTCCTTATTGGCAAATTCAGAGAAATTGAAGAAAGCAGAAAAAACCACTAGACCATTCAGGTATGACCTAAATCAAATCCCTTATAATTATACAGTGGAAGTGAGAAATAGATTTAAGGGGCTAGATCTGATAGAGTGCCTGATGAACTATGGATGGAGGTTTATGACACTGGACAGGAGACAGGGATAAAGACCATCCCCAAGAAAAAGAAATGCAAAAAAGTGCAGTGGCTGCCTGAGAAGGCCTTAGAAATAACTATGAAAAGAAAAAAAAAGTGAAAAGCAAAGGAGAAAAGGAAAGATATTCCCATCTGAATGCAGAGTTCCAATAAATAGCAAGGAGAGATAAGAAAGCCTTCCTTAGCGATCAATGCAAAGAAATAGAGGAAAACAACAGTATGGGAAAACTAGAGATCTCTTCAAGAAAATTAGAGATATCAAGCAAACATTTCATGCAAAGATGGGCTTGATAAAGGACGGAAATGGTATGGACCTAATAGAAGCAGAAGATATTAAGAAGAGGTGGCAAGAATACACAGAAGAACTGTACAAAAAAGATCTTCATGACTCAGATAATCATGATGGTGTGATCGCTCACTTGGAGACAGACATCCTGGAATGTGAAGTTAAATGAGCCTACAAACGAAGCTAGTGGAGGTGGTGGAATTCCAGTTGAGCTATTTCAAATCCTAAAAAATGATGCTGTGAAAGTGCTGCACTCAATATGCCAGCAAATTTGGAAAACTCAGCAGTGGCCAGAGGACTTGAAAAGGTCAGTTTTAATTCCAATCCCAAAGAAAGGCAATGCCAAAGAATGCTCAAACTACCGCATAATTACACTCATCTCACACGCTAGTAAAGTAATGATCAAAATTCTCCAAGCCAGGCTTCAGCAATACATGAACTGTGTACTTCCAGATGTTCAAGCTGGTTTTAGAAAAGGCAGAGGAACCAGAGATCAAATAGCCAACATACGCTGGATTATCAAAAAAGCAAGAGAGTTCCAGAAAAACATCTATTTCTGCTTTATTGACTATGTCAAAGCCTTTGACTATGGATCATTTATAATAACTTAGTGATATACAGATGTCTCAGGTAGAACTGAGGCTCTGTGTGTGTGTTAAGTTGTTTCTATCATGTCAGACTCCATGTGACACTATAGAACATACCCCACCAGGATCCTGTGATGGGATCCTCTAGGTAAGAATCCTGGAGTGGGTTGCTATGCCTTCCTCCAGGGGATCTTGCTGACCCAGGGATCAAACCTACATCTCTTATGTCTCCTGCACTGGCTAGTAGTATTCTTTACTGTTAGCACCACCTGCGAAGCACAGAACTGAGGCTGTTTCTCTGTTTAGTCACTCAGTCGTGTCCGACTCTTCGACTGTAGCCTTTCAGACTCCTTTGTCCATGGGGCTTTTCAGGCTAGATTACTGGAGTGTGTTGCCATTTCCTTTTCCAGGAGATCTTCCCAACCCAAGGATCAAACCCATGTCTCCGATATCTCATGTATTGCAGGCAGTTTCTTTTTCACTGAGCCATCAGGGAAGCTCTAGAACTGAGGCTATCAATGTGCTAATATATATTAAAAGTTGATAAACAACATATAAAAGTAACATAATACAGGAAAATATTCTTAACTTGTTATATTTTGTTGTATTAGAGAAGGAAAAGCTTGAGATAAACCTGGAAATAAATGGAAATATGTTTCAAGGGAGAGGATGCACGTAAAGGACATCTAAGTGAAGGATACTGCATAGAGGTAGGAATTTGCAGTCCCTGTTCAAAAAATAGTGAAGTTTGTATTTCCTGGAGCAAAGGTGTTACAAGAGAAGTCATAAAACCAGGCTGTAGCGTATGTGTCATGTATGTAACATATTCCCAAAACCATCTCCTGTGCTATGGCACGCTCAGGCAGACAAACATGTCATTCTATTTCTACAAGTGTTTCTCTAAAACTAATTCTTCTCTTCCTAAAAGTCACTAGGGAATTCTTAGAGCAAGTTATAAAATGTAGCACAATAGGTATGTCCTCATTTTCCTATAAACTTCATCCTCAAAAGATGAATCATAAGAATATATGATCTACCACTTAAAATATTCTAGGCAAGCTTTTAACACTGCATGATTTGATTTATAGCTAAGGAAAGGGAAATTGAAGAGGGAGATAAATGGCTGACAGGAATTTAAAATTACCTTAGTCTAAAAACAACAACAAAAAAGGAAGCCACCTTCATAGAAAATTTTGGATATGTATTCTAGACATTTGCCATAGATATTTTCATCTTATTGAAGGGTTGGTTTCATACCTACAAAGATGAAACATTTTAATGAGAATTATACTAATTTCAGCAAATACATAATAAAGAAATTACTTTAAAAATGTTCTTAAGCAATATTAATTTCCTATAAAATTTTCCTAGTAGTGCAATTTGCTTTCTCTATTTTTCTATTTGATTTCTGATATACATTTTTTAGAGTGAGTAATGGTGATTGCAGCAATGAAATTAAAAGACGGTTACTCCTTGGAAGGAAAGTTATGACCAACCTAGATAGCCACATTTAAAAGCAGAGACATTACTTTACCAACAAAGGTCTGTCTAGTCAAGGGTATGGTTTTTCCAGTAGTCATGTATGGATGTGAGAGTTGGATGGTCAAGAAAGCTGAGCACCGTAGATGCTTTTGATCTGTGGCGTTGAAGAAGACTCTTGAGCGTCCCTTGGACTGCAAGGAGATTCAGTAAGTCCATCCTAAGGGAGATCAGTTCTGGGTGTTCATTGGAAGGACTAATGTTGAAGCTGAAACTCCAATACTTTGGCCACCTCATGCGAAGAGTTGACTCATTGGAAAAGACCCTTATGCTGGGAAGGTTTGCGGCAGGAGAAGAAGGAGAGGACAGAGGATGAGGTGGCTGAATGGCATCACTGACTGGATGGACATGGGTTTGGGTAGACTCCGGGAGTTGGTGATGGACAGGGAGGCCTGGTGTGCTGCAATTCATGGGGTTGCAAAGAGTCAGACATGACTGAGCGACTGAATTGAACTGAATCTTTATAAAAATTTCAGAAAATATTTTATGCATTTAAATTCAATTTTGATGACATAAAATACAGTGTTAAATTCTTTTTCATTAAGGCTAATGATTATCTAAAATAATTTTATAAGGGCTACTGTTTCTATTAAATGCAATTTTAATTGGCAAATTTTGCACCTGTTTTAAAATAAAGTTTTATCAAGTTTTTGTTATTAGTTTATATGCTTAACTGACATAAGTTTTATTTTTTCTTATTAATTCAATAAGTAACAGTCACCATTCCTTCAGAAGTGTAAAACAGAAGAGTCAAAATTTTAATGTTAAAATGTCTTGGTTTGGGAGAGCAGCAATAATAGCTTTGTATTGTAACATTACACTACAAGATTAATTGAAAAATTGTTTTGAATTTATCATATTATTTTTAAAGTTTTATGAAAATAAAAATGTAAAAAACAAACAAAAAATGCCTTTATGAAAACATAAAAATAACAATTAACTTCTCAAATCAACATAGATTTAAAATAGTAGTTTAAAGATAGTATGCATAGATGAGATAGTAGAAGGCAGGCTCAAGAGGAAGGGAATATATGGATATTTATGGCTGATTTATGTTTCTGTATAGCAGAAACCAACAGAACATTGTAAAGCAATTATCTTTTAACTAAAAATAAAACTTTTTAAAAATAGTATGAAGCATCTCCTGTGGTCATCACAATAGAAGGATATAAAGGACTGTGACTGCAAAACAAAATCCATCTAATTTGCTTTTTGAAAAAAAAAGTTATTAATCTAAAGTTAAGTTATATAAGGTGTAATACTATTATTTCATGTCCTTAATATCAGGAAAGAAAGCAGAAAAAGCTGTTTTCATTATCTTTAATATTTTAAAAGATAATTTTCTTATAAATTTTGAAACAAAGAAGAAAAATATATTTGTATTGATATTAGAAATATATGCTTTTATTTTTTAAATATTTTATATTTATAAATATTATCTTACATAAACATGAAAAAATGCTATTAATAGTATAAAGAGAATTTGGTAAGAGTCCTTGGTAGAAGAAAACTACATAAAAATCAGTACCTTTTATCAAAATAAAATATTGATAGTGTGGTTAAGATGTGAAGAAAAAAAAACAACTTACTTAGTATTAGACACTATACTAAATAGTTTGTAGGACACAAGCACAGAAACACAGACACACACACACATATACAGACATTAGATTTTTATGTAAGTCTATATGTAGTTTCATAAAAAATAATATTTTTACATCAGATATATACAGTAATAAATGAAAAATATTATTTAATTTTATTGAACAATAATAGCTGGTAAAATCACAATTCTAAACAAATAAAACTATAACATGTAATTTAAGTCTTTTTAATTAACATGAGGTGAGCTTTCAAAGCAATGTCAGATACAAAGAAGTTATGATGTAAGAGAAAGATACATTTTATAGTATAATACTTAATTGGTTAAGATATGTATTTTATGCTATAACTTTAAATTTCTTTTTAAGTAAAAAACTCTTAATGAAAACCTGGAAAATATTTGTAGCATATGTAACAGTTAATCCATTAAGTTTGCTATAAAAGTAATTTCTACAGTTGTCTAACAAAATGTTAAACATGTATAGAAAATTGAATTTAATTTACAAGTACTATCCAGAGAAACCAACCAATTAACCATTATTGGAACAAAAGAATATACAAATTAACTGATGAATGATATAGTCCTTTTCTATATTTGACTGAGTGAAATTTAAAAGAATGATAATACGTCAAGAGGGAACTCATGAAGGAAAGATAGAAAGACCACACTGTTCTTGTAAAATTGTGAATTGCTACAGACTTTGAGAAAACAATCTGTTAATATCTGTACAAATGGAAACAATTCTGGAACCATGCATTCCTTCTTCCAGGAATCAAGCCAGTGGAAGTAAAAGTACCATTACTTAGATTATGTGTAAAATAATGCATTCTGCCAAATTTTGTATTTGGGAAGTGCTGGAAACCTCTCGAAGGCTTAGCAATACTAGAATATTTGACTAGGTCTTGAAATATTATACAAATTCTGAATAAAATGGACTACATTTGCAGTTGTTATCTTTAATCAATATACACTGTGTAATATTATTTGGAGTGCTGAAGCAAACAGATGAATATGCATGTAGATTTCAATGTACATATAATATTTTATTTTTTTCTCTCCCTCTTAATAGTGCACACACACAAAACCCTATATTTCTAAAATTTGTTTTATAACCACTTGAATATGGAAAAATGGGAAAGTATGTATCAGCTATTACTATTAATACAATTGAGGAATTATAAAAAAGAGAAATAGGCATTTGGCTATGTTTAAAAACTTTGCTCTGTAGCAAAGTGGAAATTAACTGAATGTAGGAAACACAAATATTCTCTTTAAAACAATATGAAATATACATGAAAGTTAAATATGAGTATGCACAGGAATTAAAACCATATGAGCAACTGAAAACACTGATACAATTCAGACATGGGAGATACATTCTAAGACAGAGGGGTAGAAGGACATGAGCTCATCCTGCAAGAACAGCAAAAGTGCAAGTAGCTGCTGAACAATCATCAACAAGCAGATGATGGAACCCACCAAAAAAAGATATCCCTACATCCAAAGACAAAGAAGAAGCCACAATGAGGTGGCAGGAGAGGTTCAATCATGAGCAAATCAAATCCCATTCCTGCCAGGTGTGTGACCAACAAACTAGAGAACAATAATACCAAAGACTTTCTCCCACTGTTGTGAAGGTTCTGAAACCCACTTCAGGCTTCCCAGCCTGGGGATCTGACAAAGGGACTGGGAATCCGCTGGGAATTTGGCCGTGAAGGCCAGTGGGATTTGATTATAGGACTTACACAAGACTGGGGGAAACACGGACTCCAATCTTGGAGGGCACAAACAAAAACTTATGTTCACCAAGACCCGAAGGAAAGGAGCAGAGACCCCACAGATGACTGAAGCAAAACTACCTGCTAGCATTGGAGAGTCTCCTGTAGGGGCACAGGTCTGCAGTGGCTCACCACAGGGATGGGGGCACTGGCAGCATCAGGCTGGGAATGTCCCCCTTTGCATAAACACTCTTGGACTTGCCATTAATCCTTTTATAGAGCCTGTAGACCTCAGGCCAAACAACTAACAGGGGGGAGTGCAACCCCATCCATAAGCATATAGATAACTGTGTTAAAGTTTTACTGAGCAAGGCCTTGCCCACCAGAGCAAGACACAGCTTTTCCCATTGCCAGACCCTCCCATCAGGAATCTTACCTCATATATCACAGGGAAGACACATGAAGCAATAAGAGACACAGTCCCATAGCAGCTAAAATTTAAAAATAAAAATATATATTATATAAAGTTAATAACAATTAAATTCAGAAAATTAAATGCCAGATGAGGGGCTTCCCTTGTAGCTCAGTCAGTAAAGAATCCACTTGCAATGCAAGAATTCACCTGCAATACAGGAGATCTTAGTTTGCTTCCTGGGTCTGTAAGATCCTCTGGAGAAGGAAATGGCAACTAAACTACCACCACCAAGTCCCAGATGAAGGAACAAGATGAAACCCCAGAAAAACAACCAAATGAAGTGGAGATAAGGGACCTTTCAGAAAAAGAATTCAGAATAACAATGGTAAAGGTGATCCAGGACCTTGGGAATGCAATGGAGAAGATGCAAGAAATGTTTACTAAAGACCTACAAGAACTAAAGAACAAACAGAGATGCATAACACACTACAAGGAATCACAGCAGAATAACTGAGGTGGAAGAACAGACAAGGACCTGAAAAAATATTTGAAGAGATAATAGCTGAAAACTTCCAAACATGGGGAAAAAAAAAGTAGTCAACCACGTCCAGGAAACACAGAGTTCCAGGAAGGATAAACCCAAGGAGGAATACAACAAGACACATAGTAATCAAATTGGCAAAAATTAAAGACAAATATAAAAGATTAAAAATGACAAAGTAAAAACAACAAATAACATGGAAGGGAATCCCCAACAGGATATCAGCTGATTTCTCAACAGAATCTCTACAAGCCAGAAGGGAATGGAAGGATATGTTTAAAGCAATGAAAGAGAAGACCCTACAACCAAGAATACTCTACTCAGCAAGATTCTACTTGAGATATGATAGAAAAATCAAAAGCTTTCCAGACAAGCAAAAGTTAAGAGAATTCAGCACCACCAAACCAGCTTTACAACAAATGCTAAAGGAAATTCTCTAGTCAGGAAACACAAGAAAAGGAAAAGACCTACAGGAAAAAAAAAAAACACACAATTAAGAAAACAGTAACAGGATCCTACATATTGATAATTACCTTAAATGTAAATGGATTAAATGCACCAACCAAAAGACATAGACTGGCTGGATCTATGTGCATAAATGCACTTCCACTTACCACATCACTTGGCTTGACCCCTCAAATTGTATATAATTATTTTCGATTGTTAAGTTAATCATGTTCCAATTATGGCTTGCAGTTGCAATTATCTTTTACTTCTTGTCTGGCTATTTATTGTGAAAACTGAGAAATATCTTTTAGTATTGTGATTATGTAACTATTACTCACTTAATACCATTGAATCATGATTGTTCAACAGAAAAAGAATAGAATCATACACCACCAAAACTATAATTTAGTTAAAAAAACAACCTGTAATTGCTTTTTAAAATCAAAATGCATATGAGAATTATTATATTTTTTTTGAAAATACAAATGCTCAGGTTTGCTTTTTTTTTTCCTCCAGACATCCAGATGTTTCTAACAAGCACTCATGTTTAAAAACAATTGGATTATATCATGATCTTTTACTTTTATCTAGCTTGTTTCACTTTTTCTATTTCATATTCAGTGCTCCTATCTCATTCAGTTTATGTTTTCCAACTTCTCTAACTCTTCTTTTTGAGGTCTTTTCTCAAGACTTTATAAAAATAGTAGAAAAACATTTGTATACATAGATATAAAGAATATGGAGAAAGAAATGGCAACCCACTCATGAACTCTTGCCTGGAAAATCCCATGAATGGGGGAGCCTCGTGGACTGCCATCTATGGGGTCGCACAGAGTTGGACATGATTGAAGCACCTTAGCAGCAGCAACAGCAGCATATAAAGAATATATAATATTATTAATTTAAATTAATATATATTAATTTGTATACAAATGTATGACATTTTCATTCTTCTTGTTTGACTTAGTATGAATAAAGTGCTAGATTTTTAATTAAAAAAATAAATAGATATTCAATAAGCAACAAAGTTGTACTGTAAGCACAGGGAACTATAGTTAGTATCTTGTAATGTATAATGGAAAATAATTTAAAAAATACCATATATGTATATGTATAACTGAATCACCTGCTGTGCACCTGAGAGATTGTAAGTCAACTATATTTCAATAAAGTATATGTACGTATATATTAAGAAAAACAAAACTATAGCCATGGGAAATCGAATAATCAGGGTTTAGGTTTCTCTCACCATCAAAAACATGCTCTTTGACAAACACATGGCAACCTGAACAGGATATATTTGAGCAACCTTTAATGTCAGTTTTCTTTTCCCTTTTCCCATATTTTATATTTTAACAGTTTTAAAATATACATATAAGAGCTTACTATATTTTCAAAAATTACTGTTACATTCAAATATATATAACACTTCTTTAAGAAAAGTTAAAAATCATAATAATTTTAAATAATGACATGTGGTGACTTAATCACTCAGCAGAGTCTGACTCTTGCAACCCTATGGACTGTAGCCCACCAGGCTCCTCTGTCTATAGGATTTTCCAGGCAAGAATACTGGAGTGGGTTGCCATTTCCTTCTCCAAAATAATGGCATAAATCCTGAATAATTAATACATATATAATACTTTAGAGTATCTTTTAAGACAAATATTTTTTCAGCATATCTAAAACTTAAATGGAATATTGGCCTACAGTAAAGTTCAGTGGCTGAAACAGTTTAATTTTCTTTCAGAATACATTTTAGTATTCATGTTTGGTAAGAGTTACATAAATTACTGTGTAGATTGTAGCTTCTAGAAAGTATACAATCCACTGGGAAGTCCTTATTTTAAATTGAGGCTGAATCTATGCATGACAAATTATAATTTGTTAAGTACAGTTTAAAGATGCAGACAAATGGATACTTTACAGGGCACAATACTCATTTATACCCCTGATGTTCAAACTGCCTCTCTCATCACTGAAAATCTGTTTTGTTTTGTGCTACTTATTAATAGCAACACTTCCACTTTCCTTGAAGGAATAGAATTATTTTTTTTTAAGATAAAGAAAAAAAAAAAAAAAGCTTTGAACTAGTATTTCCCTGGAGTCTACCATATCACTTTTCCTCTCACAGAGGAAACTCAACTCATGGAGTTTCTGATTAGAAAAAATTCTGTGAGATTTCCCTGTAGAGAAAGACCATGCCTTGGGGAAAAATCCCGAGTCAATGTGAAAAGCCACAAGGAAGACAATGTTCTCTCTGGAATTTAAATCAGTTTTCAAGGGGGAAAAATGGAAAGACTTACTCTATTTGACACAGAAATTCATAAAGAAAAAGAAAAGCTGATATTCTGAACATATTTTCAAATTTATACTTTTGTTTTTAGCACTTCTAAGGACTTATTTTATAAGGAGAAATAGAGCAACAATTGATTTTAATTGTTTGTTTTAGAAATTGTGACTAAAAATATAAAGAAATACACTGAGATTAAACTTTTATCCTTAACAATTAAGTTGAAAATCAATCAAATAGTACAATTAGAATACTGAAATGTATTATAATTGAATACACTATGGAATGTATATTTTTAAATTTCTATTCACTTTTTAAAAACTTTGATTGCTATAATCTATTAACATAATTAATAATTCTGTTACTCTTGGAGTCTAGTGCCATGATCTAGATAATGAATCATTTAAAAATAAGAGAACCCCAGGGAAGTAAGTGTAAATTATTTCTCTACTCTATGCCTAAGATGGTTTCAACATTTTAGATTAGAATATATTCCTAGTAGGTTATACAAATTCCTGTGGGAATATTAGCCTCCAACTATATTGACTGAGTTAAAGGCATATTTGAAATGTTATGAAAAACAGAAATATCCCTCAAGATGGTGATTTCATTATTTTATTTCACAAATAGGGAAATCGGGATACTTGAACAAGCTCACTGAAGGATAGTAATGAAGATTTGAAATGAGAATAGGAGACAGAATCTGTGTTTTCAGGCCTGAAGTTTATTCAACTTGAAAGGTTAGCTTAAATAACTTGCTTTAGGAACATGGTATTACACATTAAAATCAAGTATGAAAGTATATTTTCAACTGGATTGAGAAAATAAAATAGAGCAATGTTTATATTTTATAAAGCAGAATGAAGAACACAACTACATAATTCAAAACCATCCAGAAAATATATGTGTCTATATAAACTTGATCGTTTCTTTATATGGCAATGGAAACATCAGACTTTGTTCTACACTGGTTTATTTAGAAGGATGTAAGTGGGTTAGGTACTATGACCTGAATGGCCAAAGTTTATAGGAATGTTACTATGTTTCTACTGTGCACAACACAAAAATGTGTGAGAATTAGGAAGATGCATAAGCAACTGTGAACCGTACAAATTTAGCCCCAAAATTCTACACCAGGAATATGCATTCAATTATCCCTTAATCCCTGGACACTATCAGTTCAGATCTGTTCAGTCGCACAGTCATGTCCGACTCTTTGCGACCCCATGAATCACAGCACGTCAGGCCTCCCTGTCCATCACCAACTCCCAGAATTTACCCAAACTCATGTCCATCGAGTCTGTGATGCCATCCAGCCGCCATCTCATCCTCAGTGGTCCCCTTCTCCTCCTGCCCCCAATCCTTCGAGCATCAGGGTCTTTTCCAGTGGGTCAGCTCTTTGCATGAGGTGGCCAAAGAACTGGAGTTTCAGCTTCAACATCAGTCCTTCCAATGAACACCCAGGACTGATCTTTAGAATTGACTGGTTGGATCTTCTTACAGTCCAAGGGACTCTCAAGAGTCTTCTCCAACACCACAGTTCAAAAGCATCAATTCTTTGGCGCTTAGCTTTCTTCACAGTCCAACTCTGACATCCATACATGACCATTGGAAAAACCACAGCCTTGACTAGATGGACCTTTGTTGGCAAAGTAATGTCTCTGCTTTTTAATATGCTATTTAGGTTGGTCATAACTTTCCTTCTAAGGAGTAAGCGTCTTTTAATTTCATGGCTGCAATAATTATCTGCAGTAATTTTAATCCCATTCTATTAGACAGTAGGGGGAGTGTGATGGACCAGAAATTAGAGTGGAAAGAAACATCATTCTTATTCATTTACTGTTAAAATTATGTTACTTTTGCAAATTATACTCAAAAATGTAACCACACAAACATATTGCAAGTGAGGACCATGAAACCTTAACTTTCATTAACTTGAAAGAAACCTGATATATTACTATTGGTCATATTAATTAGAGTATCTTGACAAAATCCCTAACATATGCATAATTTGAGCCAACTCCAGAAGATAATGAAGGACAAGGAAGCCTGGCGTGCTGCAGTCCATGGGGTTGTAAGGAGTTGGACATGACTTCGTGACTGAACAACATACTATAAAATAAATAATACAGGAAACAGTCATTCTAGAAAATATAGAATTAACCTGATAGTCAACTATTCTCTCTTTATATATCCCTTCATGCTTGTCTATCTGCTTCAGTCTTAAGCTTTTGTTTAGAAAAGATTTGTTACTTTTTGTTAGACAGGAAATTCTTAGTTTACATAATAATTTCAATTATACAGGAACAGATAAACATGTGAGTTTGAGTGTTCATTCAACCATTTCCCACACATCTATGGATTTATGTAAAGATGAAAATCACTGTAGATAAACATGAAAGTCTTAAAGTGAAGTCGCTCAGTCATGTCTGACGCTTTGTGGCATCATGAGCTGTAACCTATCGGGCTCCTTCATCCAAGGAATTTTCCAGGTAAGAGTACTGGAATGGATTGACATTTCCTTCTCCAGGGTAGCTTCCCAACCCAGGGATCGAATCCAGGTCTCCCACATTGCAGGTAGGCACTTTACCATCTGAGCCACCAGGGAAGCCCATGTATGTTCATGTAGGTAAATGTAAAGGTACAGTAATTGACAAAGGTACAGACACAATTATAATAAAGATAGTGGTAATAATAATAGGGTGATATACAAACTATAGGCATAAAGGTTCTTAAACTGTCACAATATTATCTTTGCTTTTACTCAGAATCACTATTTCAAAGGGTTATTTCTCTTCCTCCATTCTGTTTTTACTGATGTAATCCTTAAGTCACACTGCTACTACTGCCAAAAATACTGCCAGTTACACAAGTAATTAGAATACCTAGAATTTCTACTCCAGCAGGTAGACAGTGTTAAAAATCATAATACATTTTTGTATAAATGAATACATTTTGGGGGATTTTATATACTTAGTATCATTTTTAAGAGTCATAAATTGATTTTTTGCTCAAGTTTCAATTCTCAGTAGAGATGGAGTTAATGGACTACTCAGATACTTACTCTGCAGTTATCTCAAATTCACATTAATGTTATTCTTGCCAAATATAAGACTTTCAAATATATTTTTATTTATTATATTTCTTTACCACAAATTATAATCACTTTTAATGTTATTTAAAAATTAAATATCAGTAGTTTCATTATACAGATAATGTTACATTTAGTATTAAATTCATAAATATAAGAATTTATAAAGTAAAAATATTCTCTTCTGGCCCATTTTCAATCCCCAGAAATAATTATTGTTAACAGTATCTTGTTTATTATTCCTATATTTCTGTAGTTTGAAATAAAAGGGATGAAACTATATGAATTTTTGGCACCTTGATTTGTTTCATTTATATTAAGAGAAATTATCTCAGTAACAGTTATTTTTATAAGAATATGCATATTTTTCACACATTAAAATAGGAAAATAATTTTTTGAATTTTACTTTATGTACTGAATATTGTGAATTAATTCATTTTTGTGAATAAGATTTCTTTCTGCTGATAACTGTTTCTTAAATTTGAAGATACAGGGATTTGCCTTCTGGTTTTTAATTTCCCATAACCTTATACAATCATCTTTTTCTAATGCAGCAATTCAAAAATCATCTTTGTGGGAAAACACAGTGACATTTCTTTATTTACTGCCTGTATATTATAGGCGGCTTTTTTCATGGAGGTAGTTCTTATGGCCCCTTAGCTTTTGACGTGGGAAACTAGTGTCTCTCACAAAACTAACAAAACAGCAACCTATGTTGTACTACTTAAAAGCAATAACTATATTCACAGGATTAGAGAAGTCAGTATGAAAGACAAGATACTGTAATATAAATAAAAAATATTTGTACCCACCCATCAAATTTGCAGATAAGAATTTTCATGTATGTGTGTAAGTGACTGGCTAACAAAGTCAATTATTTTTGACAATTAAATGAGTCATTTCTTTTCAGAAATACTTATTGTGCATAAAACAATCATTTATGAGAATTAATATCACAAATTTCCACATTTTAACATTTTTAAGAAGAAATAAATTGATAATGACTTCAGATTAGATTTTTAAACATAAATACCACTAAATCAAAACTAGACTGCTTTTGAACTGTGGTGTTGGAGAAGACTCTTGAGAGTCCCTTGGATTGCAAGGAGATCCAACCACTTTATTCTAAAGGAGATCATTCATGGGTGTTCATCGAAAGGACTGATGTTGAAGCTGAAACTCCAATACTTTGGCCACTTCATGTGAAGAGTTGACTCATTGGAAAAGACCCTGATGCTGGAAAGGATTGGGGGCAGGAGGAGAAGGGGATGACAGAGGATGAGATGGTGGATGGCATCACTGACTGGATGCATATGGGTTTGGGTAAACTCTGGGAGTTGGTGATGGATGGGGAAGCCTGGTGTGCTGTGATTCATGGGGTCACAAAGAGTTTGACATGACTAAGCGACTGAATGGAACTGAACTGAAAGATTAGGAGAATATTAACTTAAAACTTTATCTCTGATTAGCCTTAGTTTGCTCATCAATTTTATATCAGAAGTTTTCATTCATAAGATGTGCAACTAGAAGAGAGCCCAGAAGAAACTCACAAGAATGGGCCAAGAACATCCATAGCTATAAAGGCAGGACATTTTACATAGCTGATTCCTAAACAGAGCAGTCCTTCCAAAGGCTCCTGCACTTTCTATGCAGCCTCCCTCACTGAAGGAGCCAATTCCCCTCAGTTACTCTGAGGGGAACTCAGAGTAACTAACACTTACTAAATGGAGACAAGGTGGGGAAAGAAGGGTACTGCAGTGTCACTTTTGAGAGGCTTTACTGGAGAGACTCATACTGAAGCTCAAACTCCAATACTTTGGCCACCTGATGCGAAGAACTGACTCATTTGAAAAGACACTGATGCTGGGAAAGATTGAAGGCCGGAGAAGAAGGGGATAACAGAGGATGAGATGTTGGGATGGCATTGTGGACTCAACGGACATGAGTTTGAGTAAGCTCCGGGAGCTGGTGATGGACAGGGAGGCCTGGCATGCTGCAGTCCATGGGGTCACAAAGAGTCAGACACAACTGAGCGACTAGACTGAACTGAACTGAATCAAACTAGACTTTATTACTAACTAGCTTCATATTCCTGTAATATCTTCCATCATGGCAAGAGTCCTGACATAGGATTTTATGGTCCAAAGGTTAACAATATAAATTTAAAATCACATAAATATATATTTGAGTGCTAGCTTTAATACTTAAGCATTTTCATCTATAAAATCATAAGCTATATTTAGTATGATTGCTACAATAATTATAAGAGAAAATATATAATATATAATTTGTTACTGCACATTGTATACATAGAAAGCAGTCAATAAATGATATTTTTAAATGGCTCATGTTTATTTGTAGAATTATTAAAGACTGCACATTTTATATTTGTGCAAATATTTACCAGTAAAAACTATCTACTTATATCTGTATTTATACTGAGCTCTATACTGCTGTTAGAGGAGTTAATATGCAGAAAACCTGTACAGGTAGGTAAATTAAAGTTTTGCTTTTTGAAAAGAAAAGAAAACAAAACAAAACAAAAGATTTGCTCTTTGGAAGAAATATCCCTCAAACATTATAATTATTTGATATCTTGCAATGTATTACAAACAGAATGGCATCTATTATTTGAGACTCAATTATATACCATAGCATACTCCTGGCATCCTACAATGAAATCAATTTTTAGTGATTATAAACCATAATATATTATAAACCAATTCAGGTGGGCCCTTCAAAACTTAAAATGCCTTTTTGTAAGGACAAATTACTTCCTGTGAATATCTCATCATACCCAGTGGGATGATAAGGACAGCTTTTCACAAGTTTGGGCACACATGATGTATTTTAATATCTTCTGATTCTGTTAGGTTCCTACCATTTCTGTCCCTTATTGAGCCCATCTTTGCATAAAATGTTCCCTTGGTAGCTCTAATTTTCTCGAAGAAATCTCTAGTCTTTCCCATTCTATTGTTTTCCTCTATTTCTTTGCATTGATTGCTGAGGAAGGCTTTTTTATCTCTCCTTGCTATTTTTTGGAACTCTGCATTCAAATGGGTGTATCTTTTCTTTCCTCATTTGCTTTTTGCTTCTCTTCTTTTCACAGCTATTTGTAAGGCCTCCTCAGAGAGCCACTTTGGTTTTTGCATTTCTTTTTCTTGAGGATGGTCTTGATTTCTGTCTCCTGTACAATGTCACAAGCCTTTATCCATAGTTCATCAGGTACTCTATCAGATCTAGTACCTTAAATCTATTTCACACTTCCACTGAATAGTCATAAGGGATTTGATTTAGGTCATACCTGAATGGTCTAGTGGTTTTCTCTACTTTCTTCAATTTCAGTCTGAATGTGGCAATAAGGAGTTCATGATCTGAGCCACAGTCAGCTCCCAGTCTTGCTTTTGCTGATTGTGTAGAGCTTCTTCATCTTTGGCTGCAAAGAATATAATCAATCTGATTTCATTGTTGATCATTTGGGTGATGACTGTGTGTTGAGTCTTCTCTTATGTTGTTGGAAGAGGGTGTTTGCTATGACCAGTGTGTTCTGTTGGCAAAACTCTATTAGCCTTTGTACTGCTTCATTCTGTACTACAAGGCCAAATTTGCCTGTTGCTCCAGGTGTTACTTGACTTCCTACTTTTGCATTCTAGTCCCCGATAATGAAAAAGACATCTTTTTTGGGTGTTAGTTCTAAAAGATCTTGTAGGTCTTCATAGAACTGTTCAACTTCAGCTTCTTCAGCATTACTGGTTGGGGCATAGGCTTGGATTATTGTGATATTGAATGGTTTGCCTTGGAAACGAACAGAGATCATTCTGTCATTTTTGAGATTGCATCAAAGTACTGCATTTTGGACCCTTTTGTTGACCATGATGGCTACTCCATTTCTTCTAAGGGATTCCTGCCCACAGTAGTAGATATAATGGTCATCAGAGTTAAATTCACCCATTCCAGTCCATCTTAGTTCTCTGATTCCTAGAATGTCGATGTTCACTCTTGTCATCTCCTGTTTGACCACTTCCAATTTGCCTTGATTCATGGACCTAACATTCCAGGTTCCTATGTCATAGTGCTCTTTGAGCATTGAAACTTGCTTCTATCACCAGTCCCATCCACAACTGGGGGGTGTTTTTGTTTTGGCTCCATCCCTTCATTCTTTCTGGAGTTATTTCTCCATTGATCTCCAGTAGAATACTGGGCACCTAACGACCTGAGGAGCTCATCTTTCAATATCCTACCTTTTTGCCTTTTCATACTGTTCATGGGGTTCTCAAGGCAAGAATACTGAGGTGGTTTGCCATTCTCTTCTCCAGTGGACCACATTCTGTCAGACATCTCCACCATGACCCGCCCATCTTGGGTGGCCCCACACAGCAAGGCTTAGTTTCATTGAGTTAGACAAGGCTGTGGTCCACGTAATCAGATTGGCTAGTTGTCTGAGACTGTGGTTTCAGTTTGTCTGCCCTCTGATGCCCTATCTCAGTGCCTATCATCTTACTTAGTTTTCTCTTACCTTGGATGTGGGGTATCTCTTCATGGCTGCCCTAACAGAAGCAGAAGATATTAAGAAGAAGTGGCAAGAATACACAGAAGAACTATACAAAAAAAAAAAAATCTTCACAACCCAGATATGAAGATTGTGTGATCAATCACCTAGAGCCAGACATCCTGGAATGTGAAGTCAAGTGGGCCTTAGGAAGCATCACTATGAACAAAGCTAGTGGAGGTGATGGAATTCAGTAGAGTTATTTCAAATCCTGAAAGATGATGTGGTGAAAGTGCTGCACTCAATATGCCAGCAAATTTGGAAAACTCAGCAGTGGCCACAGGACTGGAAAAGTCAGTTTTCATTCTAATCCCAAAGAAAGGCAATGCCAAAGAATTCTCAAACTACTGCATAGTTGCACTCATCTCACATGCTAGTAAAGTAATGCTTAAAATTCTCCAAGTCAGACTTCTGCAATATGTGAACTGTGAATTTCCAAATGTTCAAGCTGGTTTTTGAAAAAGCAGAGGAACCAGAGATCAAATTGCCAACATCTGCTGGATCATTGAAAAAGCAAGAGAGTTCCAGAAGAACATCTATTTCTGCTTTATTGACTATGCCAAAGCCTTTGACGGTATGGATCACAATAAACTATGGAAAATTGTTAAAGAGATGGGAATATCAGACCACCTTACCAGCCTCTTTAGAAACCTGGATGCAGGTCAGGAAGCAACAGTTACAATTGGGTATGGAACAACAGACTGGTTCCAAATAGGAAAAGGAATACTTCAAGGCTGTATACTGTCACCCTGCTTATTTAACTTATATGCAGAGTACCTCATTAGAAATGCTGGGCTGGAGGAAGCACAAGCTGGAATCAAGATTGCCAGGAGAAATATCAATAACCTCAGATATGCAGATGACACCAAGCTTATGAGAAAAAGTGAATAAGAACTAAAGAGCCTCTTGAGGAAAGTGAAAGAGGAGAGTGATAAAGTTGACTTAAAGCTCAACATTCAGAAAACCAAGATCATGGCATTTGGTCCCATCACTTCATGGGAAATAGATGGGGGAAAAGTGGCTGACTTTACTTTTCTGGGCTCCAAAATCCTGAAGATGGTGGTTGCAGCCATGAAATGAAAAGACGCTTACTCCTTGGAAGGTAAGGTTGACAACCTAGAAAGCATATTGAAAAGCAAGGACATTACTTTGCCAACAAAGGTCCATCTAGTCAAGGCTATGGTTTTTCCAGTAGTCATGTATGGATGTGAGAGCTGGCCGGTGAAGAAGGCTGAGTGTCAAATAATTGATGCTTTTGAACTGTGGTGTTGGAGAAGACTCTTGAGAGTCCCTAGGACTACAAGGAGATACAACCAGTCCATCCTAAAGGAGATCAGTCCTGGGTGTTCATTGGAAGGACTGATGTTGAAACTGAATCTCCAATTCTTTGGCCACCTCATTCAGCCAGCTGACTCACTGGAAAAGACCCTAATGCTGGGAAGGTTTGGGGGCAGGAGGAGAAAGGCACGACTGAGGATGAGATGGCTGGATGGCATCACTGACTGCATGGATATGGGTTTGGGTAAACTCCGGGGGTTGGTGATGGACAGGGAGGCCTGGCATGCTACGATTATTGGGTTGCAAAGAGTCGGAATCGACAGAGTGACTGAAGTGAACTGATAATGAGTGATGTTGAGCATCTTTTCATGTGTTTGTTAGCCATCTGTATGTCTTTAGAAAAATGTCCGTTTAGTTCTTTGGCCCATTTTTTGATTGGGTCATTTACTTTTCTGGACTTAAGCCACAGGAGCTTCTTGTATTTTTTTTTAAGATTAATTTTTTTCAGTTGTTTTGTTTGATATTATTTTCTCCAATTCTGAAGGCTCTCTTTTCACCTTGCTTATGGTTTCCTTCACTGTGCAAAATCTTTTAAGTTTAATTAGGTTTATTTTTGCTTTTATTTCCATTACTCTGGGAGGTGGGTCAGGAGTATCCTGCTCTGATTTATGTCATGAGTGTTTTGCCTAACATTTCCTCTAGGAGTTTTATAGTATCTGGTCTTATGTTTAGGTCCTTAGTCAATTTTGAGTTTATTTTTGTGTATGGTGTTAGAAAGTGTTCTAGTTTCATTATTTTACAAGTGGTTGACCAGTTTTCCCAGCACCACTTGTTAAAGAGATTGTCTTTTCTCCATTGTATATTTTTGCCTCCTTTGTCAAAGATACAGTGTCCATATGTGTGTGGGTTTACCTCTGTGCTTTCTATTGTGTTCCATTGATCAATATTTCTGTCTTCGTGCTAGTACCAGCCTGTCTTGATGACTGTATCTCTGTAGTATAGTCTGAAGTCAGGCATGTTGATTCCTCCAGTTCCATTCTTTTTTCTCAAGATTGTTTTGCCTATTTGAGGTTTATTGTATTTCCATACAAATTATGAAATTATTTGTTTTAGTTCTCTGAAAAATACTCTTGGTAACCTGTTAGGGATTGCACTTAATCTGTAGATTGCTTTGGGTAGTATACTCATTTTCACTATATTTATTTATTTATTTTTTGTGCCTGGCTTTTTATTTTTAATTTTTTTTCTTTACTTTATTGTGTTGGTTTTGCCATACATTGACATGAATCCACCATGGGTATACAATGCTCCCCCTCCAGAACCCCCCTCCCTCCTCCCTCCCGATTCCCTCCCCCTGGGTCATCCCGGTGCACCAGCCCGGAGCATGAACCCTGGGCTGGCGATTGATTTCACACATGATAATTAACATGTTTCAATGCCATTCTCCCATGTCATCCCACCCTTGCCCTCTTCCACAGAGTCCACGAGTCTGTTCTATACATCTGTGTTTCTTTTGCTGTCTCGCATGCAGGGTTCTCGTTACCGTCTTTCTAAATTCCATATATATGTATTTTTGTTTTTCCTTCTGGCTTACTTCACTCTGGATAATAGGCTCCAATTCCGTCCACCTGAGTAGAACTGATTCAAATGAATTCTTTTTTAATGCTGAGTAATATTCCATTGTGTATATGTACCACTGCTTTCTTATCCATTCGTCTGTTGATGGACATCTAGGTTGCTTCCATGTCCTGGCTATTGTAGACAATGCAGCGATGAACATTGGGGTACACGTGTCTCTTTAAATTCTGGTTTCCTCGGTGTGTATGCCCAGCAGTGGGATTGCTGGGTCATATGGCAGGTCTATTTGCAGTTTTTTAAGGAATCTCCACACTGTTTTCCATAGTGGCTGTACTAGTTTGCATTCCCACCAAGAGTGTAAGGGAGTTCCCTTTTCCTCACATCCTCTACATTTATTGCTTGTAGACTTTTGGATGGCAGCCATTCTGACTGGTTTAAAGTGATACCTCATTGTGGTTTTGATTTGCATTTCTCTGATAATGAGTGATGCTGAGCATCTTTTCATGTGTTTGTTAGCCATTTTTATGTCTTCTTTGGAGAAATGTCTGTTAAGTTCTTTGGCCTACTTTTTGATTGGGTCGTTTATACTCTGGGTAGTATACTCATATTCACTATATTCTTCCAATCCATGAGCATGGTATATTTCTCCATATATTTTTTGTCCTCTTTGATTTCTTTCATCATTGTTTTATAATTTTCTATATATATGTAAATTAGGTAGATTTCTTCCTATGTATTTTATTTCTTCATTGCAATGGTGAATGGAATTGTTTTCTTAATTTCTCTTTCTGTTTTCTCATTGTTAGTGTATAGGAATACAAGTGATTTCTTGTGTTAATTTTACATCCTGCAACTTTGTTATATTCATTGATTAGCTCTTGTAATTTTCTGGTTGATTCTTTAGCGTTTTCTATGTAGAGGATCATGTGATCTGCAAACAGTGAGAGTTTTACTTCACCTTTTCCATTCTGAATTCCTTGTATTTCTTTTTCTTCTCTGATTGCTGTGGCTAAAACTTCCAAAACTATGTTGAATAGTAGTGGTGAGAATGGGCACCATTTTCTTGTTCCTGGCTTTAGGGGTAATGCTTTCAATTGTTGACCATTGAGGATAATGTTTTTGTGGGTTTGTCATATATGGCTTTTATTATGCTGAGATATGTTTCTTCTATTCCTGCTTTCTGGAGGGTTTTTATCATAAATGGATCTTGAATTTTGTCAAAGGCTTTGTCTGCATCTATTGAGATAATCATATGGTTTTTATCTTCCAATTTGTTAATGTGGTGTATCACATTGATTGATCTGTGGATACTAAAGAATCCTGTATCCCTGGGATAAAGCCCACTTGGTCATGATGTATGATCTTTTTAATATTTTGCTGGATTCTATTTGCTAGAATTTCGTTATGGATTTTTGCATCTATGTTCATCACTGATATTGGCCTGTAATTTTCTTTCTTTCTTTCTTTCTTTTTTTTTTGTGACATCTTTGTCTGCTTTTGGTATTAGGGTGATGGTGGCCTCATAGAATGAGTTTGGAAGCTTATCTTCCTCTGCAATTTTCTGGAAGAGTTTGAATAAGATAGGTGTTAGCTCTTCTCTAAATTCTTGGTAGAATTCAGCTGTGAAGCCGTCTGGTCCTGGGCTTTTGTTTGCTGGAAGACATCTGATTATAGTTTTGATTTCCGTGCTTGTGATGGGTCTGTTAAGATTTTCTATTTCTTCCTGGTTCAGTTTTGGAAAGTTATATTTTTCTAAGAATTTGTCCATTTCTTCCAAGTTGTCCATTTTATTGGCAAATAGTTGCTGATAGTAGTCTTTTATGATCCTTTGTATTTCTGGGTTGTCTATTGTGATTTCTCCATTTTCATTTCTAATTTTGTTAATTTGATTCTTCTCCCTTTGTTTCTTGGGGAGTCTGGCTAATGGTTTATCTATTTTATTCATCTTCTCAAAGAACCAGCTTTTAGCTTTGTTGATTTTTTCTATGGTTCCTTTTGTTTCTTTTGCATTTATTTCTGCTCTAATTTTTAAGAGTTTTTTCCTTCTACTAACTCTGGGGCTCTTCATTTCTTCCTTTTCTAGTTGCTTTAGGTGTAGAGTTAGGTTATTTATTTGACTTTTCTCTTGTTTTCTGAGGTAAGCTTGTATTGCTATGACCTTCCCCTTAGCACTGCTTTTACTGAGTCTCATAGGTTTTGGGTTGCTGTGTGCTCATTTTCATTCAATTCTATACATATTTTGATTCCTTTCTTTTGTTTGTTTGTTTTCTGTGATTTGATGGTTATTCAGAAGTGTGTTGTTTAACCTCCATATGTTGGTATTTTTGATAGTTTTTTTTTTTCCGTTTAGTTTACATCTAATCTTACTGCATTATGATCAGAAAAGATGCTTGAAATGATTTCATTTTTTTTCTTTAATTTACCAAGGCTAGATTTATGGCCCAGGATGTGATCTCTCCTGGAGAAGGTTCCATGTGTATTTGAAAAAAAATGAAATTCATTGTTTTGGGGTGAAATGTCCTATAGATATCAATTAGGTCTAACTGGTCCATTGTTTCATTTAAAGTTTTTGTTTCCTCGCTAATTTTCTGTTTTGTTGATCTACCCATAGGTGTGAGTGGGGTATTAGAGTCTCCTAGTATTACAGTGTTTCTGTTAATTTCTCCTTTAATGCTTGTTAGCATTTGCCTTACATATTGTGGTGCTCCTATGTTGGGTGCACATATATTTTTAATTTTTATATCTTCTTCTTGAATTGATCCTTTGATCATTATGTAGTGCCCTTCTTTGTCTCTTTTCACAGCCTTTATTTCAAAGTCTATTTTATCTGATATGAGTATTGCCACTCCTGCTTTCTTTTGGTCTCCATTTGCATGAAATATCTTTTTCCAGCCC
This sequence comes from Antilocapra americana, assembly GCA_007570785.1. NCBI lineage: Eukaryota > Metazoa > Chordata > Mammalia > Artiodactyla > Antilocapridae > Antilocapra > Antilocapra americana. Next base: position 10,555,637 of record ML663008.1, on the reverse strand, counting down.
TTCACTTTCAGTCTGAATGTGTCCCTTGTTTTGAGGTGGGTCTCTTGTAGACAGCATATATAGGGGTCTTGTTTTTATATCCATTCAGACAGTCTTTGTCTTTTCGTTGGGGCATTCAACGAATGCCCCAACATATAAGGTAATTATTGACAAGTATGAACCCGTTGCCACTTACTTTGTTGATTTCGGTTAGAGTTTATACACCTTTTCTGTTTCCTGTCTAGAGAAGATCCTTTAGCATTTGTGGAAGGGCTGATTTGGTGGTGCTGAATTCTCTCAGCTTTTGCTTGTTGTAAAGCTTTGCATTTCTCCTTCATATTTGAATGAGACCCTTGCTGGGTACAGTTATCTGAGGTGTAGGTTTTTCTCTTTCATCACCTTAAGTATATCCTGCCATTCCCTTCTGGCCTGAAGAGTTTCTATTCAGCTGTTATCCTTATGGGAATTCCCTTGTGTGTCATTTATTGTTTTTCCCTTGCTGCTCTTATAATATTTGCTCTTTGTGATTACTCTTTGTTAATTTGATTAATATGTGTTTTGGAGTGTTTGGGACTGTTTGGGACTCTCTGGGTTTCTTGGACTTGGGTGGCTATTTCCGTCCCCATTTTAGGGAAGTTTTCAACTATGTATCTCTAGTATTTTCTCATAGCCTTTCTTTTTGTCTTTTTCTTCTGGGACTTCTATGATTTGAATGTTTGGGCATTTGACATTGGCCCAGAGGTCTCTGAGGTTGTCCTCACTTCTTCTAATTCTTTTTCCCTCTCTGCTTAATTTATTTACACCATTCTATCTTCTACCTCACTTATCCTATCTTCTGCCTCAGTCATTCTATTGTTGGTTCCCTCCAGAGTGTTTCTGATCTCAGTTATTGCATTATTCATTATTGATTGACTCTTTTTTATTTCTTCTAGGTCCTTGTTAAACATTTCTTGCATCTTCTCAATCCTTGTCTGCAGGCTATTTATGTGTAACTGCGTTTTGTTTTCAAGATTTTGGATCAATTTTTACTATCATTATTATGAATTCTTTTGCAGGTAGACTCCCTATCTCCTCCTCTTTTGTTTGCTTTGGTGGGCATTTACCATGTTTCTTTACCTGCTGAGTATTTCTCTGCCTTTTCATCTTGTTTATATTGCAGTGTTTGGGGTGGCATTTCTGTATTCTGGTGTTTGTGGTTCCTATATATTGTGGAGATTCCTCCCTGTGGATGGGGTTGGACAAGTGATTTGTCAAGATTTCCTGGTTAGGGAAGCTTGTTTCGGTGTTCTGGTGGGTGGAGCAAGATCTCTTCTCTCTGGAGTGTCCAGTGGTGAGTTTTGAGGTGTCTATGAGTTTGATGTGACTTTGGGCAGCCTGTATATTAAAGGTCAGGGCTATGTTCCTGCATTGCTGGAGAATTTGCATACTATGTCTTGCTCTGTAACTTACTGACTCCTGGGTGGAGCTTGGTTTCAGTGTAGGTATGGAGGCTTTTGGATGAGCTCTCATTGATTAATGTTCCCCGGAGTCAGGAGTTTTCTGGTGTTCTCAGGTTTGGGATTTAAGCCTCCTGCCTCTGGTTTTCAGTCTTATTCTTACAGTAGCCTTAGGACTCCTCCATCCATACAGCACTGATGATAAAACATCTAAGTTAATGGAGAAAAGATTCTCCACAGCGAGCGACACCGAGAAAGGTTTGCTGAGTTACATGAAGAAGACAAGAGGGAGGAGGGAGATAGAGGTGACTAGGAGAAGAAGGGATAGCAATATAGCCATTAATCAAATCCCTATGTGCTCTCCACAGCCTGGAACACCCAGAGAGGTTCATGGAGTTACATAGAGAAGAGAAGAGGGAGGAAGGAGATAGAGGTGATCAGCAGGAGAAGGGAGGGGGGGTCAAAAAGAGAGAGACAGATCTAGCCTGTAATCAGTTCCCTAAGTGTTCTCCACATCCCAGAATACCCAAAGAGATTCACAGATTTGGGTAGAGAAGAGAAGGGGGAGGGAGGGGATAGAGGTGACCAAGGGAAGAAAAAGGAGAGTCAAAAGGGGGAGAGGGCAATCAAGCCAGTAATCACACTCCTAAGTAAAAATGGGTACTGAAGATTGGATTCTTAAAGGTACAAAATTGATAACAAATACCAAAAAGCAAAGATTAAAAATCTAGAGTAGAGGTTAGACTCTCAAAAATACAATATTTAAAAAAAATCACAAAAATTATTAAAAAAAAATATGGACTTTGCTTTTAATCTGTTGCACGTTTCACTTCCAAAGCGGTTCCCTCTGTTTATTTTGGCTTCTTCTGTTTATAAGTCTCTTCAGTGTCTAATTTCCACCCTGACACAAGGGGGTGAAGGTGGTCACTTATTTAGTCACACTTGTTCAGTCGTGCTGTGGGCAGGGAGGAACACTGCAAACAAACATCACTGGCATGTGTGGGGAGTGCTCACAGTTTCTGGGCCACACTGGGTTTGCCCCCACTCACAGCATGTGTGCTTCCCCTGTCTACACTGCTCGGGCTCCAGGTTGCTCTGCAAGGGAACTGTCTAAAGTGAGCCCTGTGTTGCGTGTACTTCCCAGGTCTAAGCCGCTCAGGTTCAGGTTCTCAGGTCTCCGCAAAGGTGCAGACTCGGTTGGGCCTGTGTTTTATGCCCTTCCCAGGTCCAAGCGGCTCAGGCAACCAGGTGCTTGGCGAGTGCATCTCCCCAGGTGGGGCAGTGCATCTTATCACCTCCCCCATTGCAGCCCCCCCATTTCCTGGGTACACAGCGGGAGGGACCATCTCAGGTGTGTTGTGTGTCTCCTCTGGGGAGCTGATCTCTGGCTGTGATCCTCCTGGTGGATGTCAACCATCCAGGATCCCAGGAAGACTTGGTTAGCAACTGAGAGCCTGCTTGCAGTTTGGTAGAGAATGCTGTCTCTGGGGCTGAGATTGCCCCTTTCTGGCTCTGGCAGTCACCCACCTGCCTCTCTGCCTCTGGCGGGGGATGGGCCAGTCTGCATCCAGCTAGCTCTCCTCTGGTATTCGCTCAGTCCTTTCTTCTGTGAGTGGGCCTGGCACTGCCTTAGTTTAGAGCTTTTCATGTGAAAGTTCTGTCTCTCTCTCTCTCTGGCTATCTCACAGTTTGGGTTGCTATCTCACATTAGCTCCCTTAGATTGTCCTCAGGGCATTCAAGCTGGTCCTTACCCTAAGAAATGCAGCCTGCACCTCCCTATTCAGCCTCCGCTTGCTGGTGATGGATGCAAATTTCTGGTCTACTTCTCTGCTGGGAGCTGCCATTAGGCATGTAATCTGTGGGTTTTATTTATTTATTTATTTCTCCAGGTTATGTCGTCCTCTGAGATTCCAAAACTCCCCACAGACCTGCCAGTGAGAGAGTTTCCTGGTGTTTGGAAACTTCTCCTCTTTCATGACTCCCTCTCTGGAGTGGGTCTCTGTCCCTAACTCTTTTGTCTCTCTTTTTAATCTTTCATATTTTGTCCTACCTCCTTTCAAAGACAATGGGCTGCCTTTCTGGGTGTCTGATGTCCTATGCCATCATTCAGAAGTTGTTTTGTGGAACTTGCTCAGCGTTCAAATGATCTTTGATGAATCTGTGGGGGAGAAAGTTGTCTCCCCATCCTATTCCTCTTCCATCTTCTGCTTTTTCTATGATTCAGTGGATATTGGCAATTTGATCTCTAGCTTCTCTATCTTTTCTAAATCCAACTCTTTTGTTGACTATGAGGGCTACTCCATTTCTTTTAAGGTATTCTTGCCCATAGTAGTAGATATAATGGCCATCCGAATTAAATTTGCCCATTCTTGTTCATTCTAGTTCACTGGTTCCTAAAATGTTGATGCTCACTCTTGCTGTCTCCTGCTTGACCACATCCAATTTTCCTTGATTCATGGACCTAACATTCCAGGTTCCTATGCAATATTTTATTTTGAGATTATTATAAATTATTGAGATTATTATAAATAACTAAAATACTTTATGTCAGTAAATCCTACATTTGAGACAGCAATTAATAAGTAGTACAATAAATATTGTCTGTATTACTGTTTTCAACTAATTTAGAATGAAGGAATAAGTCAAAAATGATTTTATTGAGTTCTTGTAAAAATGTTTTTTCACAAGTATACCATTATTGTTTACATATACTTAGAGGATATTGAAAATGCATTCATTAGCCAGATATAAAACAGAATTTTATTTAAAAGTACGTATAGATTGATTTCTATACAAAAAAAAATTCTTTTTTTACCTTGTATCACCACTAAAATTATCCAGATGTTTAAACTAAATTTGCAGCCTAATAAATGACTGCAAGCCTTCCCTGGTGGCTCAGCAGTAATGAATCCACTTGTAATGTGGGAAAGGCAGGAGATGCAGGTTCCATCCCTGGGTTAGGAAAATAGCATGGAGGAGAGCTTGGCAACCCACTCCAGTATTCTTGCTGGGCTGGGAAAACCCCATGGACTGAGGAGCCTGGAAGGCTTCAGACTAGAAGTTTGCAAAGAGTCAGACATGTCTGAAGTGACTGAGCACAAGCAAATGACTGTATACTGCTGCTTTGTAACTAGAATCATCCTATCCAACCTTAGATTTCTTTGCTATGTCACCATGACATTTAATATACTAAAAGATAAAAATCTATGCCCTTAAGGACCAAATGGTTCATGACCAAATTTTTAGACTACAGTAAGTTTTTGATGATAAAATATCAATTTTTTTCTTCCTTTAATTTTCCTAAATTGAAAAACCATGCTGTTAAACCTAACAGGAAGCAAGTTAAAATATTCAGGTATATGCTTCTAAGTATAGGTTTTTTATTCCTAATAAATTATTGTTAATTGTTTGCTGCAGCTAAGTCACTTCAGTCATGTCCAACTCTATGCGACCCCATAGATGGCAGCTCACCAAGCTCCTCCATCCCTGGGATTCTCCAGGAAAGAACACTGGAGGGGGTTGCCATTTCCTTCTCCAGTGCATGAAAATGAAAAGTGAAAGCGAAGTTCCTCAGTCGTGTCTGACTCTTAGCAACCCCTTGGACTGTAGTCCTCCAGGCTACTCCATCCATGGGATTTTCCAGGCAAGAGTACTGGAGTGAGTTTCTGTTGCTTTCTCCAGTTAATTGTTTATATGTGTGTAATTATATTATTATTGAAATAATGATCAAATTATCGGAATACTAATGACATCTTTTCACAGAACAAGAATATAAAATTTTAAAGCCTGCATGGAAACACAAGAGACCCCGAACAGACAAAAGGATCTTGAGAAAGAAGAATGGAGCTTTAGGAATCACACACTTTGACTTCAGACTATATAAAAAGCTATGGTAATCAAAATAGTATGGTATTGGCACAAATACAGATACATAGCTCAATGGAACAGTATAGAAACCCAGAAATAAACCCATGCCTTTATGGTCAATGAATTCATGATGAATGAGGCAGAGATATACAATGGGAAAAAGACAGTCTCTTCAGCAAATGGTTTTGGGAGAACTGGACAGCTGCATGTAAAATAACTAAATTAGAACATTATTTAACTCCATATACAAACATAAACTTGAAATGGATTACAGACCTAAGTATAAGACCAGACACTATAAAACTCCTAAAGGAAAACATAGATAGAACAGTCTTTGGCATAAATTTCAGCAATTTTTTCAGATCCATTTCATAAAGAAGTGCACACAAAAACAAAAATAAACAAATGGGACATAATTAAACTTAAAAACTTAAGCAAAACAAAGAAATGCATAAACAAAATGAAAAGACAGTATATGGAATAGGATAAAATATTTGCAAATAACATAACCCAAAAGGGATTATTCTACAAAATATGCAAACAGCTCATGTACTTCAATTTAAAAATAAATCAAGAAGTAGGCAAAATATATTAAATAAATATTTCTCCAAAGAAGACATACAGATGGGCAAGAGACACATGAAAAGATGCTCAATATCACTAGTTATGAGAGAAATGTAAATCAAGGCTACAGTGAGGCATCACCCCTCACTGGTCACTATGACTATCATCCAAACTTCTATAAATAATAACTGGAGATGAGGCAGAGTTTAAAGACACTTGGAAAAAAGTTTAATAAATGATGTACCAGATTCTGGTAAAGACATTGATCAGGCAACTAAGAGAGACAGTCATAAAAGAAACAGTTGTATAATTAATGACAAATAAAATAATAAAATTTATATCATGGGACAGAAGTAACCCAGAGTGAGATATATAATGCTTTAAGTAGCTGTTTTTGCCTAGATACTGATGATTTTATTAACTTTTAAATAAAATTGTTATTTACTTATTAATTTCTATATCAAAAATTTATATTACTGTAGAACAAATAATCTACTCTGTGTACAGTATCTCATGAGAGGTTTTTCCAACGTTTTCAAATCCTCTGAAAAAAGTTAATGTCCATGGTATGCTGAATTTACCCACACAGAAAAGGAAAGCTTCAAAATCCCTAGACATCCACCCAGCTGTTTCTAGCTTCTGTTATATTTACACTGATTTATCTAGCATGGCATATAATTAGTTGTTCGGGTTATTGAATCAAGTTTGACTGTACTTATTTATGATTCAGAACACATCATTTATATTGTCATTATGAAGGCAGTTTCAGGCCAAGGTACCTACCAACTCCCTTTTGCTAAGGGAAACATAGAAAAATGGTAGACAGTCTTTTCCAAAACACTATAAATTATTTGCTGTATGTGCTTAATTAAAATGTGTTTTAATAAAAAAAAATGGGCTTAGTTAGAGAGTTCTCCTAAAATAATCCTATTTGGGTAATAATGTAATAATATTTGCCTATAGAAGTTTTTCATAGCCTTAAAGATTAACTCAAATTCCATATTTATGGAAATTTTTATCTTAAAATTAACTTATATTTACAGTGCATATGGCATAAATGTGTAGTTGCATTTACTTGTAATAGTGGACACCATAGATATTTGATAAAGAGGCAAAGAAAGGGAGGAAATGGGAAGAGAGCTGATATGTATATTCTCCTTTAGGATCAAGGTTTTAATATAAGTCAATCTTTTGTAAAGCATAAATATTTCATACTAAAACTAAGGGGATATGTTTCTTCATCATTCTCTACCTAAGTTTGATAGACTATTTTCCAGGTCTTAAATTTTTGCTGTATTTTTTTTTTTGCACTTCTAATAAAATATCTTTTTATTCCAAAACCATTTTTATTTTAAAAACCTCAGGGGTACACATGAAGGCATGACTGGTATCCAAATGTTTAAGAAAAGTTTTCATCTATAGTTAGGCCAGAAATCTAATTTCAATAGAATATCTTATGAAAGTTATAAATATGAGACCAAATTTACCTTATAATTTTCCTTTCAAGATTTCACTAAAAAGTCACAATGTAGTTTAGGAATCATGAAAGTCTTTAATTTATGTATCAGTGCCTGCTTTCATTTGGGTTAGAAACCTACCCAGCATAGTGCAAAACATTCCCCAATTGCTCATACCAACTACATGGTGACAGAAGTGCTGAGATTAATCACTTTAAGGCTAAACCTGACTCAGCTATTCTAAAGGTCAGAAAAAGACTAGCTAAAAGTATGTGAAGATCTATGGGAGTACATAACTATTACAAACTACTCTAATAAATTAGCTAAAATTTGCTGGTGACTTCTTTTTATTAACTAGACTATTAGAGTTTTGGTATGTTAGATTATTCTTGGGTATTTTGGAATGAGACAAGCTCTCATTTTTACTGGAAAATTAATTTAGGACTTCTAGCCCTAGCATTATTCCTGTTACATGAGGGAGACAATAGTATTTCCTTTATTCAAAGGAAATGTATTTTATAAATTAAATGGAAAACACAAGATAAATTTTTGGGTGTCAAAGTATAAATGTAGTCTCCAATTTTGTCATTGCTGCTTTCTCTTCTTGGCTAATGTCTATGTCCTCCTAAAGCATCCTTGAAATGAACAGTCTAAGAGCTAAGGTTGTCCTGGACTTAATGGACTCTGTTTTTTTCACAAACATGAATCTGTCCCTAAATGGAATGTTCTCTACATAAACATGTCAAGATTTCAGTTTATGAGTGGATGGATCAGTAACTTCTACAAATTAGGGTACACCTAAAACTAATTATCACAAATTCTAATCCATGGCACAAAATGTCTGCTGCAAAAGTGCAGAGTTACTTTGCCTGTCTGAATTAGGCAAAACTCTTGAACAGTTCAAAATCAGACACAATTAGGAACAAGATTACATCTATGATTAGATACTTAAAAACATAATGACTGCAGATGGTAGAATTGGGTAACAAAAGCACAGGAAAGGTAGATGTAACTTCTATTTGGTTAGAATTATTTACAAGCATTAAGAAAAGATAACATTTCAGGGGGAGTTCCTGGATTCAATATTCTGCACTCAAGAAAACACAGACCTCTCTGATTTAACTTTTTGTTAACCTTCATGTAAGCTGGTTTTTTAAAGTAGTGCATGGGTGTCCTAATTCATGGGCTAAATGCCAAGCACCTATATTCAAGTGAACAGTGAAGGACATGACTGTGGGCTTGTGGTTGTTGGTGGTGGCGGGTCAGTCACTAAGTCTTGTCTGACTCTTTGCAACTCCATGGACTGTAGCCTGCTGTTTCTCTGTCCATGAAATTCTCCAGGCAAGAACACTGAAGTGGGTTGCCATTTCCTTCTCCAGGGGATCTTGACAACCCAGGGATTGAACTCAGGTCTCCTGCATCACAGGCACTAGGGAAGCCCAGTTTATGGGGTTATTTAAACATAAAAGCAACAAATTAGTTCTCCTGGACATGTTACATCACTAGTGCAGAAAAGGAAATGGTCCTCAAGATCACAAATTTCTTCCCTCTTCTTGGTAGCTCAGAGGAGCCTGACAGGTTATAGTCCATAGGGTCACAAAGATTCAGACACAGCTGAGCAAGTAACACTTGTACTTTTCAAAGCAAAGTTACTACAGCCTCCTGCCCACTGAAAGTAGCAAGAAAAGACATTGGCTGTCAAAATTGAGTGACATTTTCTTATAATTAACATCAGAAACAACAGACAGCTTTCCTTACTCCTACTCACTGAGCAAAGTATTCAAAGTCATTGAAACTGTTTGAGAGATAATAAGAACTAAAGAACTTGCAGGTGCTATACACAGAGGCAATGAGCAATACCATCATTATACCATTCAAATTCCAACCAAAACAATCTCCTAAACAGTTGCAGAAGAACTTAATGGTGTCTCACTTTAAGGAGGAAGGTTCTTAAGTGTAGCCTTGAGCCATAAACCTTTGAAAGGAAGATTAGTAGGCAATTTTTGGCCTCATAGATATAACCTTAATCGGTGATTCTACCTGAAATTTGGCTTCTGTCTAGCTATATCTCGGATCTCTTTGAACACCTGTGTGCCTGAGATTTGCTGTGAGGGTGCCATTGCCATTTTCAAGAGAAGAATTATGCTAGCTGCTTTGGGACTGGTAAGGGATCTATTTGAGACTAAAGAAGTCTAGGAAGTGAGTAAGAGGGAAAAAGCATACAATCTAGTTTAGGAGTCATGTTTTTCATGTCATATAAATGGGATATTCTTTCCCAAGGTTGTCTTTTTGAATTCCTCCTTGAAATAGCAGCAATATTGAATTCTGATGAAGCAACACCTGTTCTGACCCCTAGGCAGACTTTTGGCCAGTAATCCTTTTGGATACTGATTCACTCAATTCTGCTAAATAATTAGTGAGTCAACTTCCCTAGCTGATTTTCATTCCTATGGGCAATGCAAACTGTATGATTTCAATCAGTTTATAATCCCAGAATATAGCTTCTATCAAATGAAGCTATAACATATTCATGGCAAAAATAAAAATAAAGTCTAGGACTCTTCAGAAATAAATGTAGCAATGTGTTATTATGAAAGCATCTATATTATTATTTATTTTTCAGATCTTCTTAATTTTAACTAATCACTTAGTTGAAAAAATGAAACATAAATGATAATGCATATTTGTTGATTTCCTATTAATTGTTTAGTACTTCGCAATATCTTGGTCCTGGTACTGACAATAAACATGTTTCATGAGTAATAAGTTCAATTACATAATTTTCAAATTAAAAAATAATGAAATTTCTTTATACTAGTATATAAATACCAACTAACATTGTCTATAACTATTTGTGAATATAAATCTTTGTTATGTAAACTGGTGCTTTTAAAATATTTGACATACATACCTTATTCATTATACTAAAGAGACTTACAAATAATTAAAAACCTTTGTCTTTAACATTATATCTATAAAATATCCAAAAGAGGGATCTAACAAAATATAGCTAAACTCAGTTACATTTCTGAGTATGAATTTCAGACACATAGTAAGAAAATAGGGATAATAGTTATTTTAAAAGAGATTCAACTGAAATATTACATTTTTGCAACCTTGCTAAGTAATCACACAATCAGGGAGATACATCAGCTCTCTGATCATTTCATTCTCTGAAACCTGCCTCCTGTATTTCTATTGGAACTCTTGCAGAGATATTCAGTGTAGTTCTTTTAAAAAGATCCAACGGTGGGGGGGGGGAGAACTAAGATGGTGGAGGAATAGGACAGGGAGACTACTCTCTCCCCAATAAATACATAAAAAAAACATTTAAAAACCTAGCAAACTCCATAAAACAACATCTGAATGCTGGCAGAGGACATCAGGCATCTGGAAAGGCAGCCCATTGCCGACGAAAGGAGGTAGGACAAAAAAAAAAAAATAGTAAAAAGAGAGGCAAAGAGTTAGGGACGGAGATCCATCCCTGGAAGGGAGTCTCAAAAAAGAGAGAGGTTTCCGAACACCAGGAAACATTCTCCCTGGCGGATCTGTGGCGAATCTCAGAGGGCAAAATAACCGGGAGTAAAAACAGATAAATAATTAAGCCCCCCAGAGTACGTCTCTAACTGAAACTCCCAGCGGAGCGGCGGCCCAGGCGCCCCATCCCCCACTAGCCAGTGTGGACTGCTCAGGGAGGGGCGGGCGGCGGGTTTAGGGAGAGAACTGGGACTGAACACCTGGGGAGGCTTGAGGGGGCTAACTGGAGATAGACCGCTGGGTAGCTTTCCAGCAGAAGAGCCCCCCTGCCAGGCCCGTGCATAGAACAAAGGGCGGCGCAGAGTCGGTTCGAGAGGCGGGCCGGCCGGGCGGAGCTGGGTGGCTGCGGGCTGCGGACCGGCCCAGCCCCTGCCGGAGAGCAGCAGGCATAACGCGGCCCCGGCGAGGCTTCCGCTGCCAAATTGCGGACAGAATTAGGTGCTAACCAAGACTTCTGGGGACTCGACGGACGCCGCCAGCGATCAGCGCTCCACACACCTGAGAAGGCGTGCCCAGCTGCAGGCAGAGAAAACCAAGAGGCTGGGCTGGGGGGAGGAGAGAAGCCGCAGCCCCCAACCGTGCCAGTCGGGCGACCGAGAGCCTGAGCAGAGGGGGCAGGGAAAGCGCACTAGCCAGGAACAGGGACAAACCCCAGAGCGCTGAATAGACACTGAAGAGACCAGCAAACAGAAGATGCTAAAATAAGCAGAGGGAACCGAACTGGAACAGACAGGAGCAACAGATTAAATCCCTGCAGTTGGCACAGACTGCATAGAAAGGAGTCTATAGACCGTGAGAAGTACAAGCCGGACCAAGGAACTATCTAAAAATGAACTGACCCCTCACTGTACGCAATGCACCAGAGAAAGCCTTAGTTATAATTTTACTAGGACCATCTTTTAAATTTTTAAAACTTTTTTATACTATTTTTTTATTTTTAGAATTTTTAAGTCCCCTATAACCCCGTTATTTTTTTCCTTTATTTTTATTTTCCCTTTTTAAATCTCCTCTGTCTCCCTTATTTATTTTCCATTTTATTTCTTTTCTTTCCTTTTATATCTCCACTTTTCCCCTTTTTTTTAATTGAATTTTTTCTGATTTTATTTTCTTCTTTATTTTTCTTTCCTTTTTTTGTAAAAGTATTTTTGAGAATCCAATCTTTACTCTACATTTTTAATCTTTGCTTATTAGTATTTGGTATCAATTTTGTGTCTTTAAGAATCCAAGCTTCCGTACCCATTGTTACTTGGGAGTAAGATCACTGGCTTGACTGCTCTCTCCCCATTCTTGACTCTCCTTTTTTTTTTTTTTCCCACCAACTAACCGATATCATCCCCCTCCCTCTTATCTTCTCTACCCAACTCTGGGAATCTGTTTGAGTGCTACGAGTTGTGAAGAACACTGAGATAACTGAACACTGGCTGGATCTGTCTCTGTCCATCTGACTCCCTCTTTTCTCTCTCTGGTCACTTCTGTCTCCTTCCTCCCTCTTCTCCTTTCAGTATAACTCTGTGAACATCTCCAAGGGATCCAGCCTGTGGAGAGCACACAGGGAAGTGATCACTGGCCACTTCACTCTCTCACCATCGGATTCCTCTCTTCTCCTTCTGGTCCAGGCCATGTAACTCTGTGTACCTGGCTGGGTGTCCCTCACTGTGGAGAAACTTCTCTTCATTAAACTAGATGTTCTACCATCATTACTGCATAGATGAAGGAGTCTTGAGGCTACTGGAAGACAGGAGACTAAGCCCAGATCCTGAGAATTCCAGAGAACTCCTGGATCCAGGAGTTAATTAATCGATAGGAGCTCATCAAACTCCTCCATACCAAAACTGAAACCAAGCACCCCTCAAAGGCCAACAAGCTCCAGAGTAAGATATACCAAGCAAATTGTCCAGCAACACAGGAACATAGCCTGGAACTTCAATACACAGGTTGCCCAAGGCCACACCAAGCCCACCGACATCTCAAAACTCTTTACTGGACACTTCATTGCTCCTTAGAGTGAGGAAACCCAGATCCACCCACCAGAACACCACACAAGCTTTCCCAACCAGGAAACTTTGACAAACCACACTTCCAACCCCACCCATAGTGAGGAACCCCCACAATAAAGGGACAACACAACAAGATAAACAAGATGAAAAGGCAGAGAAATACCTAGCAGGTAAAGGAACAGGATAAATGTCCTCCAGACCAAACAAAAGACGAAGAGATAGGATGTCTACCTGACAAAGAATTCTGAATAATGATAGTGAAAATGATCCAAAACCTGGAAAATAAATTGGAGTTGCAGTTCAATAACCTGCAGGCAAGGATTGAGAAGATGCAGGTAAGCTTTAACAAGGACTTAGAAGAAATGAAAAAGAGTCAAAATACAATGAATAATGCAATAAATGAGATCAAAAACACCCTGGAGGGAACTAACAGTAGAATAACAGAGATAGAAGACAGGATAAGTGAGGTAGAAGAAAGAATGGCAGAAATAAACGAAACAGAAAGGAAAAATGAAAAAAGAATTAAAAGAAATGAGGACAATCTCAGAGACCTCTGGGACAATGTTAAACGCACCAACATTCAAATCATAGGAGTCCCAGGAGAAGAAGACATAAAGAAAGACCATCAGAAAATCCTTGAGGAGATAATAGTTGAAAACTTCCCTAAATTGGGAAAGCAAATAACCACTCAAGTCCAAGAAACCCAGAGAGTCCCAAATAGGATGTACTCCAAGCAGAACACCCCAAGACACATATTAGTCAAATTAGCAAATATCAAACTCAAAGAGCAAATATTAAAAGCAGCAAGGGAAAAACAACAAATAACTCACAAGGGGAATCCCATAAGGATAACAGCTGATCTCTCAATAGAAACTCTTCAGGCCAGAAGGGAATGGCAGAACATACTTAAAGTCATGGAAGAAAACAAGCTACAACCCCAATTACTGTACCCTGCAAGGATCTCATTCAAATTTGAAGGAGAAATCAAAAGTTTTCCAGATAAGCAAATGCTGAGAGAATTCAGCAACACCAAACCAGCCCTCCAATGAATGCTAAACGATCTTTCCTAGATAGGAACCATGGATAGGGTATATAATCTTGAACCCAAAACAATAAAGTAAATGGCAGTGGGATCATACTTATCAATAATTACCTTAAATGTAAGCAGGTTGAATGCCCCAACCAAAAGACAAAGATTGGCCGACTGGATACAGAAACAATACCCCTATATATGTTGTCTACAAGAGACCCACCTCAAACCTAGGGACACATATAGACTGAAAGTTAAAGGCTGGAAAAAGATATTCCATGAGAATAAAGACCACAAGAAAGCAGGAGTGGCAATACTCATATCAGATAAAGTAGACTTTAAAATAAAGGCTGTGAAAAGAGATAAAGATGGACATTACATAATGATCAAAGGATCAATCCAAGAAGAAGAAATAACAATTATAAATATTTATGCACCCAACATAGGAGTACTACAATATGTAACGCAAATGCTAACAAGTATGAAAGGGGAAATTAACAACAACACAATAATAGTGGGAGACTTAATACACCATTCACACCAATGGATAGATCATCTAAACAGCAGATCTATAAATGATACAATAGAACAGTTAGACCTAATTGATATCTATAGGTCATTCCACCCCAAAACAAGGAATTTCACCTTTTTCTCAAGCACACACAGGACCTTCTCCAGGATAGATCACATCCTGGGCCATAAATCTAGCCTTGGTAAATTCAAAAATATTGAAATAATTCCAAGCATCTTTTCTGACCACAATGCAGTGAGTTTAGATATCAATTACAGGAGAAAACCATTCAAAAATTCAAACATATGGAGGCTCAACAACACACTGCTGAATAACCAACAAATCACAGACGAAATCAAAAAAGAAATCAAAATATGCATAGAAATGAATGAAAATGAAAACACAACAGCCCAAAACCTATGGGACACTGTGAAAGCAGTGCTAAGGGGAAAGTTCATAGCAATGCAAGCTCACCTCAGGAAATAAGAAAAAAGTCAAATAAATAACCTAACTTTACACCTAAAGCAACTAGAAAAGGAAGAAATGCAGAAGCCCAGGGCTAGTAGAAGGAAAGAAATCTTAAAGATCAGGGCAGAAATAAATGCAAAGGAAACAAAAGAGACCATAGCAAAAATCAACCAAGCCGAAAGCGGGTTCTTTGAGAAGATAAAAGAATTGACAAGCCATTGGCCAGACTCATCAAGAAACAAAGGGAGAAGAACCAAATCAACAGAATTAGAAATGAAAACGGAGAGATCACAACAGAAAACACAGAAATACAAAGGATCATAAGAGACTATTATCAGCAACTATATGCAAATAAACTGGACAATTTGGATGAAATGGACAAATTCCTAGAAAAGTACAACTTTCCAAGACTAAGCCAGGAAGAGATAGATAATATTAATAGACCCATCACAAGCACGGAAATTGAAACTGTAATCAGAAATCTTCCAAAAAACAAAAGCCCAGGACCAGATGGCTTCACAGCTGAATTCTACCAAAAATTTAGAGAAGAGCTAACACCTATTCTACTCAAACTCTTCCAGA
Source organism: Antilocapra americana (assembly GCA_007570785.1). Classification (NCBI taxonomy): domain Eukaryota; kingdom Metazoa; phylum Chordata; class Mammalia; order Artiodactyla; family Antilocapridae; genus Antilocapra; species Antilocapra americana. The sequence continues at coordinate 10,540,208 of ML663008.1, read as the reverse complement.
AAATTGCAGAGGAAGGTAAACTTCCAAACTCATTCTATGAGGCCACCATCACCCTAATTCCAAAACCCGACAAAGATGCCTCAAAAAAAGAAAACTACAGGCCAATATCACTGATCAACATAGATGCAAAATCCTTAACAAAATTCTGGCAAATAGAATCGAACAACACATTAAAAAGATCATACATCATGATCAAGTAGGCTTTATCCCAGGGATGCAAGGATTCTTCAATATTTGCAAATCAATCAATGTAATACACCACATTAACAAATTGAAAAATAAAAAAAAACATGATTATCTCAATAGATGCAGAGAAAGCCTTTGACAAAATTCAACATCCATTTATGATAAAAACCCTCCAAAAAGCAGGAATAGAAGGAACATGCCTCAACATAATAAAAGCTATATATGACAAACCCACAGCAAACATTATCCTCAATGGTGAAAAACTGGAAGCATTCCCCCTGAAGTCAGGAACAAGACAAGGGTGCCCACTCTCACTACTACTATTCAACATTGTTTTGGAAGTCTTGGCCAAAGCAATCAGAGCAGATAAAGAAATAAAAGGGATCCAGATTGGAAAAGAAGAAATAAAACTCTCTCTGTTTGCAGATGACATGATCCTCTACATAGAAAACCCTAAAGACTCTACCAGAAAATTACTGGGGCTAATCAGTGAATATAGCAAAGTTTCAGGATACAAAATCAACACACAGAAATCCCTGGCATTCCTATACACTAACAATGAGAAAACAGAAAGAGAAATTAAGGAAACAATTCCATTCACCATCGAAACAAAAAGAATAAAATACTTAGGAGTATTTCTACCTAAAGAAACAAAAGACTTGTATATAGAAAATAATAAAACACTGATGAAAGAAATCAAAGAGGACACAAATAGATGGAGAAATATACCGTGTTTGTGGATTGGAAGAATCAATACAGTGAAAATGAGTATACTACCCAAAGCAATCTATAGATTCAATGCAATTCTATCAAGCTACCAGAGGTCTTTTTCAGAGAATTAGAACAAATAATTTCACAATTTGTATGGAAATACAAAAAACCTCATATAGCCAAAGCAACCTTGAGAAAGAAGAATGGAACTGGAGGAATCAACCTACCTGATTTTAGGCTATACTACAAATCCACAGTCATTAAGACAGTATGGTACTGGCACAAAGACAGAAATATAGATCAATGGAACAAAATAGAAAGCCCAGAGATAAATCCACACATCTATGGACAACTTGTCTTTGACAAAGGAGGCAAGAATATACAATGGAGAAAAGACAACCTCTTTCACAAGTGGTGCTGGGAAAACTGGACAGCCACTTGTAAAAGAATGAAACTAGAACACTTTCTAACACCATACACAAAGATAAACTCAAAATGGATCAAAGATCTAAGCATAAGACCAGAAACTATAATCCTAGAGGATAACATTGGGAAAACACTCTCTGACATAAACCAAAGCGGGATCCTCCATGACCCACCTCCCAATATATCGGAAATAAAAGCACAAATAAACAAATGGGACCTAATTAAAATTAAAAGCTTCTGCACAACAAAGGAAACTATAAGCAAGGTGAAAAGACAGCCTTCAGAATGGGAGAAAATAATAGCCAATGAAACAACGGACAAACAATTAATCTCAAAAATATACAAGCAACTCCTGCAGCTCCATTCTAGAAAAATAAACGACCCAATCAAAGTGGGCCAAAGAACTCAACAGATATTTCTCCAAAGAAGATATAAAAATGGCTAACAAACACATGAAAAGATGCTCAACATCACTCATTATCAGAGAAATGCAAGTCAAAACCACAATGAGGTATCACTTTACACCAGTCAGAATGGCTGCCATCCAAAAGTCTACAAGCAATAAATGCTGGAGAGGATGTGGAGAAAAGGGAACTCTCTTACACTGTTGGTGGGAATGCAAACTAGTACAGCCACTATGGAAAACAGTGTGGAGGTTCCTTAAAAAACTGAAAATAGACCTGCCATATGACCCAGCAATCCCACTGCTGGGCATACACACCGAGGAAACCAGAATTGAAACACCGTGTACCCCAATGTTCATCGCCGCATTGTTTACAATAGCCAGGACATGGAAGCAACCTAGATGCCCATCAACTGACGAATGGATAAGAAAGCTGTGGTACATATACACAATGGAATACTACTCAGAATTAAAAAAAAAAAAATTCATTTGAATCAGTTCTACTCAGGTGGACGGAACTGGAGCCTATTATCCAGAGTGAAGTAAGCCAGAAGGAAAAACAACAATACAGTATACTAACGCATATATATGGAATTTAGAAAGATGGTAATGAGAACCCTGCATGCGAGACAGCAAAAGGAACGCAGATGTATAGAACAGACTCGTGGACTCTGTGGAAGAGGGCAAGGGTGGGATGATATGTGAGAATGGCATTGAAACATGTTAATTAACATATGTGAAATCAATCGCCAGCCCAGGATTGATGCTCAGGGCTGGTGCACCGAGATGTCCCAGGGGGGAGTCGGGAAGGAGGAGGGAGGGGGGTTCTGGAGGGGGAGCATATGTAAACCCAGGGTGGTTTCATGTCATTGTATGGCAAAATCAACACAATAACGTAAAGAAAATTAAAAAAAATAATAAAATAAAAAGATCCAACGGAAAATACATGCAGCAGAGAATTGTAAAACTGCATTGAACAATATTTGATCCACACTGAGGAACATTAGGCAACTGGAATAGCCAATTCAATAGAAATATATATGATGACATGAAATAAATTTCCATAACTGTTAATTAGGCACTTTAAATAGTGTGTTTTAATTTCGCATCTATATTATTATTGGTCTTCCCTGAAAGCTCAGTTGGTAAAGAATCTTTCTGTAATGAAGGAGACTCTGATTCAATTCCTGGGTCAGGAAGATCTGCTGGAGAAGGGATAAGCTACCCACTCCAGTATTCTTTGGCTTCCCTGGCGGCTCAGCTGGTAAAAAGTCTGCCTGCAATTCTGGAGACTTGTGTTCTATCCCTGGGTTAGGAAGATCCTCTGGAGAAGGGAAAGGCTATCCACTCCAGTATTTTGGCCTGGAGAATTCCATGGACTACAGTATTATAATTAAAATCATACTATTAAACCAATAAATACTGAAGGTCTAAAATGGAGACAGAGAGAGAAGTAGAGATAGATAATATTAAGTGATAAGATCACAAGGAAAAATGAAATTTCAGATAATGGCTATTTTTAATCAGTGGGTTTGTGGATGAATTTACATTTTTTGTTGTTTTCTTCTACTCCATTTTAAATTTTATAAGTCATACATTACATGTACAGTATTTATTTATTTTTAAATTAGTGAAAACTAGTAAAATTCTGTGCAATTTTTAGATTTAATACTCTTATATTTTTGAAAGCATACTTTTAGTATTTCATGTTTTTACAGTGTTAAAATGCTGAATTTAATAATTAAAAAGAATAGTCACTACTATGTGGAAAAAAAGTAGTTTGAATGGTAATTGAAAACATTTTAAATAATTTACCTGAAATTATGACTTTAAATATAAATGTTGTTTTGTTCATATAGAGTACCAAAGTTAACTAATTATAGGTCATATGATAGATTTATTCCTAGTTTTGTAAGGAATCCCCATATTATGCTCCTTAATGGCTATATTAGAAATGGCTAATTCTCACCACCTTCACCAACAGTACAGAGGGTTCCCTCTTCTAAATATACTCTCCAGCATTTAATGCCTGTAGCTTTATTTATTTATTTTTTATGATGGTGTCTTTCTCTCAGTTTTGATCCCATGGGAAAATGCCACCAGCGTAACAAATCAAGATACCATTCTAAAATGTATTTGAAATGGATTATTGCTTATTACAGGGCTTCTCTGGTGGCTCACATGGTAAAGAACCTGCCTGCAATGCAGGCGACCTGGATACTATCCGTAGGTTGTGAAGATTCTCTGGAGAAGAGAAAGGCTATTCAATAAGGTACTCTGGCTTGCAGAATTTTATAGACCAATGATGCCAGCATTCTGGCCTGGAGAATTCCACGAACGATACAGCCCATGGGCTCGCAAAGAGTCGGACATGACTGATCGACTTCAAGTTGTTTTGAGACTGACTGGATAAGGGATCTGAAAAATGGTTAATAATTTTAATTGACCATAGTCAATAGTCATATTAACAACACAGTCATTCCCCAGTTGCAGAAGCAATGTTTATGAAATCCACCTGATTGATACATTGTCACCCAAAATCCACAGTTTACATTACGGTTCACTCTTGGTGGACAAATGTCATTATACATTTTGTAGGTTTGAACAAATGTATAATGACATGTCATCATTTTAGTATCCTACAATATCCTGTAGAGTTGTTTCACTGCCCTAAAAATCCTCTGAACTTTATTTATTCACTTCTCCCCTCGCAGCTCTTGACAATCAATTATCGCTGTTTGATAGAGCTCTTGAAGAGAGATTCAGTCATCTATTGGAAGCAAAATTAATCTGTGGATAAAGAATTTGGGAATGAATTTCTCATAACAGCTCGTTGATGACAATTATTTAAAATTTATGATTCAAGACCAATGCATGCTTATCTTTCCTGCTAAGCAAAAAATAGGCAATACTTCTGTTTGTACTTAAATAAAACTTCCACGAAAGGTAAAAATATTCCCCTAAAAACTATCCAGTCATTTTGCACAAAACTACAGTTTAACTATTCCACAGGAATGGGGAAATAAATATTGTCTGCTATAATTTTTAGATATTAGAACTTTATTGGTTGAAGCACAGAAAAATTCAATGACTATATTAAAACTTTAGTCTGTTAAATTTTCTAAACTATACTAATTTTTAAACAATTCTAAACCATAAAGGAAAAAATTTAAGTGGTTACTTATTATTTTGTATTGATATATTATGTTCTCAAATTGTTAATAAGGTATAATGAGGATTTATTTATCTTTTGAAATCGTCAAAGATGAGATGAACAAAATCCTAAAAGGAATTATATAGACAAAGGCAGTGTTTACATATGGGACCTGGTTTGATGATTGTAAGCAAAGATTTGTAATGTAAAAAAAATTAACTTAGATACTCAACCATTATAATAACTATAATAGTCTAATGATAGATTTATTAAATATTCAAGCTGTCATTTAAGAATTAGTCCAACTTAAGATAACTTTTAGTAGTTACAAAATGTAAATCTTTCTCTTTTATTTATTCCTAAAGTGAGATATTTTAACATATTTATTTTAAAATTATTCAAATGTGAATTCAAAATTTTTGTATGGTTCTTAGATATAAACGATCTTAGTCTCTTTATTTCATTTAGAAAATCTATGTAAACCAATTTTTCATCAACCTTCCTAAATTTACATTTAAAAAATAAAATAGCTTCACCATATTAAATCATTTAGGGATTAAGAATAAGCAAATATTTTCTACACATGAAAGAAATAATCACAATGTTACTTAGGTTTTTATAAATCTGAGTTCAACAGACTTTAATAATCTAATATATGTAGTTAATTATGCAATTGAAGTTAATAAAAAACACTGAAGTATTTTCTCAAAAAATTAATAAATTTTGCTGGATTTATTCTGACCCATATTACAAAGTACATTTGCTAATCAACAATCAGATATATCATAAGCATTGTAACTATTGAAATTACCATTTTTTGTTATTTTTAACAGAATAGCAATCAGTGGCCATTATATTAGGAAGTAATCATCAATTATTTGTTAAATAAGAATGTTAATTTAGTTTATTAAATGAATGTCTTTTCTTTATTAATTTTTATAAATAATTTTTAACTTATTTAACATTCATTTGAAGATGAAGTTATGGTTTAACATCTTAAAATGTTTAAAATAAATACAATTTTGAAATCTGAATAGAGTTGGTATTTACATAAATCTTTGAGAACTATATTACATATGTATGTACATATTCTAGTTCTATACATGAAATAATCACTAATTCTATTTAAATCAGAATCAAGTTCTTTTACTGCAGAAATATCTATTTAAAAATATGTCTATTTTTAATAAGCAAAAATAACATATATATTAGTTTCTTTTTGTGTGTGTGAAAAAACAAAAAAGAGAGTCTACAACCCTATACTTTGTCTCTCTGAAGTAGATAACTTCAGTGGCTTTGTTTTGTTTGGTCCTTTCTAAGCAACTATATGGATTTGAGAATTTGACTTGAACAGGTACCAACTTGAGGTGAACCAGTAGTGCTATTGATCCATAAGCTTTGAGTACTTTCATAAGGAAAATAATTACCATAAAATTATTCCACACCTTCCATTAAGCATGGTCATAGCAAATAATTGTACTTTGAAAGGATTTATTTTTAAAAAAGGAGAAGCAAAAACTGTGATCCTAATCAGTCCTAAAAGCAAATTTATGAAAGTCAAAACATGAAATGCAAGACTTTTTATCAATGTGAAGCCAACACTAAGTTACCTCTTGTTCAGCCTCCTGAATGTACCTAGTGGACTCAAATAAAAAGTTGCCTTTATATAATCTTACCTTGTATCAGTAATAAGCATGAACAATTATATCAACAACCTTACTATTGCAATAAAGTTCAGTGAATACTTTAATTACATATATTTCATATTTTAAAAATTCACACAGTTCAATTTCTGAGGGGCTTTTTTAATAGTAAGGACAAAAAATATATCATTTTTTTCTAATGAGCAGTTTCTCTCTTTAGCTAGGACACAGAACATAGAAGTCTACATTATTGTTGGCTAGAATGTCATATAGATCCTTTTTAAATTGTATGTGACATGTTACTGAGCTTTCTTCAGTAAAAGAATGTCATCCATACTTCAAAGGAAAAAAAAATACAGTACTAATTATAAAGGTTTTTGCTTTGTTTTTAAGTATAGCTTCTAACTATTTTAAAACCTGCCTATTGTTAGAGTCTTACATTGAAATATATTTAGAATGATTAAGTAGAACAAGATAGCTTTGTTCCCTCTATCTACTCTTATTATTTTAGAATGAATAGTCTATATATCCAAGTAAATTATTTTTCGTATTCATCTTTGTCACTTTCTCCCTTTCTTTCTGTCAGTCTTTATCTATTTCTATCACTCTCTATGCAATGTGAGTCTCAGATTGGGTATTCACTGTAACTGTTGATTATCAGTGCCTGATCTGAAAATCAAATACCAGAGAGAGAATTGAAGGGGAAAGATTTTAAATATCTATTCAGAAAATCTCTCTTATGCTTAATATTTTACTCTAAGTGTGTTATCATTTCAATGTAAAATCAGTCTCAGGATTGTACGATTAGCATGGCATGTAACTAGAATCCCTGATACAACCTTTCTCAACATCCCAATAAGAAATACACAATTTAAAGAAAATATAAAATTTCTATATGATGTCTTTGAAAAAAATTGTAAACAATCAACTCCCAATATCTAGGAGCTATTTTTTTACTAACTGTGGTATTTAAAGGATTGGACTAAAAAATAAGCAATTGAAAATTTCTATGTTGTGCCAAGGAAAAATAAGAAAAGTTACCCAAGAATTGGGTGAAGTTATCACTCCATTTTCTTTACTGCCTTGAGCCTCATCCTTGGACTCTACCCATTACTTTAATTGGGAAGATTATGAACTTCTGATTGTAAACTCTGAAAACTATTTGTCCACCTGACTTTCAAGATGTAATAATTAAATTCCTAGGTTAAATAAACTAGATTCAATGAGGAGACATCAAAGGTTACATTACTGAGTAAGATATGCTGTGCTTTTCAAAAATTTAATGTTTAAGCAATCCAAATGGTGTAAAACAGGTGTACCTCTATTTTCTATATATGATGTGCTTTTTAATGAAAAAGGTGGTGAAGTTAAGATTAAATTGTATCTCACATTGGCAAATTTAAAGAAACTAGGTATTTGCCAGATGTTGGGAAAGAAATGCTGTAACTTTCAAAGTACTTTTATGTGAACATCTTAAAAGATTACTGTACCAGTACAAACGTGGATAACAAAATGGATGCATGGCAACACAGACATCCTGTATGATGATACACAGTCTCTCAAGGTTGAAAGCTCCTTGTTCTGTGATTAATGAAAGAGAAAATATACCACTCATACATAAACAGTATTGGGAAAGCAGAAATCTAAGAGACTGAAAAGATTTCCCTGAAGAGTGATAAGAAATATAGGAATATGAGGGAATTCCCTGGAGGTCCAGTGGTCAGGAGGGCTTCTTTGGTGGCTCAGATGGTAAAGAATTAGCTTGCAATGCAGGAGACCTGGGTTTCATCCCCGGGTTGGGAAGATCCCTTGGAGAAGGGAAGGGTTCAGCTCAGAGCTCCCACTGCTAGGGCCCTGGATTCAACCTCTGGTCTATAAAATAAGTTTATTTATAATAAAAACTTATTTATGTAGGAAAGTGAATACGATTAATAATGATGTGGCATTATTCTGTGAAAAAAAGAATAAGAGAAGATATAAATAAGAAAACTGAGATTGAAAGTACAAATCAACAACCAACAAGAAATACTATTTAAGGGAACCAGTTCTAATACATTGCTTGACTCATTCAAAGTGACAAAATAGTATTTATGCAACCATGGAGTCACAAAGAGTCAGACACAACTGAGCAACACACTTTTTCAATGGAACAAGAATTGGGATAAAAATGACTCCCTTCAAAATAATAATAATACCAGAATTAAAAGCTACATTGGAGGTACAACAACAGAATTTTAACAGTACAAAGTGGAATTAATATAATGATGGAGAACTGAAACTACCTACAAAAATGCAGATAGAAATGACAACAACATAAAATGATTAAAGAAAGGATAATAGGTTTCCCTGGTGGCACAGACAGTAAAGAATCTGCCTGCAATGCAGGAGACCTGGGTTTGATCTCTGGGTTAGGAAGATCCCCTGTAGGAGAAAACAGCAACCCACTCCAGAATTCTTGCTTGGAAAATTCCATGAACAGAGGAGCTTGGGGGGCTATAATCCATAGGGTCACAAAGAGTCAGATATGACTATGCAACTAACTTCACTTTACAGGAGTTAGGGAGATAACATTTTGACCCATTCTGAGTCAAAACACGAAATATTAAAAAAAAAATATGCATCAGATATCTCCAGAGCATAAGAAATACCTGAATATGCACAAAAATTCTCAACACAGAAGAAAATCACTAAAATTATACACGCCCTTAAATGGATTACATCTCAGTTTATAAGAGAAAGCAGAGAGACAATTGTGCATGGTTTCTTGTGTCTTATTTTTTCTACTTGGTTCTCACTGCTGTATAGGAAAACCATTAATATGGTACCACATATTTTTATTCAGTAATCTTATTGTTTTTTGTTTTTGTTGGCTCATAAATTATGAAGTTTCTATATAAACAAGTGTATTATCAAGAAGCAACCAAAATTTCTGAATATCTTACCAAACCCATATGGAATTTATATTCAACTCATGCCCTATTTCAATGACTGGGGCATCCAGTCAGAATAACAGCATATATATTTGTATTGTTCCTGATGTTAGTTGGGATGCGTCTGAATTTCAACATATAAATAAGTTCCACTAAAAGATTTCAGGTCAAAGAATGTTCAAACTACTGCACAATTTCATTCATTTCACATGCTAGCAAAATAATTCTCAAAATTATCTAAGCTAGGCTTCAACAGTACATGGACCAAGAACTCCCAGATGTTCAAACTGGATTTAGAAAAGGCAGAGGTGTGTCATAGAGGATCCTGCTTTAGTTTATGTCAGAGAGTGTTTTGCCTATGTTACCCTCTAGGAGTTTTATAGTTTCTGGTCTTATGATTAGATCTTTGATCCATTTTGAGTTTATTTTTGTGTATGGTGTTAGAGTGACCCACCTCCCAGATTATCGGAAATAAAAGCACGTATAAACAAATGGGACCTAATTAAAATTAAAAGCTTCTGCACAACAAAGGAAACTGTAAGCAAGGTGAAAAGACAGCCTTCAGAATGGGAGAAAATAATAGCCAATGAAGCAATGGACAAACAATCTCAAAAATATACAAGCAACTCCTGCAGCTCCATTCTAGAAAGATAAACAACCCAATTAAAAAGTGGGCCAAAGAACTTAACAGACATTTCTCCAAAGAAGACAGAAAAATGGCTAACAAACACATGAAAAGATGCTCAACATCACTCATTATCAGAGAAATGCAAATCAAAACTACAATGAGGTACCATTTTACACAAGTCAGAATGGCTGCCATCCAAAAGTCTACAAGCAATAAATGCTGGAGAGGATGTGGAGAAAAGGGAACTCTCTTACACTGTTGGTGGGAATGCAAACTAGTACAGCCACTATGGAAAACAGTGTGGAGATTCCTTAAAAAGCTGCAAATAGACCTGCCATATGACCCGGCAATCCCACTGCTGGGCATATACACCGAGGAAACCAGAATTGAAAGAGCCACGTGCACCCCAATGTTCATCGCCGCATTGTTTACAATAGCCAGGGCATGGAAGCAACCTAGATGCCCATCAACTGACGAATGGATAAGAAAGCTGTGGTACATATACACAATGGAATATTACTCAGCATTAAAAAAAATTCATTTGAATCAGTTCTACTCAGGTGGATGGAACTGGAGCCTATTATCCAGAGTGAAGTAAGCCAGAAGGAGAAACAACAATACAGTACACTAACGCATATATATGGAATTTAGAAAGATGGTAATGAGAACCCTGCATGCGAGACAGCAAAAGGAACGCAGATGTATAGAACGGACATGTGGACTCTGTGGAAGAGGGCAAGGGTGGGATGATATGTGAGAATGACATTGAAACATGTTAATTAACACATGTGAAATCAATCGCCAGCCCAGTGTTGATGCTCGGGGCTGGTGCACCCGGATGTCCCAGGGGGAGGGAGTCAGGATGGGGGAGGGAGGGGAGTTCTGGAGAGGGAGCATGTTAGATCCATGGCAGTTTCATGTTACTGTATGGCAAAACCAACACAATAAAGTAAAGAAAATTAAAAAAAAAGAAAAAGGAAAGGCAGAGGAACCAGAGATCAAATTGCAAATATCCTTTGGATCATAGAAAAAGCAAAAGAATTCCAGAAAAGCATCTACTTTTGCTTCATTGACTATGATAAGCCGTTTACTGTGTGTGTCACAAGAAACTGGAAAATTATTACAGTGATGGGAATATCAGACCACCTTACTTGACTCCTGAGAAACCTGTGTGTAGGTCAAGAAGCAACAAAACTGGACATTGAACAATGGACTGATTCAAAATTGGGAAAGGAGTGTCAAGGCTGTACATGGCCACCCTGGTTATTTAACTTATATGCAGATTACATCACATGACATTCCAGGCTGGATGAAGCACATGCTGAAATCAAGATTGCTGGGAGAAACATCATTACCTCAGATATGCAGATGACACCACCCTTATGGCAGAAAGTGAAAAGGAACTAAAGAACTTCTTGGTGAAAGTGAAAGAAAAGAGTGAAAAACCTGGCTTTAAATGCAACATTCAGAAAATGAAGATCATGGCATCCAGTCCCATAACTTCTTGGCAAATAGACAGTGTAAAATTTGCAAAGAGCGTTGAACTTCATTTTCTTGGGCTCCATAATCACTCCATGGTAACTGCAGCCATGAAATTAAAAGATGCTTGCTCCTTGGAAGAAAAGCTATGACAAACCTAGAGAGTATATTGAAAAGCAGAAGCATTACTTTGCCAACAAAGGTCCATATAATCAAGCTATGGTTTTTCCAGTAGTCATGTATGTATCTGAGAGTTGGAACATAAAGAAGGTTGATGCTATTAAGTTGTGGTGTTGGAGGAGACTCTTGAGAGTCTCTTGGACAGCAAGGAGATCAAACAAGTAAATCCTAAAGGAAATAAATCTTGAATATTTATTGGAAGAACTGATGCTGAAGTTGAAGCTCCAATACTTTGGCCACCTGATGTGAAGAGCTGACAGAAAAGACTCTGATGCTGGGAAAGACTGAAGGAAGGAGGAGAAGGGGACCACAGAGGATGAGATGGCTGGATGGCATCACTGACTCAATGGGCATGAGTTTAAGCAAGCTCCAGGAGATGGTGAAAGACAGGGATGCCTAGTGTGCTTCAGTCCATTGAATCACAAAGAGTTGGTCACAAGTGAGTGATTGAACATCAATAAAACGTACTTGTGCTAGTGTTTAGCCACTCATTCATGTCCGACTCTTTGCAACCCCATGGACTATAGTCTGCCAGCCTCCTCTGTCTATGGGGATTCTCCAGGCAAGAATACTGGAGTGAGTTGCCCTGCATTCAACTAGGGGATCTTCCCAAACTAGGGATCAAATCCAGGTCTCCCACATTGCATTTGGATTCTTTACCATCTGAGTCATCAGGGGAGCCCTTAAAAAGAATGAATGCAACCCAAGTTGGGTAAGACTTTTATTTAAAAATTTGTAGAGTATTATTTAAAGAACAAAAAGAATGCCTATAGAGAGATCCAGAGTTGTAAGGACAACCAATAAATCCAATTCCAGTCCAGTCAACACATCCATGAGATATTATCACAGAATTTGAAAAGTGATTACAAAATTCACACTGAAAACCAAGGCAATTTTAAGAAGATAGGAATAGAACATACTTAACAAAGGGGAGAAGCCTAGTATAGAACTAAGCATATAATTTTGACAAAGGTAAAAATATAAATAAGTGAGATAGAGAATAGGTCAGATACAGACACATAAGTACATTTAATAATTTGTCATATGTAACATGATATTTTTGAAGAGGCACCACAAATCATAAAATTGTGCGTGGAGAATGAATATATATCACATAATAATACATATATATGCATAAAACATACATATATCACATGTAAATATATATATAAATATATATATTCAATATATATATATTGAATTCCTACTTCACATTATACTGTAAACTATTCCAAGTAGATTAATATATAAATAAGAAAAATATTCTAAATTATTACTTTAGAAAAGCATGTAGAAGAATATCCCTGAGATCTCATTATAGGGAAATATTTAGGAAATAATACATGAACAGAAGAAAATTGAAAGGAAAATATTCAATTTTTTTCATTCAACGAATACTAAGCAACTGCCTGGTTTCAGAAATTCCTCTAGAGGCTGAGTATAGCAGTTAATGAAAAATTTCCTGCATTCATAAAGCTTGCATTTTTGTAGGTAATAATTTTTTTGTGGGTACAATGTTTATTTTTTATTTGTAATTTTAGTTCCTGTAATTTTTGTCCCCAGTTTCTCATTTATTTTCTTTTACTTTAAAAAATTTATTGGAGTATAATTGATTTACAATGTTGTGCTTGTTTCAGGTGTATAGCAATGCGCATCAGTTATACATACACATATATACACTCTTTTTTTAGATTATTTTTCAATATAGGCTATTACACTGTATTGAATAGAATTCCCTGTGCTATATAGTAGGGTCTTATCAGTTTTTTTAATTTTATATATAATAGTGTATATATGATAATAGCAACATCCCAATTTATCCCTCCCCCTCCAATTCCTAGTAACCATAAATTTGTTTTCTACATTTGGACTCTACACTTCTTTTGTAAATAAGTTCATTTGTATCCTTTTTTAGATTCTACATATAAGCAGTATCATATGATATTTGTCTTTCTGTGTCTGACTTACTTCTGTCAGTATAACAATGTCTAGGTACATCTATATTGCTGCAAATGACATTGTTTTATTCTTTTATATGACTTCTAATATTTTTCTAATATTCTTCTAATATTTTTCTTGATTCATCTTTTGTTAAATGTATTATGTATAATGTCTGAATTCTTAAGTGCCTTTGATATTTTTTATATTGTATCATTTGAAAAATACATTTTCTCTTTTGCTGTTTATATCTGGGAAAGCATTTCAGTTTGTATACTGACTTGCAACTAACAAACTTTGTACATTCACTTATTAATTCTAACATCTGATCTGTAATTTTAAAATATTTTAAGTACGTAACTACCTCATTGGTAAGCAATGAAGTTTTTCATCCTTTAAAATATACACAAAACTATTTTCTTGCCTTATTTTATTGCTCAAGATCTCCAGAATAATATTAAGCAGAAATGAAGTAGTAGGTTTTCAACATTTATGCAACTGGCTGAGGTTAATTGAAGACACATTTCATTAGATTAAAGAGGCTGCCTTTTCTTCTTAGTGTTTTTTCTTAAAGCTCAAATAAATGTGTACTGAATTTTATCACATTATTTTTCTGCATCAGCTGAGAGAATCATGAATTTTCTAAATTGCTAGTCATATTGATTTTAAATACTGCTTGCTAATTTTCTGTTTATGTATTATTATTATGTCTTTCCACCTCAATTATTTTTTCCTTTCACTGTCGTTGAATTTCTATGTGTTTTTTCCCTAAAATTTTTTAGATAAATACTTACTAATTTTCACCTTTTCCCTAAAATACCCTCTAAGCAGGGTATCGGCTGCATTTAAAATTTTTAGTCCATGGCATTTTTAATATCATTCAATTAAACATATTTTCTTACTAACTGTTATTTCTCTTTTGCTCTACATGTTAGTAGAATATGCATTACACAATTTCAAAATATGAATAATTTTTTCTAGCTTTGTTTTCAAAATCTAGCCACCAAAAAATATAATAATGATTTTAATAATTTGAAACACTTGAGGATGGCTTTATGATCCAACAGCTGATAAATTATGGAAAACATTCCCAGCGACTTTTATAAAAGAAGCAAATAATTCAGCTCAATTTTTACTTGTGTTTGTCACAAGTTTCATAGAACTGTTGCATGTTTTTTTATCATTTATTGAAAGGTAAGTATTTCACAATATTTTTGGCTTTACTTCATCCTAAGTTCGTTAGATTTTACTTTACATAGTTTTAATCTACATTATTAAATATAGATAAATTTAAAATTACTTGTTTCACTCATCTTTCTTATCATCATGTCATAATGAATTATTTCCAAAGTATTCTTTATCATGAGAGCTTAATTAATATATTAACAATGTGGAATGCAAATTTTCTTTTTGTAAGGGTTTTTATTCCTATTTTTTCATTTCAAAATTTCCTTATCCACATATATATTTCTTGAAATCAGTATAGAACTGTTTTATCCAATCTCTTATTATCTTTCAGTTGAGGCATGTAGTCTACATAGCTGTATCTATGTGTGCCTGTGATCAGTTAAGTCCAACTCATTGTGACCCTGTGGACTGTAGCCTGCCAGGCTCCTCTGTCCATGGACTTTTTTCCAGGCAAGAATATTGGAATGGATTGCCATTTTCTCCTCCAGGGGATGTTCCTGACCAAGTATTGAACTCACCTACTTCTCTTCTCTCCAGCATCTCATGCAATGGCAGGCAGATTCTTTACCTCTGAGCCACTGGAGAAGCCCTGTTAACTTGTTAATTATAACATTAGTTTACTACTATAGAAGTGCTTACCCTAGAAATTTCAATAGTTTTGTTTTTCATTTATTAAAATATAAAATTGTACTCCACTTTCTGGACAATGCATGAATTAGAACACTTAACATTTATTTACCCTATCCCAACATATATTGCTATTTTATGTACTCATTTCATATTGAATTTAGCCTCTTTACATCATTTTTATATAGTCAGTAATCAATTAAATATGCCACCATATTTATCATTGTCCTCATTTTACATTTTCTTGTCATTTCTTCCTGCATCGTAAACCTTCTAAACGCAATAATTTCTTTCACTAGAAGAAGAGTTTTTAAATAATGTTGAATACATTCTCATAGTTGTACTATGTCTGTTAATGTCTTCAAAAAAGGAAAGAAATTTTGACTCAGTGTTGATTCTAGTTTAACAGTTACCTCCTTAAAACACATTCATTTTAATATCTCATTTTATGTGTATGTATGTTAGTCACTCAGTCATGTCCAACTCTTTGTGATCCCATGGACTCCACTGTCCCTAGGATTCTCAAAGCAAGAATACTGGAGTGGGTTGCCATTTCCTTCTCCAAGGCATCTTCCCCACCCAGGGATGGAACCTGGGTCTCTTGTATTGCCGGTAGAATCTATCATCTGAGCCACCAGGGAAGCCAATCCCATTTTATATTGGCCTCCATATTTTTCAGTGAGAAATCAGCTAGTACTCATTTTTAGTCCATTGAATATAAAGTGCATTTTTTCTGTCTCTGGCTGCTTTTATGATTTTCCATCTCTTCTTGGATTTTAAAGGTTAATATGATATGATTTGGTGTCATTACATGTATCTGTGTTCATGTATTTGCATGCGGGTGAAGGGGGTGATGGGGGTGATTTAATGCTGCTAAAGTTTATAGCAATTCTTGAAATAATGACCTAACACCTCCTCTTCTTTGGGGAACCTAACTGCAAAAATATTTAACATGCTTGATGGGTTTATTAGCAGATTAATCTCAGCTAAAGAAACAGAATTAGAAACTATATGATATAAAATTCCTCCACTGGAGTTCAGAAAGACAAAATGATGGGAAATAACAGAAGAACTAAGAAATAAAAAATATTTATAAATGTATAATTTTTTTTCAGTTTTATAAATTTTTTGGATTCATTTGAACAGTTTCCAGTTATTTACCCTAGAATTTTCATCTGATAACTTAGTAATTACTAATATTTTTGGAAATATATTTTTTGAAATACATTGTTTTCCCTTATGCTTTGATATATTTTATTGTGTTCCAGATATTTTTTCCTGTGTGCCATAGTAGTTTACTGAAGGTGTGATACATTATTTTTAATATAGTTGTTTAATGCTTCTTGTTATTTTTAAGATTGTTATTCTATAGATATATCTATGAAGTAGGCTATTTCCCAAATATATTCAAATTTTATATTTAAAGAACTATGTTCTTGTCACTGCTTTGAGAGACTTTATTTAGCTTTTTTAAATTTTGTAAAGAAATGCAATGAAAAAATTAGAATGTCATATGCATAGTGTTCTGTATTAGTATTAATTAGTGAGCTACAGTAAAAGGGAGGGTAATTAAATAATAATATGAAAATATTTTGATAAGTAAATATAGACTTCTTTCATACTGAGTTTGTCTAAGATATTAATATGGTAATGAATAATTATAAGTTTGAAAAAGCAATATTTACAAATATCATTAACATGTTTGCTGACATAAAAATTTGTATTAATCGAACATCTTACATTTCCTAGCCATAAACTGTTAGGTATTAGAATGGATGAACTTGATATAACATTCACCTATTCCATTATGTGAACTGGGATGATTAAATTTAAGATCAAATAAGGGGTCTTGTTAGCAACTGTCTTCAAGTGTTTGAAAGTTTTTCAAAGGAAGTTACTGCCCATCTGTTCTCTTGCTCCACTGAGAATAATACAAAAGCATTTGAAACTCATGTTTAAGAAAGGGAGTTTCAGGTTAGTTGTAAGAAACAACTTATTGACATTAAGAGTTGTTTAAACACAAAAATACACTACCAAGGGAATTTATATAATGTCTTTCTCTGAACATCAGTAAGAATAAGCCAGACAACCATCTGTCTCAGTGGCTCAGTTGGTGGCCCTGCCTGAAAGCACAATGCTAGATTATGAAGCCTCCAAGGATAGTTTTCATTTTATAAAGATGTATACAACATGGAAACAGGAGAAAGAAAAAATATACATAAAATGAAGGGAGTTCTCTGAGTAAAGGATATACTCTAAGAGGAACACTAGCATTAAAGAAAGCAGAAATAAGAAGCTATTTTAATAACTTAAAATAAAAAGCTTTTTGTTAAAAGATTTAGGTTTTAAGCATTTTAATATTTTTTCTATTTTATTGTATTTTAGCCTATTGAGTCTCCTATGATTTACAGTTTTGTTTTATTCTACATAGACTTTCTTAAAGTACACTTCATATGCAATAAAATGCCTATATTTAAGTCTGCCATTTAAATATTTTCAACAAATCAACAAAAAGATTTTCAACAATTTAACTACTACTCAAAATGAGAACATTTTTATCACTGCAGAAAGTTCTTCTGATGGAGCACTATTATCAATCACCAGCTTCAAGGAAATCAACAATCTAAATTAAATCACTATATCTTTGTCTTGTCTCTTTTTTAAACTTCATGCATATTACATATGCGTGCTCAGTCCACTTCAGTCTTGTTCCACTCCTTGCACCCCTATAGACCATTGTTTGACAGGTTCCTGTGTCCATGGGATTCTCCGGGCAAGAATACTCAAGTGTGGTTGCCATTTCCTCCTCCAGGGTATTATTCCAACCTAGGAATTGAGCCCATATCTCATACTGACTCCTTCATTGGCAGGTGGGTTCACCACCATTATTGCCACGTGGAAAGTCCATTCATATTCTATATTGTTAATATACTGAATGTTATATGTTCCTATATATACTCATGTATTTGTTATTCCATTTGCTCAAAACCATTGTCTGAAGTATTTTATTTTTGTCAATAGTTTGTTCCTTTTATAGCTGAGCACTATACCATTGACTAAAGCACACTTTGATTATCCATTAACCTGCTGATGGGCTTTTGGGTTGTTTCTGGTCTTTGTCTACTATGAGAAAATCATTTCTAAATGTTACTATTGGACACATTTGGAGGGGTATGCAAGTTTTCTTTAGGCTTGAATAGATAGCTAAATGTAGAATATACAGTAATTGTAAGTTTGTGTGTTAGTTAGTCACTCAGTCATGTCTGACCCTTTGCAACCCATGGACTGTAGCCCACAAGGCTCCTTTGTCCATGGAATTCTCCAGGCGAGAATACTGGAGTTGAAGCTATTCCTTCTCCAGGGGATTTTCCCAACCCAGGAATCAAACCTGGGTCTTCTGCATTGCAGGCAGATTGTTTACAGTTTGAGCCACTATGGAAACCCAATTATAAGTTTAACTATAGGTAAATGCTACATGCATATACCAAACGCACATACAAAAATGGTTTTTCATTGTACACTTTCACCTACAATATAGAAGAGCTTCAGTTGTTCTACATCTTTGTCAAAATTTCTATTTTCAGTCTCTGATTTTTAGCTGCTTTAGAAATGACTGGCACTTTACCATTAACTACAAACTTTAAATACTAACTACTAACACCTTTTTATATCTTTATTGGACAATTCTAAGTATGCTTTTCTGAAGTGGCTACTCTTTTGCACCTTAGTTGTATTTGTATAATTCATTTGCAGTTTTGTAAATATTGGTGGTGAGGCCTTTTCAGACATAAGTAACAGAGGTACTTTTTCCCACCTGTGCTTTGTGTTTTCATTTTCTTATCAGTACATTTTGTTAGAGTTTTAAATTTTAAGTCCAATTAATTATTTTATTGATAAAAATTCTTATATCCAGAGACCATAATTAATTACACACAACAACATGCATGCCTATTAAAAACTATAATAGAATCCTTAAGTATGATTTTGGATTGGTCTATTTTGCCCTTTATCTCTTTTCCCTGATTGCTTCCTATAGTTTGAAGATGCTATTAAGCCCATAGGTACTTCTGATAGTCATGTCTTGGTGATGGCTGCACTCTTTCATAATGGAATGTTCTTTTATGTCTCTGTGATATTCTTTGCATTGAGATCTATTTTTAAAATATATTTATATTAATAAAGCCTCTCCAGTTTTCTCATGTTTACTAATTTCAGAAAAAATTTATTTTCATAATTATTAACTCTTTGAGTTAGCCTTTTGAGACTCAAGAGAGGCCTTAAAGGAAAAGTCTTTTACTTCAAAAGACAAGGACAGAAGGGCTTGTATATGGTTTAATGACTACCTTCTACCACATAAATATTGAGACTTGACATCATTCAGGCAAAAAGTCTGCATCCTTTACTAAACTTCTTGGATATTTTTATTGATATAATTTTTTGGTTAAAAAATATTCTATACTTTTTGAAGAAGGTGAGTAATGAGAAGTTTAATGTTCCTCTATAAATATAGGTAATTATTTCCCCTAAGGATTAATGAGAATTCTACTTGAAAGTATTTTTTCTTATAATCATGAAAAGAAATATTTAAATATTTAAAACTATTACATATATATATAAATATATACACATACAATACAAAAGTACCTATTCTTGGTTCAGTTCATATTTTTTCTTTTTCTGAACATTAATAAAGAAAGGCCACAATAAAAATTTTTAGATATTTATTTTGTACTTTATTAGACTAAATTGTCTTTAAACTTGAATAAAAATTGGATATAACAAATTTCATTACATATTTTTATTTTAAAATATTCAGGGCAGAAAGATTTAATAAGGCACACTATTTTCTCCCACAAGAGCATTCTTGAAATTATATCAAGCTTTTAATTGTTGAGGGAGGCTAAATAAGGGATAGGCTAACAGCTTTAAATGGATATAAAATGCTATGTAGATATCAAATTTAAAAATGAATCTTTGATGTGTGTCTTCTTTTCATTTTTGCAATTATTTTTAGCTTTTGAAGTTATTTGGCATTTAATTTAAGTCTACAGAGTATAAAATTATGCATTAACTTGAAAATAGACCCATATTTAGCACAAACAAGGTCGGAAGATCAACAGGATTAGAGACAAATGTTAATTTCAAATGTATAAACTCAACTTTATTGGGGCTTTTAAACAAACTAGCACATTTGCTCCTAATCAAAGGCTTTAATTTAATCATCAGAGACTGTAAGATGCTTTTCAATTCTGCCTCTCATATGAAACAGACTAGAATTTATTGTCACATGTTAGAACAAAAATTCACAGATGAATCTAAAATAGAAATTCAGAGACCGTAGGAGTTTTGATAGAAAATTTACCTCTTTGAAATGAATGGCATTAGGAGCTAAGGCAAAGAAACTCAAAGAAACAAAGCAATCACTTTGAATCTATTGTTTCTCTGCCTTAAGAGGGAAGCAGAATTCTACTGTGAAAGATCCTTTATGTTCCCATAGTGGTAATGTTATGTCCTGAACATATTCAGAGCTGAAACTGTACCCTGTAACTTACAAGGCCCATATGTAGAAACAAAATGATGCACCAAGAACACCAGGTTTGTTTTGCTGAGTTCCAGGGAAGCAGCAGATATGGAAACAACTTGTTGACAGCCCCTTCCACTGAGCATCATGCAGGCTCACTGAGGGACGAGGGTGACTGACAGTGAACTTTAGAGGTCACAAGCCAAAATTCCACTGCACGTTACATACTGAAGTGTGTATGTAACATTTGCACATGTGACCCATGAAGAGGTATGAAGGGCAGTTACACCTGGGAGAGAACTCTTGGCACTTACAGATCACTCATTATCCCTGAGACCCCGCCTACTCTTACTCTACTTCTACCATAAATACCTCAGTCAACCACTGATGTGGTGACAGATACAAGCATTGCCTCTGGTCTCCTTGCTTGATTGCCTTGCAATAAATAAAACCTTTTCTCTGTCTGCAAAAGACCATTGTCTTGATATTTGGTCTTTCTATTGTGCTGCTGGCAGTGACCTCACTTTTCCATTAAAAAAGTGAGCTACCAATTGCACAGATTAGGGACAGAATGAGGCAGAACTGGAAACCCCAGTCCTAGGTAAGTTTTTTTGGTGACATTTTCTGCTATATTCTCACATCAACTCTCATAAACTCTGACACTGTAAAAAGACCTATCTTCATCATCAATCCATTTGACCAGCTTCATTACTGAAATTGATTATGAGACTTTTAAAGTAATTATCTGACAACTAATCATATTGATTAGGTAAATCCTCAGATATTCTATATGTATGTATATATATATGTCAAAATACTGGAGAGTAAAACAATAGTCAAAAACTATTTTACCTGTATTATCTTATTTAGTCATCTAAATACCCACATAAAATGGAAGATTATAGGAAGAATATTTGTTCAAGGTTAGCTTTGAAGGGATGACAACTGATGTTCTTAACTGTGGATGCATTGAATTCCTATAAGTGCAAATATTACTGCTTGCACGTGTGCTTGCTGGGTTCCTCACATTCTGACTTTATTTGTACCTAACCTGCTTTCCTATAAACTTCAGAATTAGTCAAAATATTTTCTAAAACACCCTGAATCAAGTAGTGTTCTCAAGTGGGCCAATACTTTATCATAAGAATCCATTTCAAAATTCTCTTTAAGGAATAAAGATTATTAACACTGCAAAAAATAATAATGTTTTGCAATGAAGTATGCTATCTAATGGATTTCAATAGGCCCGGTATCTTGATTGATACAGAGATATTTCAGAAAGGCAGTACAAAAGAAAACCTCCAGAAACATGCTTCACTTAACAACTACATTTTCAATTTCCTTTTCAAGTATTTACATTTATGAATCTTGTAGAAAACAATAACCCTGCTCACATTCACAGTGAGCTCTTACATTCATTAGTTACAATTGGTGAACAGTGTTCTATGGTTTCATCAGTCACTTGCATTTCCTGAGCAAATGCAAAACCATACAAATGAGCAAACAGATAAAGAAACTATAAATGGCAACAGAAGAGGTCGTAAATTAAACAATAACATGGGTAAATAAAACAAGGAATGTTCAAGGCTGCCCAGGGCATTTAGTTCAATATGTTAGTAAATAGGAATCCTATGATTACTTTTCTGTACTTAATAACATACATGAATTCAGGAAAGTAAGGTGATGCTTTGACATTTTTTGCTCTTAACTGTGAGCGAGTTATATTTGGGGGGAACTTTTCTTGTTTTTGATACCAAAACTGTGTATCTCCTTAATCTTAAAATCAGATTGTTTTTAGATTTTTCCTTACTTGATGTATTAGAAGTTATTTCTCTTATTAATTAAATTTTTCTATGGTAAGATTGTCTTCTTCAATAAACAATATTATTTTCACACAAGGAATATTTTTATTGTTAAATTCATTCTAACACAAAAATATTAATATTTTTCAATGTTTTTCAGAGAAAAAATAGGTACTATATAAAAATATGTACTATATTAAGTGGAGGCTACTAAAATTAACTATGAATTAATAACAAAAATGTAACTCAAGTTGAATTTTTAAAGCTAAAACATTTATTGAAAACATATCATTGTCTCTAAAATATGAGGAATGAGGTCTATAAATGACAAATATGAAAAATTCATTATAAGTAATATTTAAGAGTGTGTCACTTCAAAGATGAAATAATAATCTACCTATATAATTATGTATTATATAACTTTATGTGTTATTGTTAAGTCCAAACTCCGGGTCCCAAGCCCCTGAAGAGACCAAGTCCACACAGCAATGCAAAAGCATAAAGGGGTTTATTGCTAGCTGGGCTAGGGTGCTAGTCTCATCCACGCACTGGAATCCGACAAGAGCCCCACGCTCCAGATCACAGTTGCTTTTATACAGGCAGTTCTTTGTTACAGCATTGGTATAGCTGGCAGTCAATGTTTGGTCAGTTTAAATTGCGCATCTGCCCTGGATGGTCTATCTCTTGGCCTGGCTTGTGGGGGGAGGTATGAGGTGAGGGTGGGGGAGGTCGCTGGAACTAGGGCCTGCTGTATCTCACAGCAGCCTGTCACGGAGTAGGGTACGGGGAGGTGTGAGGATGGGGGAGGTCTCCGCAGCTAGCTAGGGCCTGCTGTATCTCCCAGCAGCCTGTCACGGAAGCTGTTTTTGTTTATACACCACATTATGTGATAAATATATTTTCCAATGTCTATGAATAAGTATGTATAATATTTTTACTCTGTTTTCCTAAGATCAAATTATAAAAAGGCCTGAAAATATGCTCATTAGTTAAAATATTAAATAACTCAGGAGAAGGATGAATTGGGAGATTGGGACTGAGATATATATACACTATAAGAACCTATTGTATAGCACAGGAAACTCTGTGCTCTGTATTGAAATATATGAAAAAAGAATCTAAAAAATAATGGAATATATATATATATAACTGATGCAGTTTGTTGTACAGCAGAAACTAACACAATGTTGTGTTACAGGGAAGAACTAATTATGACTCTGTGTTGGATCTTTCTTCTACTTCAACCTTTGCTTCCTGTTGCTTTTGTTCACTAACAGGACGCTGTTTATACATAATGGCCTGCCCTGGGGAACACTGTCCCTCTTCTGCCTGAATGTTAAACCAAAGTGCCTTTTTTCAGGACCCCTGTCTACCTTTGAGTGGCTACAGGAAGAAAGAAATTAACACAATTCCTTGCCCAAGGCTTGCTATTCTAGGAAATATTTGTAAGACTATTGGCCTTTTTACTTATTTCCTCAATTCACCAACCCCTGTTCTATAAAGAATCTGATATCCAATTCCCGATAAGATGGTTACTTTGAGACTGTCATTTTTTAGTCAGCTGGCTAGTCGTATTCCTTGCCTCAATTCCTCATTTCCTATTCACTGGCCTGTCATGCAGCAAGCAGGGTGAGTTTGGACTTGGTGAATATTGTAAATCAACTATACTCCAATAAAAATTAAATTTAAAAGGTACATTGTCCCCAAAATAGGAAGAAATGTATCAGCTACAACAATCTAAATTCATATAGTAAAAATACAGTCTCTATTATTCTGTCATGCAAAACCAGCTAGATAGATCTTCATGAAATTTAGACGGCATATTTGGGGCAACCTAACTTCAACTGTAGGCTGCGTGGTGTAAATTTTTTGTTTACTTTTTAATTTTACAGTAGGTCCTCATTGGTTACCTATTTTGAATGTAACAGTGTGACCATGTCAATATTTGCATTATTATTACTATTTGAAAGATCTCCATGGGGGCAAATGCTGTGCTAATATTGACTTCAATTTCTCATTGGTAGTATACTTTGTAGCTGCTTGATAAATAATTTATTGGATAATCATTAATATTTTGTCTGTCAAAAATAAAATAAAATATTCATTACCTTAGTACTATATTCACTTGAAAAATAAATTTCTGCAATATACTCCATACTCCAATATACCTCAGATCCCTAGTTAAATTCATTCTTCATTTGAAGCAGATTTCCACTACTAAAATAATGTTTAGTATCTATCAAATAGTATGTAACTGCACTAAAATGAACCAAACAGTTTTATTTCAGTTTTTAAATTTACAGCCTCAGTACAACTTGGAATTGTTGAAGGAAAGGCCACCAAGAACATATCTATGGTCAAAACAAGGTAAGGTATATTGAACTTGCAATAGTCAGGGTGAATGCACATCAAAGGAAAAACATAATATCTTAGTAAGAAATAGCTCAGAGGTGACTATGATAGAATTTGAGCTTGTGGTGGATAATTCTAAGGAGGGCTTAAGGAATAGGGTTCTATTTTGGACTGGATGCTACCAGTAACTCGGAACAATTTGGTAACTGGGACTCATGGTACTTTTGGACGGGAGAGAATCAAAGCTGGGAACAGGTTTGTCATTGGTAAAGATAGTTATAGGTCATGATGGAAGAAGACAATGATTGTTGTAGTTGAAGAGTATCCTTGATTCTGTTTTGATTAACCACAGTTGTAGAGTAGCTTGCCTGATCATTTTTTTTTTTTAATCTGAAGACTGTTTATGTTCAACTGGAAACATCAAAGCCTTAGTTGACAGCTATTAAGGCCATTTCTTCACATTCTTAGGGTAGAATTATTAAGTACAAGAAAAATATTTTACACCTTTTCTGAGATTGATTACAGGCATGTTCTAAATTATTCTAAACAGTAATATAAAACAATAAAACTAATGAAATTTTTATTGGCTTCTGGAAGTACTAACAGTCCTCATTTTATGTGGTAATATAAGACTGTAAAAATATCCATGCAAGCTAGCACTGTATAAAGTGATCTTAATTATAAATGGGGAAAATAAAATTGTTTAATCTTTAAAAATTTTTGTCAAAATATTAAAAACTCTTTTACTGTTGGTTATAAATGTATAATTAAAAAAGGCAAATTGTGAAACTAATATTTATGTAGTGAACTATAATTTGAAATATCAGAAGTATGACAAATTATTTTATTTTCTTGCAAAAAGTTATAGAGTAGTAGTTTGAACAATGCTTTTGTCCTTTTTTCTCATCTTATGACCTAATAGAATAGCAGTCTTTTCTATGTCTTGGTGAAGTGTCATACTCCTTTCTAAGACTCAATCAGTTCATATATTTTATCCATTTTGCTTTCAGTGTTGTGAAGTATCTTCAAGAATGTTATGCCAGTGACCATTCCTTTCTGACATATTCATTGTTTTAATCACAACCACTTTCTTCATATGTGTCAAAAAGGTTGCCCTTGCTAAAATCCTGAGGCTGTGTGTCTAGAGGCTCTCCAGCTGCAGCAGTATCACATTCTCACAGTTGGAAGTTTCTTCTATGTTTGTTGACATTCAATTCAAATTTCACTTCCAGTGTTATCATCCTTGTTTCTTTGCTTCATTTTTTATCTTTAGTCACCAATTACCACTTTAGATTTTCCAGATCTATAATATACATGTTAATCATTGAGAGACAAAATGGGACCATAACTACACACTTGCCTACCTATGTATGAACCAAGAGCTGCACAGTGACCAATCACCAACAGAATTTGGAAGAAGGGTTGTGGCTGGTCTCTGATCATAATGTATATCTATTAGTTACATAGTAATTTGTGGACTGAAGTGTTTGTAGCAAAGTTGCACTTTATGCAATTACTCTACATAATAAGAAGAAAGAGTGGTTCTATGGTTGACTAGTAGAATGACTTAATATCATTATAAAGAACTCAAGTTTCTTCTATATTTTCCACTTTATCAATATAGCTGCCATTTTTATCCTTAGGTTAGTATATCTTGTATTAGTTCTCAGGGCTGCCATAACTTCCATGCAATTCTGTTAATCCCATCCAGTACTAGAAAAGACCAAGATTTCTTATGTGTCTCTCATCAAAGGAAGATTTCCCAGAAACTCACCAGAGGGACTTTGCCTTACCTCATTAGCTAGATGCTTTATATACTTTTGTCTATATTTATCACTGAGAAGGGAAATGAAACTTGATGACTGGGATTTTCTCTAATCTCCTTTAAGACTCATAGCCATGCATGCTGAGGAGCCTGGATACCAGAATACATTAGGATTTCACTGGGAATGAGCAAAAAGATGAAAACAGAGGGTTTTTAGACAGCCAAGAAGGCCTGCTCCGATTACTTTCCATCTCTTCATATTCACTGAGTTTTAGCAGATTTGCTTGGTAAAGAATCTTCCCGCAAAGCAGAAGACCCTGGTTCACATTCCTGGGTCAGGAAGATCTGCTGGAGAAGGGAAAGGCTACCCACTCCAATATTCTTGGGCTTCCCTTAAGCTAAGCTGGTAAAGAATCTGCCTGAAATATGGGAGACTGGGTTTAATCCTTGGGTTGGGAAGATCACCTGGCAAAGTGAAAGGCTACCCAGTCCAGTATTCTGACCTGGAGAATTTGTGGACTGTATAGTCCATGGGGTTGCAAAGAGTCAGACACAGATTTGCAGTAGTGTAGTCTGGTTTGAAGAACATATATTTGGATTTAAATTTGCATCTTTTATTTACCAATTGTGGATGCTAGGCTCTCTGAACTCACTTTCATTTTCAAAACAACTCTTTATTACTTAATATAATTCTCCATAAAATTAAAACCCAAGAAATCAAAACTTTTTGGAACATTAAAAATATTTAATAAATTATAATTAATAACAAGGCTTCCATGATATCAGTAGTATATCTAGGTATCTATTAATACCTAGAATCATCATCACATTCTTTTTCTTTTTAACACAGTGTTAACTTATTGTTTTCTATTTTGAGAATGCTTTGAGGCATTTTTAAAAATTCCTCCATTTTTACTTAATGTAAACCTTGATTACCCTATCTATATTGTTTATACCATCTTAATAATCTTCTTCACTCCTGTGATAATAAGGTTGATCAGACTTCTTCAACTTCAGTTCCCACTAGCCTTATTGTAAGTAATAGAATATATATATTCTGGTCTCTGTCCCCAGTTCTTGGTACAGAGCTCCTAAAACTCTAGCAATTTCCTAAGAGATAATATCGAACCACCAAACAATATTTTGAATCATGTCTGTGTTTAAGCACTTTTCTCATACTATTTTAATACAGGATAATATTTAGCTACTTCATGGTGACATAAGTTTTTAATGTCAATTCCAAGAAAATTACTAGAGCTAATCAATGAACATAGCAAAGTTGCAGGATATAAAATTAACACACAGAAATCACTTGCATTTTTATACACTAACAATGAGAAAACAGAAAGTG
Source organism: Antilocapra americana (assembly GCA_007570785.1). Classification (NCBI taxonomy): domain Eukaryota; kingdom Metazoa; phylum Chordata; class Mammalia; order Artiodactyla; family Antilocapridae; genus Antilocapra; species Antilocapra americana. Next base: position 10,511,924 of record ML663008.1, on the reverse strand, counting down.
AAATTAAGGAAACAATTCCATTCATGATTGCAAAGAAAAGAATAAAATACTTAGGAATATATCTACCTAAAAAACAAAAGACATATATATAGAAAACTATAAAACACTGATGAAGGAAATCAAAGAGGACACAAAAAGCTGCAGAAATATACCATGTTCATGAATTGGAAGAAACAATATAGAGAAATGAGTAAACCACCCAAAGCAATCTATAGATTCAATGCAATCCCTTTCAAGCCACCAACAGTATTTTTCACAGAACTAGAAGAAATAAATTTACAATTTGTATGGAAAAAAACAAACAAACAAACCTCGAATAGCCAAAGCAATCTTGAGAAAGAAGAATGGAACTGAAAGAATCAACCTGCCTGACTTCAGGCTCTACTACAAATCCACAGTCATCAAGACAGTATGGTACTGGCACAAAGACAGAAATATAGATCAATGGAACAAAACAGAAAGCTCAGAGATAAATCCATGCACCTATGGACACCTTATCTTTGACAAAGGAGGCAAGAATATACAATGGAGAAAAGACAATCTCTTCAACAAGTGGTGCTGGGAAAACTGGTCAAGCACTTGTAAAATAATGAAACTAAAGCACTTTCTAATACCATACACAAAAATAAACTCAAAATGGATTAAACAATTAATCTCAAAAATATACAAGCAACTCCTGCAGCTCCATTCCAGAAAAATAAACGACCCAATTAAAAAGTGGGCCAAAGAATTAAACAGACATTTCTCCAAAGAAGACATACAGATGGCTAACAAACACATGAAAAGATGCTCAATGTCACTCATTGTCAGAGAAATGCAAATCAAAACCACAATGAGGTACCATTTCACACCAGTCAGAATGGCTGCTATCCAAAAGTCTACAAACAATGAATGCTGGAGAGGATGTGGAGAAAAGGGAACCCTCTTACACTGTTGGTGGGAATGCAAACTAGTACAGCCACTAAGGAGAATAGTGTGGAGATTCTTTAAAAAACTGGAAATAGAACTGCCATATGACCCAGCAATCCTCTTGCTGGGCATACACACCCAGGAAACCAGAAGTGAAAGAGACACATGTACCCCAGTGTTCATCACAGCACTGTTTACAATAGCCAGGACATGGAAGCAACCTAGATGTCCATCAGCAGACAAATGGATAAATAAGCTGTGGTACATATATACAATAGAATATTACTCAGCCATTAAAAATAATGCATTTGAATCAGTTCTAATGAGATGGATAAAATTAGAGCCTATTATACAGAGTGAAGTAAGCCAGAAAGAAAAACACCAATACAGTATACAAATGCATATATATGGAATTTAGAAAGATGGTAATGATAACCCTATATGCGAGACAGAAAAAGAGACACAGATGTATAGAACAGTCTTTTGGACTCTGTGGGAGAAGGCAACGGTGGGATGATCTGAGAGAATAACATTGAAACATGTATAGTATCATACGTTAAACAGATCTCCAGTCCAGGTCTGATGCATGAAACAGGGTGCTCAGGGCTGTTGCACTGGGATGATCCTGAGAGGTGGTATGGGGAGGGTGGTGGAAGGGGGGCTCAGGATGGGGAACACATATACATCCATGGCTGGTTCATGTCAATGTATGGCAAAAACCACTACAGTATTGTAAAGTAATCAACCTCCAATTAAAATAAATGAATAAAAAATAAATTTAGAGCAATATTTTAATAAATTCATATCTATAATATTATAAAGTTATATAAATATAATAAACATTTATATAATGTATGTATAATCAAAGAAGGATGCAAAGAAAACTTTTAGTAAGAATTCTTGGGGCTCTAGAAACACACCAATGATGAAAGGAAATTGAGAAGTGAATATAATGATATTTTAAAAAAAAAATAAATATGAATGCATTGAGTTGTATGAGGGAGAATATTTAATTAATAACTTAGTTTTTGTAATTAATGCATTAAATTATAATTTATATAAAATAGACATTATGTTTAAAAAAATAGAAATATGTCTTGAAATATTTGCTCTTCCACCTCATTTCGGACACAGAGCTCCTACAACCCTTATAGATTCCTATGAGCACTAGGGGCATCTTCTGTTCTAATAAGGCATTCTAAGGGGGCTCCTGGATGGAGACTGGTCACCAGAAAGACCAAATCATGATTAGAAGGTTGGAATTTTCAGCCTCAACCCCTGTTTTGTAGAGAGGGAAGAGAGGCTAAAAATGAAGTTAATAGTTAAAAATGTCTACATGAGGACTCTTCCATAAAATCCAAACAATAGAGGATCTGGAGAATTTCTAGCATGGAGTACACATCCACACCAGGAGGGTGTGGCATCTCAACTCCACTGGGACAGAAACTCCTGTGCTCAAGACTCTTCAGACCATGCCCTGTATATCTCTTCATCTAGCTATTCACCTCCATTCTTTAATGTTTCCCTGAATTCTGTGAGCTGCTCTAGCAAATAATTGAATCCAAGAGTGAGCAGGTTATGGGAACCTCTGATTTTTAGCCAAGTTAGACAGAAGTTTTGAGTAACTTGAGGGATTGGCATCTGAAGTGGGGAATAGTCTTGTGGACTGAGCCCTTAACCCATAGGTTCTGATGCTAATTCAAGGTAGATAGTGTCAGAACTGAAGTAAATTCTACAACACCAGTTGATGTCAGAGAATTACTTGTAGCAGGAAATTATGCATTTGGAGACCAGAGTCAGAAGTGGTCTGTGAGAGTAGAAAAGGACACACAGGAAAATAAAGACATGCAGTAAGTATTCAGGACTGGTTTCCTTTAGGATCAACTGGTTGGATCTCCTTGTTGTCCAAGGGACTCTCAAGAGTCTTCTCCAACACCACAGTTCAAAAGCATCAATTCTTTGGTGCTCAGCTTTCTTTATAATTCAACTTTCACATCCATACATGACTTCTGGAAAAACTATAGCCTTGACTAGATGAATCTTTATTGGCAAAGTAATGTCTCTGCTTTTTAGTATGCTGTGTAAGTTGGTTATAGCTTTTCTTCCAAGGAGCAAGTGTCTTTTAATTTCATGGCTGCACTCACCATCTGCAGTGATTTTGGAGCTCCCAAAAGTAAAGTCTGTTACTGTTTCCATTGTTTCCCCATTTATCTGCCATGAAGTATTGGGACCAGATGCCATGATCTTAGTTTTCTGAATATTTAACAATAATGTTATAGGCAGGTTCAAGTGACTTTTCTGCTAAGAATATGATTCTCAGCATTTTTTTCAGGACCTGTCCCAAATATTTCCTTCTTTCTGTCTTCACAGATTATTTCAGTTGACACTAATCTCTCCTAGGAGTGTCTAAGTCCTGTTTTCTTGATTGTACATTTTGTTTGTTGATTATATTAGAAGCTTCTGTTTATATTACAAAGAGAGGTTGAAGATAAATTCCAAACTAATGTATAAGGTATTGCATGACAATATCATCAGGTAACAGAGCCTTAGAAGCCAATTAAATATTAACAGTTAGAAAGATAGAATTGAGAAAACTACCGAAAAAAGAAGGTAGCTGAGGAAACCCTAAGCTCTATCACTAGGTACTTCAACGCACTTTGGTTAAGACCCTTTTAAACAAGGGAACTCTGTAAATCTATTGTAAACATAATGCGTTAGTTCTAAATTTTTTGTTTCCAGTTGAGTCACTTGGTTTCATTTATCTCATCCTTTCTTATCTCATCTTCAACTGTTTTTTAACATTCTAAGTTTCTTTTACTTATTAGATAGGTTTCATTTATTTCAAGCCACAGATTTCCTTTTAACACTTCAATAAAAACTAACTAAATAGCTTGAAAGAGTTAATATTGTTCGGAAAGTGTTTCAAAGATTTTCTTAGTGTATTTATTTATATCACCTGAGAATTCACATAATTTAGTCTCAAACTTTCAATATAAGCAGCTAAAAATGAAATAGGAAACTACAAAGTCTAATAATATGAGTTCCAGAATGAGTCTTAGTTTGATTTATAATAAACTCCATTCTTTCTACTGTTATTGATACTGTGTATAATATCTACTACACATATTTGATAGAAGAAAAAACTATATTGATGAATTTCAAATCACAACTCCTTGCAAACCAATAGAATTACAAAGGAAAGAGCCATAAGCACATGTCTTTATAACTGGTCCACAAATAGCACTATCTTCTTTAATGGCCACTCCATATAAGATATGGAAATTTAATTATTCCCCAGAGTTCTCTATAGTTCAGGCATCCAGATGATATAATATAAAAGGGACCGTATTGGCTCTTTGCTGCTAAATTTTCCTCATCGTGACAGAACTGGTCAGGAGTGCTCTTAGATTATTTTTCGTATCCAGATATTACATAGAAAATTTAACTATTAAGATGTCTAATACATCCTCCCAGAATTTTGAAAGATTTACAGAGCTAGTTCATCCTCATAAACATAGAAATAGGCACATGCAAAGTTTTTTTAGGTAGTTAGTGATTTATTCTACTTTTAGCATTAACCAAAGAATTTTCATAGGATACACAGAATGTTGTAAAAAGTAAATCAGTTTTATAGACCATATAATTATTAGCATGGTAAAAATAGAGAACATTTTGGCACTTAGTTGGATTTGCTTATTGTTAGCTCCCACTAATACCACATCTGGTGATGGTACATAAAATATTTGCTACATGAAAGAACCCATTCACAGAAAGACTGGAAGAGTTCTAAAGAAGAGATATTTTTATTAAGTAGTATTTTTATTTGACTGGATTAAGTGGCTGATATCTTGGCCGCCATGCTTGTATAATAGAACAATATCCCCGGGCAGAAAATAAGGCTTATTAAATATTGATGAAGCAAACTCACCTCTATTGAAACCATACCCCAAACTGTAATTGTTTTATGGAACATATTCTTGTTTATATATCTGGGTATGCTTGCATACTAAGTCATTGCATTTGGGTCTGACTCTGTGCAACCCTATGGACTGTGTAGCCTGTCAGGCTCCTCTGTCCTTGTGATTCTCCAGGCAATAAGAGAGTGGGTTGCCATGCCCTCCTCTAGGACTTGACAGCTTCTACACACTCCTATAACACAAGACTCCTAAACAAATACTTACTACTATCTCCGTAAATTGTGAGCATTAATCAATCTAACAGTACATAAAGGAGATTTCCACATGAATAGCTATTTTGTAACATAGAGAATATTTATTTGATGTGTAATTAAATCACATTGAAGGCTAACTTATATACAAACTAGTCAACTTTACAAATATTTCACTTGGAAAATGAAGAATGATATTTAGTGTAGTTCTGATGTTAATGCCCAAATTTTCATCCCAAGTACCTGGACAAAATTTATTAAGTATAATTTCATGAGCTACTTCTTTTCTGTTCTTTTAGAATGTTTCCTTTTCTCTATACCTTCTATTCTCGATAATTTTCTGTTTTTCCTTTACAACTAAAATCAAAAGAAACAAATAGAATAACAAAAATCTGCTAAACAAAAACTTAATTTTGCAAAATAATTCACACCTATTTTTATAAAACTTAAAAATTCATGAAAACACAATAAATAAAACATCTAAAGGAACAAGTCTCCACTATACAGTAAGATGCATTATCAACAGGTGTTAAATATCTCGTAAATTTTTAAAAAGTCTCTTTGTATGTCATTTTTGTAACCTCCATTGGTCCACAAATTCCATTCATTGCATTTGCAGAGATAGTTTTTTTCTTTTAGCCTTTCTCTAACTCTGGTTACTGCAGTTTTAAGAGATAATAAGCAAATCTAGGCAATCAGTTTTAGGACATAAGGTGGTCATCTGTCCTTCAGGTGCACTATAAAAAAGGCAAACTGCAATTGCTTTTTGCCTCAACATTCTCAGTCTATGTTCTAATTTCTCTATACCAGTCCCCTTCTCTGTTTAAACGGCACTGTCAAATGAGTTCATCAACAACCTCACCTTTGGGGAATGAAATAAACTGAGGCTGAGTACAGCCTGAAAAAACTCCTGGCTACATGGAAGTCATTGATTTTGTGTTACTTCATCTATTACATTACACATTATCAAACATCCCTGCTGGCTGTAGCAGCCTATGACTCTGTCATTCAACAATTTTATATCTACTGTGTGAAAAATTTATGACCTTTTACAGTATATTTGCATATCTATGCTTTTGCTGTTGCTATCTCCAAAAGTATAATGTTGAATCAATACAGAATATGGCCTGAAACCTCTGTGTAGGCCTATGATTTGAGAAGAAGGAAAAAAAATCATATTTTTTCTTTCTTTCATATTTATAATACTGTGCTACCTAATGACTTAGTCATGTTTAAATAATTTAATTGGGATTGTGAAGAATATTGGGGCAGGCAAGACTTTGGTGGTACTTAGACAACATAAACTGAAAAATCACCGATGTTAAAAATTTGAAGTGTGTAAGAGGATTATATTTTTCTTAATTTTAGTGTGACCTAAGCTCCAGTTTGAATGATGCCATCTTTTTCTGATGACATATATTTTACATCCTTTTTTATTATTAATTTTGGAGCATAACAAATGTCTTCAATTTGGAAAAACAGGGCAGTGAACAATAGGGTTCTGGAAGATAGTCATTAGAGAGTGCACAGAAAGTATATTAAGTGAATTAAGAAGAGAATCATGTACACTCTGTGGAACTCTATTGACTAGTTTATGTGCTAACTCCTGTATGCTTGAAGTTGTAATAGAGAACTTAAATCTATTAGGTAAGTAGAATAGTGAAACAGGGTCCCAGATGGCAGTCAGAAAAAGTGGTGGATATAAGAACCATGCAGAAGGCAAATAAATAAAAGGAAAAAAGCCTGTGAAAGGGACAAACAAAGAAAGGAAAAAGCCCACACAAGAAAAGGCATAGATTGGAGTAAAAATCTCTGGCAAACAGACACACCCAGGAACACCCCTTTCCCCCACTGGCCTTGAACACTCTATTTATCCAATTACTGAATTTTGATTTTAACCATTGACATTAATTCACACAATACTTCTATAATAAAAGTTATTGTATAATTGGTATAAATGTTGCCTATAAATTAATCTTTTGCTCTGAATTGCTAATAATTTTTCTGTCTTTTCTCTAGCTTGTATAATTTCAAGGATCAATATATTTTGTAGGTTTAGATTGTCTTAAAACACTAACACTATATCACAGCAGTAAGAACAGTGGGATTTTGAGCTAGAAAACCCTGAATTTAAATTACAATCTCTCAGTTTCTAGTTTTTTAATCTTAGGATCATTATATAACATCTATATCTTATTTATTCAATACTGTGAGATTAAAATAGAAACTGTATGTAGAGCCCTTGGTTCACTCACAGGAAATGCTCAGATCACGGTGGGGTTGATTAGAATGATGATGAAGATGAGGATGTAAACACCTCATAGTTCAGATATTCAGAATCAAACTCACATTTTTGTCTCCAAAACCAATTTGTCATGGTAACTTTGGTGTATCATTTACTCATTTAAGATCCATGGAACATTTATTTAATGTTTATTTAAATGTTATCAACTGTGGAACTAGGTTTTGGACAATGCATTTATGGACTATAACCAAAACCTAGTTCCACAGTTGATAAAATTTGAATAAGGGACGTAGATATTATTAAAGTAAACAAAGACATAAATAAATAGTTGTAAATTAGAGTAAATCATAAGGAAAAGCAAAATAAGCTATCTTAACATAAGAAATTTACATTGGATGAGGAAGGAAGAAATTTTTGAGAAAAGCAACATGCAAGAAAACACATGAAGGTATGAGAAATGTGTTCTGAGGAGAGAAGGTAGTCTTTGGAGTTCTTTCAGAGAGTCCAGTATGTTAGAGATCTGTAGAGGGAAAGATATGGTTCACTCAAGCCCATGCTAATATCCCTGGACCTCACAAGTATGATTGAAATGAGAAGCAGAGGCCAGAGAGTGCAGAGGTTCATTTTGTTTCAAGCCAGGCATTATCATTATACTACTGAAGCTGAAAAAACTAAACAACAACCAAAAATCCTAAGTGCCATGTGAAGAACTGATTAATGTCATCATCCATTCTAAGAACCAAAAAGATTATTCAGATCTGTGGCTGCTTTTCCATTGCACGAGTATTGCACTTTAAGGCTCAATTCTTCAGTTCTGGTCTGCTAGATCATGTTCTTAAAGAGTGCTTGCCTTTAACATCACCATTCCTTCCTTCTCCTAATGAAAGCTATCCTTTACACAGTTACCAAAATGATTCTTTTAAAGCAACTCAGATCTTTGTTACCCAGCTCAGAATAAGCCCCTGGAAGCTCTTTGGACTCCTCATTATGATGACTATAATCTGTTCACTATCTCTCAAGCAGTCTTCCCACCACTCCCTTTATCAAATGCTCCACTCACTCTGGGAAATTTGTTAATCCATGAATCTACACAACACTGGTGGGAAACCCTGCTTTTGTTTTTTTTTTTGCTTTGTTCCCATCTTCTCAAGCTCAAATGTGATCTGCTCTTTAAACTATAACTTAATTTGTTTGTCCTGAAGCAATGAAGTAATTTCTTTTTATTTTCCCATAGTGCCTACCTTTCTCATAACAAATCTAAAGGTGTTATATTAAGTTTATTGAATTTTTGTTCAATTTAATATGGCATATTTATCTTTGGATCTTCAATATCTAATGCTATGCCTTGAACCTATTGGCTTTATTAACATTTGTTTAGTATGAAAATGTATGTTATTACAGCAATAAATAGATTAATTCTGTGCATTTTCAGCTATACAATAGATTTCATGAGATTACATATTAAAAAAGTATTTTATTTCCATTTTGGGGATGTAGGTTGCTAGCAAGCCAAAAATAGATGTGTCTCAAGGAAAAATATTGCCAATTCTAAGTATATAATAATATATATGAAGTGCTAAAATGGTTTTAAATGTATAAAACTTAATACTTTAATAAGTAGCATTACAGTATTAATATTTATCTTAAGCAATATGTTTTAAAATATGCGCTGATTTTTTCTACATTGTTTTAAAAATAGGTGCAAACTATCATTTACCCTTTTTTCAGCTGACTATTTTATTCTCTACTTTCTCTGAGTGTCAGAATGCCTATCAGCTTGCTCGTTATAATTCACTACATGGCTAACTTGCCTTATCTAATACACAGTCTGCATATGGTGATGATATTTGTGGCAAATGCATTGAAAGAAATTCTGAATTGCCCTCCCACCCTTATGCCACAGAGCCCTTTAAATAACATGATAGCCAGAGCTGAAGAACAATACACCAGATGCTCACCCTCAGAAATCAACAAAGAAAAAAAGATTTAAAAATATGCTCAGTAATAAAATTCCCATTTATGTTCAAATGATTATTATGAAAATTAATAGTAACCCTATTATAGCAAAATGGTGCAAACAGAGAAACAACAGACACTTTCTCATTTTAGGTGGAAATCCGTGCATTGTGCAGTCTTGGGACGTGGGTCAGAAATGTGATAGCTGGCAATGTAGCATAAATGCCACAGGCAGAAAGAATAGGAATAAAAATCTAGATAACTTGTGCCTCAAAATATTATACTTTTACTAATTTAGATGTTTAAAGTACAAAATGGAAATATCGTGACCCAAAGCATGACTCTTTAAGCAGAAATATGGAAAAAATTATGCTAGGTAAGCAATATGTATTAGAATATCACTTTAGTCATTGTTGCATTATTAGTTCAGTCACTCAAAAACTTTTGTGGATTTTTAAATTCTGGGTACCATGCTAGGTGCCACTATACCAAAGGTAGAGGAAGATATCTTTGTCTCTTTCAGTCCCATAGTTTAGTGTGAAAATTATGAAATATAAATTTAATCAAAGAAATATAATGAAACAGTAGAAAAATATATTAAGATCCCCATATTGGGTACAGGTTTCTCCTTTAGGTAAAAAACTATACATGTGTATGCACACACACATACCCATGTGCATACACATGCTATTCTATTACTTGGGCATACATGCATGGGTACATGTGCCATAATTTACAGTCATTACAAAATCACTTTACTTCTGAATTCCAGTTGCTTTTGAAATAAAAACTCCATGGTTCTCAATTTCTTCATAAAGGCTTCAAGGTGTCAGAAGTAAAAGGGATTTTACTATCTATTAATGTAAATAAATTAATCCTAGAGTCTCTTCTAAAATAGCTCTGCCTCACAGCCACTTATCATGGACTCTAAATAGTACCAATAATCCTGGAACTTCTGTGACTGTTGGGAAAGACAGCCACATTCCTGAGCAGGTCTTTGTCCCCACTCAGCTGCATAAGAGAGTCTAAGGTCCAAGGCCTGGGACCTGGAACATATTGATACCAAAGGCTAAAGAACCACACAGACTGTGCTATGCCTATCATCTTGTGTAGTGATGTCTTTCCCTGTTTTAGATTAAATGAGTGTTCTTTTCTTATTGCTTAAAGCTTATACATCATGTGCCACCTGGCCAGCCCCACTGCTGTATCTGTCTTTAGCAAAGTTCCTTTCATTGCAATGTGAGAGGGGTGGAAATTGCCCTGCAATGGCTACCAACAAAAGACTCTCTGGCCACGAGCAAATGATGCTCACTGTTGAAGTCGATCTTGCTCTGTCTCTTTTCTTTGTAACCAAAGTATCATTTCATCCAGTGATTAACTGCAAGTATTTTCCTTAATAGCTCTAATACCAATGTTTGTTGAGTCCTCTATTAGGATTGTTACATGGTATTCTGCTCAACAAACTTAACCATTAGAAATGTTAGAAAACAACTTAGTATTTTCAGTCAAACTATCTTCAATAAAAATTCTACTTATGTACACCCACTGTTCAATACCATAACAATCAATTCCATTCTCACTTTGAGCATATGAAAGTAACATAATCCCTCTTCTATATGAAAACTCTGAAAATATGCATCTGTTCACCCTAAATCTTTACACTTAGTCAGAGTGAAATCGTATACTGAAATACTTGATATCAGATTTATTTGTCCGCATGTTTAATTAAATTATGTAATGTCTATTGAACAATTTAGGTTTCTGTTGTCTCTCACTAACTTCTCTTGGTTGTATGCACAGATCGTTAATGCTAGGCCAAGTTAGGATGCTGCAAATTACATTTCTGAGTATTCATTGCCAAATGACTTTCATTTGAATTAACGCAGTATTGAACAGGAACAAACTATTTTTAGAAACAGAAAAGATGGATAACCTGAAAGCATTATGTTAAATGAAAGATGTCAAACTCAAAGATGACAGCCTGCAAAATTCCACTTATGACATTCTCGAAAAAGCAAAACAGTGGTAATGGAAAACAGATAAGTGATTGCTAGGTTCTGGGGGCAGAGGTAGAATTGAATTTAAAAAAGAAGTATGAGGGAACTTTAGGTACAAGAAAACTGTCCTCTAGGATAAACGTGGACTTTGTTAATGAGAGTGGTGGTAGAGGAACCAAATTTTAAGGATAAGTTTTCTGAATTGGTTCTGGAGTTCCTGGAATTATGATCAGATTTAAGGAGGCTAATGAATCTATTTCCAGTAGGAAAAACAGTGCTGATAATTAATAGAGTTACTCCAACTATCTGTACTGGATATTCCTAATCTACAAATCATAAGAGGCAACAACATTTTTAGAAACTAAAACAATATAATGACTTTGGTTGGTTGCTTCTATTAAAAAAATAGCAGAAACCTGAATTAATAAATAAATTGATAAATTAATAAATCCAGGAGAGAAGGAGAAGGAGCTGTCGCACCCTACAATCTCTGCAGAACCCAACAGGAAGATGAGAGACTCTTTTTGCATGACAAGTTCACAGCAAATGAAGACTTTCACAAATTAGGTGAAGAAAAACCACTAAACTTCGAACTCTCATTTCCTCCAAAGGACTCTGTTTACTATTGTGCTCCCAACTTCCTTTTCCCCTTTATAAAAAATTCTCCTCTCTATTTTTGAAAAAAAAAATGTGCTTGGCTCACATGGTTGCAGTCCCTCAATTATAATTTTCTGCTGATCCTAAATAAAGCAGTTTTTGCTGTAGAAATAACTGACAGTCTATTTGTTTCAGGTCAACACTTCTAATGGTACTGAACAAAGTAGTAAAAGGAGTTCAGGGTTCGAATTCCCACCTCAAATACCCCAAAATGACTTAAGAGATTCTGGGTATGCCCTGAAGCTTATCTCCTGAACAGAGCTGAAATTTCTACAAATCAAATGCAGAACCTCATCCTGTGATGGGCTGAGTTAAAGTCCAAGTTGAATTCTTATCCTTACAGAGTATCATTTGTTAATAGAAGGGAGCGACAGTTAATAGGAATTTACTTATAGTTAGTAAGTGCTCAATCTGCCAGTAACCAAGATTAACAGAGTAACCAGTATGGCACAGTTTCCCAGGGTCATCAGCCAGCTACTTGAGGGCAGATTAATTACATTTGAAAGCTCCAATATGGCAGTTAGCATTTTTCCTTCATGAAGTAGACACACTGAATATGGCTTTATCTTTCCTGCATTGAATGCTTCTGCCCAGAATATCAGTCTTAAATTTATAAGATGCCTTATTTACCACAATGGTGTTCCACAGAACATTGTTTCTGATCAAGGAACTCATGTCACAGCAAAAGTGAGGTGGTGGGTCCATGTTCATGGAACTCACTGGTCTTTCCATATCCCCACCAAGCAGCTATTGGAATGGCTTTTTGAAGACTTATATCATCACATAGGTGGCAATATCTTACTGGCGAGGAGCAAGGTTTGCCAGAAAGCTCTATATTCTCTGAATCAGTGTCCAGTACATGATATTGTTTCTCCCATAGCCAGGATTCATAGGTCCAAGGATCAAGAATTAGAAATGGAAGTAGTATTACTCACCAACCCTAGCATCCCATTAGCAAAATGTTTGCTTTCTGTTCCCATGAATTTATGCTCTGCTGCCCTAGAGGTCTTATTTACAGAGGCAGGAATGCTTACACTGGGAAATCCAACAATGACTCACTGATCGAAGACTGCCCCCCAGCCACTTTGAACTCCACATGCTTTCTTCTTTCCTACTTCTCCTTTTGGAGAGTGCCTCTCCTCTGCCTCCTGCACCACTGTATTTTGAAAGCACATAACATATTTGAATTCACAGTTTCACAGCTGGAAAGCGATTTGCCTCTGCATGAATCATACCTTGAGTTTTCAGGTCAGTTCAGTTCACTCAGTCATGTCCGACTTTTTGTGACCCCACAGACAGCAGCACGGCAGGCTTCCCTGTCCATCACCAACTCCTGCAGCTTGCTTAAACTCATGTCCATCAAGTCGTTGATGCCATCCAATCATCTCATCCTCTGTCATTCTCTTTTCCTCCTGTATTCAATCTCTCCCAGCATCGGGATCTTTTCCAATGAGTCAGTTCTTTGCATCAGGTGGCCAAAGTATTGGCGATTCAGCTTCAGCATCAGTACTTCCAATGAACACCCAGGACTGATCTCCTTTAGGATGGACTGGTTGGATTCTCTTGCAGTCCAAGGGACTCTCAAGAGTCTTTTCCAACACCACAGCTGAGAAGAATCAATTTTTTGTCTCTCAGCTTTCTTCACCATCCTACTCTCACATCCATACGTGACTAATGGAAAAACCATACCACGAGTTTACCTATGCTAAATTTAGATAATATTAGATATTAGATGAATCATGTACTTATTTTGAGTTGGTGCTGGAATTAGTTAAGACTTTGGGTTTTGAGGATGGTAAAGAATGTAGATTTTGGCTGGCCAGGGACAGAATGCTGAGTATATCCCTGCCCCCCCCCCCCCAGTTCAAATGGTGACATTTTAACTCTAAAGGTGATAGTATTAAAAAGTGGGGGCCTTTTGGAAGGTGATTAGGTTACAAACATGGAGCCCTTATGTATGATAGTGCTTGTATAGAAAAGACCCTAAAATCACTTAATCACTCCAAAAATAAGTGCCTTAATCTTAGACTTCCCACCCTCCACAACTGTGAGAAAAAAATTCTGTTGTTTATAAGCTAGTCCCTTCACTATATTCTGTGTAGCAGTGTGAAGACATACTACTCTGTAAATTTTTCAGAAGGTACAAATGGACCAACAACAAAAAAAGTGAACTTTACCTGATGTGTATAAAAGGTAAATTTTAAAAAGTATAAGTGGTCAACATATAGCTGTTCACTGTAAAAGTCTGTTCCATCTGGTATATGTTTTCTTTAAATGTGTATCATAAAATGTTTTAATGTAAATATGAACAGAGAGAGAAAAAGTGGAGAGAGAGAGGGGGAAATAACAAACAGGGAAGGAGGAAGCAGAAGAGAAGAGAAAAAACAGAATATTATTCTAAGTGTGTCAAAGATGTAAGATCTATACAATATTAAATGATTGATGCTGTCCTTGTACAACAATGTTCCTATTTTTCTTCAAGTATTTTTATTTTACTTTGAATAATTATTTCTTTAGCTTATGGTGGGATTTGCCACTCAGATTCCCCTTAAAGTCCTCCAATATCTCTTTTGCTAATAAGAATTGCCTCTTGTAAGGTCAACTCTCTTCACGAGGATCTGTTCATCCAATGATTGCTCAATATAGCACAAAAATCTAGTCTCCTTATCCCAGTTTGGTGTACTTTCTAACAACTATCCTCATTTCCAGGTGATCAGCTGAGATCTTAATACTCTAGCAAATTCCAGTTTGTTTGTTTTTTTCCCCACTCCAGTCCTGCTCTGTCCTTTTTCTATTCCTTCTATAGGTGGTGAATACATGAGCATTCCTTAATAACTTCCTACACACTAATCTAGTTTTCATTTCAGATTCAATTTATCTGGTAATTCAGTCAATTACATTTCCTCTCATGTAAGGCAAAAGGAAACTACTTCCTTTGTAGTGAATTCAATAATAAAAGATACAGAGTTCCTCTAAAAACAGTGGAAATAAAGAGGATTGAGAACATCTGAAAACTGAAAAACCATCCTTTTTTCTAAGTAACATAAGTACTCAAAGCCATCAGTTTAGTTCAATTCTTAAAAGTTCTCTTAGTTCTCAAACACTTGTTTCAGTTATTGGATAAAAGGGAAAAATGTAATCAATTATTTTCAACTGCATTTATGACTTCATTATACTTTCCTTTGAAAGAATTTGTATTAATGCAAAACAACAGAGAATCCGTTTTTGTTGACAGTATCCCTGGATTAATTTCCTGAGAACACATCTGTATGCTAGCTAATACATAATACTGAAAACCTGTTTAAATTGTAGTTTTAACTGTTACCAGTGTATAAAACTATTCAAGTTGAAGAAAAAAAATCTGGATGAATGATTTACCAACATTTGAAGCATTCAGTGTTTCTGCTAAATAGAAAAGGAGATCTTCCTCTAAATAATTGGTTACTGAGTTATTGTAGTTGCAACATGAGTATTTACATGTGAAGCATTTCAGTCTTGAAAAATGTAATGTTTATATATTGGAGAGAAAATAAAATGTCTAATATTTTAAAGTATTCATGGTGAATTGAAAGGAAGCAGAAGAATGTATACATAAAAAGGTAATAATCATAAATTGAAGTGGGATGGGGAAAAAAAGAAGAGGACATAAATAAATTATTTGGGCAAAGAAGCAACAAATTCATAGAGGGAGGTGGTAACACATTGTCAGGACATAGCCTGAGGCAAAAATAGGTGAAAATCACAAAGCAGAGACATGAAGCACAGAAAGGGAAACAAAATTGCAGATGAGTAGCAAAAGCAAAGGCTTAATAGTTATTCTGAGTGGGATACGTTGACAGCATGCCAAAAGAATTAGGATCTAATCAGTCTGGAGACCCAAAGACTCTGTGGAAGAGGCAGAATCAGATAAATGGAGTCTATAAAAAAAAAAAAGTCAAGGGAAAAAACTGATTTTGAAGGGAATATTATGTTCCTGCCAAAATCCCTTGACTCAAAAAAGGAAGGACAGATGATCCCTCCTGTTACATGACAGTTGGGTCATAATGTTCAATTTATGCACAGATACGAATGACACTATTTTTCAGTCAACCCAAGAAGATGTAGGAAGCTGTCTAACCATCAAAGGAAGGCTTGACCCTTTAGTAAAAAGAAAGACTTAATACAGTAATCAAGGACCATTTCTTCATATACATACACACACACAATTAATGAAAATTCCCTATATACAGAATATAACTTATTATACATGTGATTTATACAATGTTTCTAAGTATTTGAATTAATGATGTGACTGCTTAAATTTTCAAAAGCAGTAAAAGCTCCTATTTGACTTCCTTTGACCTAATTCATCTGGTGAACTGATATCCATTTACTCAATACAGTGGATTAAAGTCCATGGTTCACCTATTCTCATATATCAATATATTTCTGCTGCTACCTATTCATTTTACACTTAGCAGATTTAGTTACATTTGTTCCACAATTTGTTTACCAGAGTAGTACCTCATAATCTTAATCATACAGAGTTGTATAATTGCATTATGGTAAACATATATTAGAGTTTTCCTGGTGGTTCAGCAGTAAAAATTCTGCTTGCCAATGCAGGAGATGCAGGTTCCATCCTTGAGTGAGGAAGAATCCCTGTAGAAGTAAATGGCAACCCACTCCAGTATTATTGCCTGAGAAATTCCATGGACAGAAGAGCTTGGTGGTACAGACCAGGAGGTCGCAAGAGTTGAACACAACTTAGTGACTAATGAAAACAACAACAAACATACATTAAGCTGATGGATAAAGTATGAGGCTGTAAAGAACTGTTTTATAACTAAATATAACTGCCCAATAAATACTTCAGCACCATATGAGAATATTTACACTAGGATCCATGAGAATATTATTATTACTCTCCATTTTAATCTCAAAAATAAAGCAAAAATGTTAAGGAAGTCATCTGTACATAGTACAAAACCTATTTAGGTCTGCTTCTTGCTAAACTTTGTGATTTGGGGAAAGTTACTTTACATCTCTGAGTCTCCAATCCTCGAATCTTTAATGAGAAATGTATATTCCACATATGATTACAACATTATTTCCCTCCTTACATGCCCTTCTTAAAGCTGAACTTGATCCTCCAGCCTTGGAGAAGGGCGTTCAACATCCCCTCTTGAAACTCAGTGGATCTTTTTACATAGTAATAGAAAATGTCAGGATATATTCATCCAAAACTTAATATACTTTTTATTAAGACAGATTTACAGATATTTGATTTTCAGTTGAAAAAAATGTTTTAAAAAATCATCTCAAGGATTAGTATTACTCTTATAATAAAATCTGACAAAGGCTATAAGAAAATACTTCACAGTCTGATCATGAGTAATGCTGGGTGATTCCAGGTTTGAAGCAGACTACATATTACAATGACATAATGGGAAAAGTTGATGGTCACTTAGTTATCAGATTTGCTATGAGATGACAACATACAAACTTAATTTTTTGCTAATTATATAAAATATTGAAAATAGCTAATCTTAACCTTTTCTGTTTTACTCGAAGTTGTTTACTGCAGTGGCACCCCACTCCAGTACTCTTGCCTGGAAAATCCCATGGATGGAGGAGCCTCGTAGGCCACAGTCCATTGGGTCACTAAGAGTCAGACAGGACTGAGCGACTTCACTTTCACTTTTCACTTTTATGCACTGGAGAAGGAAAAGGCAACCCACTCCAGTGTTCTTGCCTAGAGAATACCAGGGACGGAGGAGACTGGTGGGCTGCCATCTATGGGGTCGCACAGAGTCAGACGAGACTGAAGCTACATAGCAGCAAAGGAAGTTGTTAATAGGTTTTAAGAATCAAAGAGCATAATTAAATGTGTGAGAAATTATCTCATAAATTACATATTTTGAACCTGTCATTCTATGTTTTGGTGTATTTGAAGTTGGGGCAAAAAATCTTTTTACCTTCATGTTTGTTAAAAATTGATATTTGGGTCTTCCCTGGTGGCTCAGTGGTAAAGAATCCACCTGCCAGTGCAGGAGACACAGGTTCGATCCCTAATCTAGGAAGATCTCACATTCCTCAGAACAACTAAAACCTGTGGATCACAACTGTTGAACCTGTGAGCCAGAACTACTCATCCCACATGCTGCAACTACTGAAGCCTGCAAGCCTGTGCTGTGGAACAAGAGAAGCCAGCACAATGAAAAGCCCGTGCACTGCAACTAGAAAGTAGCCTCTGCTTGCTGCAACTAGAGAAAAGCCCTTGGGCAGCAACAAAGGTCCAGCACAGCCATAGATATATAAAATTATAAAAAATTAATATTTAATTTACTGAAATAAATTTTTAAAACTAAAGTTTTACTTTTAAACCAAAATTATAAAACCTTCTTATTCTATATAATGCTCCTCTATCTCTGAAATCACTTTGAGGGATTTGCACTGAAGTAAATAATTTTATTAAGAAATTGCGACCTCCTGGTCTGTACCACCAAGGATGGAACAGGAGATGCAGGAGATGCAGGTTCCATCCTTGAGTGAGGAAGAATCCCTGTAGAAGTAAATGGCAACCCACTCCAGTATTATTGCCTGAGAAATTCCATGGACAGAAGAGCTTGGTGGTCACAAGAGTTGAACACAACTTAGTGACTAATGAAAACAACAACAAACATACATTAAGCTGAAATCACATTTCAGAATATATTTGAGCTAATCCCCTGTGGGTTAAAGTTTTTTTAAAACACAATTAGTCAAGATGGTAGATATAGAAATACACTTTTTTAGCACAAGTTCATCTTTCTATTATAATAACATGCAAATAATGACTAATCTATTCCCTCTAAAAGGGAAGTTTTCCTGGCATTCATACACTGGGTTCAAGTTTTGCTATTACCTGCTGGCCTCCACATAGATTGCTTTACCACTTCAATGGATTCAGTTAATCAATTTTCCAGATGACTATTATAAACTATATGCATATCCTTCAAGTCAAACACTTAAAAACTTTTTAAATACACACAATTTAAGGATTTATCAAGTTTCAGTTTGGTTTTATATCAATTTTTTCTAAAGTAACTTCAATTACAATTATCTTTATTTTTTTAAATTTTGGCTGCATCACACAGGATCTTAGTATCATCCTTAAAGTATTTAGAAGAAAGATGTTTCAACTTTTTGTAAGAACATGCAATATTATTATAGATATATACATATACAAACATTACATATGGATGTGCACATCCACCACATATAGGAATATATACATATACATTATTTTTATTGTAACCATGCTTTACTTGATAGTTAAGAGAAATATGAAGAAAGAAAAGACCACAAGATTAATGAGGACCTACTGTGAACTACTGAGTTATCATTATATGTATTATCTGTTGCAATATGCATTTTACAAATAAGGATATGAGCCTGAGATAAGTCACTTGTTAAGTCACACAGGCAGTGGTTCATATATCTGAATTTATATTTACAGACTCATATGCTATATTTTTTTCATAATAATGATGCAATTTTTAAGGGGGAAAAATAAGATGAATGAGGAGACCAGCATTGTATACAGACTCAATACTGACTAAAATATAATCTTTTATTATTTCTATAATTCCCAAATAGTTCACTAGGAAAATGGGAATTTTTAGACATTCTTCTGCCCTATTTCAAACAAGATTGGGGGTTAGGGCAGAAGTTGATATTAAATGTAATCAAATGTGTTAAAAATGTATTATACATTTATATTTAAAAATTCTTACCAAAAATGAATTCCAAAATATTTTGATGCACATATATACACATAGGTACAATGTATGTGTGCATATGTATATATTATATATGTATATGTATATATTATTATGTGTATATATTATTGTATAGATACATATACATATATATATGTATAATATGTATATATTATTAAGTATTAAATGACAGTATTCATATTCACCCATTTCAGGGATTACTGAAGTTATCAAAAGGACTCAATAATTCCAATGATCATAAAAGCCTTTCAAAAACAAATGAAAACCAGGAAAAATTAAAGTGGATATAAATTACTTTATGAATCTTTTTGTATTCTTTATGTTTGTGAGGGTACTAGAAATAAACCAATAAATTGACTAGATACCTGATTTTAAATTGAATTTTTTCCAATGTTTTGAGTCTTGGAAAACTTTCAAAATTTAAAACTTAAATGAAATTTACTTAAAATGCTCTAATAATGCTTCATTAAATGCAACCCCATTTACCCTCTGGATCTCTGCAATGTCCTATTATAACATTTTACTTAGACATGAAAACAAAATTTGGCAGACTATTTCAATCCTAAAATAGGACCAATTTAAAAGTGAAAGAAAGTGAAGTCGCTCAGTCGCGTCTGAGTTTTTGTGATCCCATGAACTGTAGACCACCAGGCTCCTCTGTCCATGGGATTTTCCAGGCAAGAGTACTGGAGTGGGTTGTCATTTCCTTCTCCAGAAGATCTTCCCAACCCAGGGATCGAACCTGGGTCTCCTGCATTGTAGGCAGATGCTTTACCATCTGAGCCACCAGGGAAGTCTACTGAAGTAATTACAAATTCATATTAGCTACATAAAGCCAGTGACTATGCAGAATATTTACCTCTATAAGCAACAAAATTATTTGGTCTTTCTTACATCATTCTTCTATAATATTCCTTAAAGAAGCAATTAAAAGGACTGATGAGCATATATTAGCAATTCCTCAATAAAACTGATTTTTGAAAATTTCTTGATAAACACATAATTGATTTCTATTCTTGGTTTAAGATTGTACTACAGAAAATATTTTCAAATGTTTATATTTAACTCAAATATTCAATTGCTTTGAACACTCAAATATTTGAGTGAGAGAAAGTTAGTTGGTCAGCCATGTCTGACTCTTTTGTGATCCATAGACTGTAGCCTCCCAGGCTCCACTGTCCATGGGATTCTCCATGCAAGAATACTAGAAGGGGTTGCCATTTCCTTCTTGAGGTTTTTCCTGACCCAGGGGTGGAACTCGGGTCTCCTGCATTGCAGGCAGATTCTTAATCTTCTGAGCCACCAGGGAAGTCCTAGATAATTTAATATTTCTTTTTAATATTCAACATCATGTATTTCATGTATTTTGGGGTTAAAGAAATATGAAAAGTATTTGACATTTAGAGTGTACTGCAGCATGAATGTCATCACCATGGAAAATACATCTCCTTTAGAATTCATTTGTGAGAAATTTATTACTTTGAACATGATATTCATTCCCTTTGAGGTAAAAACATCTTTTAACAAGTGAAATACTTAAAGCAAATAACCTAAAATACCTCATCTTAAAAAAGTGTTTTTGTATTCTTGGAAGTTAAATTAAGTAGGTTGAAACTGATAAATAAGGGTTAATATTGTGCTTGTTTACAATGGTTTATACCGTAATGTTTACAATATTTTATATCCTGGTGGCTAAGACAGTCTGCCTACAACGCAGGAGACCCGGGTTCAATCCCTGGGTTGGGAAGATTGCCTGGAGAAGGAAATGGCAACCCACTCCAGTATTCTTGCCTGGAAGATCCCATGGATGGAGGAACCTGGTAGGCTATAGTCCATGGGGTCACAAAGAGTTGGACATGACTGAGCGACTTCACTTTCACTTTCACATACCGTAATGAATGTAAAATTGCAAAAAACAAAATATTATTGAAAATTGTGTATCTTTTACTTACAGCTGTTTGTTTTTTTCCCCCACATAAAATCACCAGTAGTATCATACTATGTGCAATATTCTATAAGTTCTTTCTTATTTAGTGACATAATGGTTCAAATTCTTAATTTATAATATCTAAAAATTACCAAATAATTCATAATTGGAAAATTAACCTAAGAGGTGTGTTTAAGTATTCCTGAATTATGCTTATATTACTCCTTTGTATTTAAATTCCTCTATTCATTTGTTCAATTAAAAAAATCTATTCTTGATAGATACCAATGATAAAATGATGAAAATTGGAAGCCACTAAATAGTGAAATGATTCTGGAAGGGGAACACATGTATACCCATGGTGGATTCATGTCAATGTATGGCAAAACTAACAAGATAATGTAAAAAAATAAATTAATTAAAAAAAAAAAGAAATTTAGAAAGGTTACCAGGTGTGCAGTTAGAAAAACACATTGCTATTGAGAATCTCTATGGCAGGAAGTCCTACAAGACTAGGCAAGACCATAAAATTGTGTACTGAGTGAAATGACAGCCAAAGTGATAGATATAAGTGAACAGATTTGAACTACATTTAGGAAATAGAAGAATTCTGATGGATTATTTAACATGATTTAGGGAAGTGACAACCCACTCCAGTATTCTTGCCTGGAGAATCCCCATAGACAGAGGAGCTTTGGTGGGCTACAGTCCAGGGCCACAAAAGAGTTGGACATGACTGAAGCAACTTAGCACACACATGCACACACACTGGGAAGTAAAAGATATGGTCAAAAATGAGAAAGGTTTTATGGCAACTGAATAATCAGTAAACTAAAAAAACACACAAAGAAACTGAATTGTTGGGAATAAGAAAATGCAGGGTGACATATTTTTAAGAACTGTCCAAATGGAGACTTCCAATGTACAGTTAAATATATGACTATGAATAAAAAGAATATGCTATAACAGAACTCAACGTATTAGAGCATGAAGCACTGGTTGAGAATATTTCAAACGTTGATAATGAGAAACTTAGAAAATGACTGAAAAAATCCACAGTTGACATTTTTGATTTTGTATATATAATTTGTTATTTTGGTGATAAAGATCTCAGAATACATTGAGCTGTGCAGTAAGTCAAGGAGACACGAGGTATAAATGTTGTTGTTGCTGTTGTTTAGTCGGTAAGTCCTACTTGACTATTTGCAACCCCACAGACTGTAGCTCATCAGGCTCCTCTATCCATGGGGCTTCCCAGGCAAGAATACTGACTGGGGTACCATTTTCTTCTCCAGAGGGTCTTCCCAATCAGGGATTGAACCTGCATCTCCTTCATTGGTAGGTGGGCAGATTCTTTACCACTGAATCACCAGGGAAGGCCAAGGAGCATAAATAACTCTTAATAATTATGACTGTGAATGAAGAGATATTTAGCTTAAGAGAACTAGGATAGAATTTGTTTTGTTATTTGCTGATATATTGGTGGATTGCTATATCTCTTTAATTATTAAAGGGAAAGCATCTCTAAAGAGAAAGAATTGGTTATTTATGAGAAACTTTTTGCCAGAGAAGGAAAAAAAAATAGATCCCAAAACACAAATAGAAAAATTATTTCTGACATGGAAAGTAATACTTCTTCTATTACAACTGGATAAAGAATGGAAGAGATATAATGACACACATGTATTTCACTATTATAATAGCGGAAAATTGAATTAGGTCTCTTGTGATTGCTTAACTTAATGAGGGAGGATATACTTGTTTGACAGTTAGGGAGAAGGGATGAGGGTTTTCTGCTGATTTTATACAGTTTAGAAGACAGACATATGATCTTTATAATGTCCTATATATTTTTGACTTTATCTATATACTACCCTATATGTCTTCTAACAAGTACAGAGTATTTTTATTTCCATCACTTTATAATAGAGCTAAGAAACAATGTACATGCTTAAATAGCCCATTTTTTCATAGGTGTTAAGGAACATTGGACATATTCTGAAAAAATAGCACATTAATTTAAAACTTTACTATATTATAGAGGTATAAATAATAATTCAATTACAAATACTTAAATATGTGTAACAAATACCAGCTACTTAAGAAAACATTGCTTTATCTTCCAATTAATGTAAATGTTTGCTTTTACCTCCACAAATTAACTTGTAATATCTTCATTTAATTTGAAACTTATCAAAGACTGTTATAATAACATCTACAAGAATCTTTAAAAGTCAGAGAAACACAATTTATGGCAGTACAATAAACAAAAAGTTAAGACGGAGTCTGAAGGTGGCTGCTAGTTTGTAAAACTGTCAAAATTACATGACAGAGAAGAAAAAATCCTTCTGCCTAAGTTGTCAACTGTGGACCACTATAACAGGTGCAAGTATTTAGACACTTTCAATGAGTTATCATGGGATTATATCCCAAAGCCTAGTGTTGTTCGAGAATTCAAGCAGCATTACCTGATACACTAAGTACTTCAGTTTGGCTAATGAGTGAAATCTCAG
This sequence comes from Antilocapra americana, assembly GCA_007570785.1. Lineage (NCBI taxonomy): Eukaryota > Metazoa > Chordata > Mammalia > Artiodactyla > Antilocapridae > Antilocapra > Antilocapra americana. Next base: position 10,487,789 of record ML663008.1, on the reverse strand, counting down.
GAAGAAAATTTGGTCTGTCAGCTCCTTGATTTTGAGTAGTGTGACCTAAGCTCATATTTGCCAAGGTCTCTGCAATGCCAGGAGGCAGTTTAGGGGGACTTGCTGTCATAGATACAATTATAATTAATTTGATTTAGCCTCATTAAGTCTTCTAAGTCTTTGCCACATTTATCTATGTTAGAACAAACTAGTTCAGATATTTTGTCTTCATGTGGGTGAATGTATACATATATGTAGGATTATATATATGAATGATATACACGTGTGTATATATATTATATATGTATAGTCCTTCAAGTATTTTCAGCTTTAATCTTTGCAAAGTTATAAGTTTATAAACTAAGATAATTTTACAGCAAGTAAAGAATAAAATTGCTCTGTATAATTTGGTTCATTTTAGAGATTTGATATTCAATTTCTAGTTTGCCAGAAGTCCTTAGCTACTTTACAAACAATAAATAAATGATGCCTTACTCAAACCTGTTGAGTACTACCTGAAGGCATAATAAATGCTGCTCATATTTTTATCATATCAGTAATGCTCATATTATACTACTGTTCTTGGATACCAGATATAATACTTATATATATAATGGAAACAATAAAAGCATATATACTATAATATTAATATATATAGGAATCATATTATTTCTACCTCATAAAAACCTTGAAACACATAATATAATGTAGTATTAAAAAAGTTTAATCTTTACCCTCAAGTAAATACAGATTTACCTATTTAAATCTTTCAAGGCCTGATAATTGATGAAGTTCTACTGCTTTTCTATTATTAAAACAAACACCAATATAAATACAAAGGTACATTTGTTTGTAAAATTAAATGCTTGGTATGGAAACTATATTTGTTCTACCATCCTCTTCTTTTTCTTTTCTTTAAAAACTCCCCACCATCTGCTTGTAAGTCTTAGTTGTGCATATGACTTCCCAGTTAAATATTGTATTTCCTTGTCTCTCTTGCAGCTGCTGCTGCTGCTAAGTGGCTTCAGTCATGTGCGACTCTATGTGACCCCACAGACAGCAGCCCACCAGGCTCCCCCGTCCCTGGGATTCTCCAGGCAAGAACACTGGCGAGGGTTGCCATTTCCATCTCCAATGCATGAAAGTGAAAAGTGAAAGTGAAGCCGCTCAGTTGTTCCGACTCTTAGGGACCCCATGGACTGCAGCCTACCAGGCTCCTCCATCCATGGACTTTCCAGGCAAGAGTACTGGACTGGGTTGCCATTGCCTTCTCCATCTCCTGAAGCTACATTTGGCCATCTGATTAAATTCTTGTTAGTGAAATGAGGGCTTCCCTTGTGGTTCCGCTGGTGAAATGTGACTTTGCAGTTGTTATTTAGTCACTAGGTCATGAAATGTGATTTGAAGTTACACAAGTAACATTTAGGTAATTTGCCCCAGACTCTTACTCTCTTCCTTCCTTCCTGGGGCCTGGAATAAGTATGTGGTAATGACAAAAGACTTAACTGAGTAGACAAGAGCAGCACTGTGAAGCAAGATTGAAAGTTTGAAGCCCTTATTGAGCTTTTGAAGCTATAGCTTCTTCTATTCTGAATGGTTATATGAGAAACAGAAAAAGTTCTGACCTATTTAAAAATGTATGTTTTAAGATTCTTGACTAAAACAGCTTAAGCTGCATTCTAAATAACACATTTGGTTTCAAGAGGAATATGGAGATAGTAGGTTAACTCAAATAATTTTTGAAGTTCTCTGGGAAATCTGAAGAAACAAATAAGGCAGAATGTTTCATGGTGATAGTTTTACTACATTTCATATTTTACATAGTGTCTAAGAGCCTTTACATATTTAAGAAACCATATCTGAAGAGTATATACTTATCATATTGCTTTTATTTATATATTTTGCAAAGTTAATTCTTCTTTGAGGTGAAGAGAATATGTTTTTATATAAGCTTGGCATAATTTTAACTTTTTTCCTAAAATTAAAAATAATTTCTATTATAGTACTACCATATTTCTAGTATCTAAAAACTAGAAATATATAAAATACATAAAAATATATAAAATATATATAAAAATATATACAATATATAAAATATATAAAAATAGAAACTAGTATCTAGTTTCTAGTATCTAAAAACTATTTCTTATTTCTGATCTCCTCTTAGATCAGAAGTCGAGAAGGAAAAGGCTACCCACTCCAGTATTCTTGCTTGTAGAATCCCATGGACAGAGGAGCCTCGTGGGATGGCTGAAGTCCATGGGGTCACAAAGAGCTGGACAAGACTGAGTGACTAAGTCATCATCATAGATAAGAAGTAAACTGATGATTAAAGTGGAATAATAAAAATGCTCAATTAATACAAGAGAAGGCAGAAAAAGTGGAAAAAAGAACCCCAGCAACTAAAACTTAACGGTGAGAAAATAAATACTTTTCCTGAAAGATGAAGGAGAAAACAAAAAATATCCTTTTCACCATTACTATTTTAATACTAGAAATCTTATCTAATGAAATAAGACAAGAAAAGGAAATAAAAGTAACAAAGACTGAGAAAGTAGAAACTAAACAGACTTTATTGGCATATAGAAGATGGTCTTACTAGAAAATTCCAATGAATAGTCAAAAAGGAAATTCTAGAGCTAATAAGAGATTACAGCAAGGTTACAGGATACAGGTTAATATATTTTGAGATAAAAAACAAAGTACTATTTATGTCAGAACCAAACTAGGGGACATACTCAGGTATAAATCTAATAAAGTATGTAAAATGATAACCATAAAACTCCAATAAAATTAATCAATGATTATCTAAATGAATTAAGAGATATCTCATGTTAATGGACACTATTATGTACCAGTTTTTTTCTTAAGTGATCTATAGATTTGATGGAATCCCAATGAAGATCTCAGTGGATGTCAACAAAATGACATAAAATTTATTCTTTAATGGAAGTATAGTTGATTTACAATGTTGCATAGTTTTAGGTTACAGTAAAGTGATTTCAGCTTTATATATGTTCAGTTATACATATATTATAAATATATACATATATTTGTAACATGATCTTCTTCAGATCATTTTCTGTTATAAGTTATTACAAGATATTGAATACAGTTCCCTGTGCTATAGAGTAAATCCTTGTTGTTTATCTATGGTCATTTGATTATAAAGATTTTATAGAAAATAAAAAGAGCCAGAATTGGTAACAAAATGCTGAAAAATAAAATGTCAACAGACTGACACTACTCCAATTCAAGACTTACTATGAAACTACAAAATCAGAATGATATGGAATTATTCAAAGAATAGACAAATAAGCAAAAGTTGTCTGATATTAATAAAAGAATAAACAAAAATAATGGAATAGAATAGAAATACCATCACAGAGTATTTAATATATTCATATTACATTTGACAAAGAGCAAAAGTAATTCAATGAACAGAATATAACTTTTCAGTAAATGATACTGGAACAACTAAAATCCTAATTCATTAAAAAAAAAAGGAATCTAGACTCAGATCTTATATCTTTTGCAAAAAAGTTATCTCGCTAGGGAGCACAGATGTAAATGTACATACAAAAGTATAAAACTTTTGGAAGGTAAGTTAGAAATATATCTATGTGACTTTGGATTTCACAATGACTCGTTTGATGAAAGATCCAAAGCACTATCTATGAAAGAAATAATTGATGTGTTAGACTTCTCTAAACTTAAAATTTTCTACTCTATTATAAAAGTGTTAAGAGAATAAACGTTAAGCAACAGACAAAGGAAAATCTTTTGAAAAACACATATTTGTTAAAGGACTGGTATCCAAAAGATATTAAGAACTCTTAAAACTCAATATATGGACATAAACAACCTAGTTTAAACATGGGCACAAGATCTGAACACCTCACCAAAGAAGACATACAGATGGCAAATATGCATATAAATCAATGTTCAATATCACATCATTAAGCTATTGTAAATTGGAACAAGAAGATATCACTACATACTGATTTGAGTGACTAAAATCCAAAATACTGAAAACATCAAATGCTGGCAAGGATATAGAACAAGAACTTTCATTTATTGTTGGTGGCAATGTAAAATGGAAACAATTTTGGAAGACAGTTTGACAGTTTCTTCTAAAGGTAACCATAGGCTGCTGCCCTCACTCTGCTGTGTCGGTGTGTGTGCGTGCAGCCCAGACCCGGGTCTGCAATAAATTCCTTCTTGTGCTTGCATCGGTGAACGGCCTTCTGGTGATTTTGGGGGATCAGGACCTGGGCACAACATTTTGGGGGCTCGTCTGGGATTTCCGCGGCACCAGGACGCCTTAACTGGAGGCAATTCTCGGCCGATCGGTGAGTGTGTATATACGTGCTTGTCCTGTGCAGTTAACTTGTCTGCTGGTTGTAATTCTTGCTCTGGAGGAGATAACAGTTGAGGGACCCCAAGATACCGCTCCTTTCGTCAGGAGATAACGGTTGAGGCGCTCCCAAGATACTGCTCCGTTCTGCTGGCAGTCAGATGTGGCTATAGGCGGACGCGCTACGGGGTCACGACTGCAGGGTCCCGGGAAACGTCCCGGGCCCCACGGGAACTGGGGGAGGGCGAGAGCCCTCACGTTACGCTGCTTTTAGAAAAAGCAGCTAGGATATTCCTGAGTTACGCTCCTCTCCAGGTTTTTGCTTTCACCTTTTGTCTGCTAACTTAGCCTGGGTTAATAGTCTGTGTTCTTTGTTCATCCTTGTTTTTGTGTCTGTGTCTCAATTTGACTTTGATGGACGTTATGGGACAGTCAACCCCCACTCCCCTAGCCCTGGCAACAAGACATTTCAAAGATGTAAAAGAGCGAGTCTGAAACGTTTACTACCAAGCACTAATTTCCTTTTACAGAGAGACTGAAGAGATTTAGGACTGTGAGTGAATAATGTTTGGTGCCATCCTAAAATGTTCTAAAAAAGCAAGGGTTTTAAAAATTATCACTGCTATTTATGTTCACCAATCTATAGAATGCTAATATAAGGGTCAGTTCTTGGTTGCTTAAGAAAAATAAGATGTGCGTTTTCAGTAAAGAAGGTATAAGGAGTGAAATTACATTTTATGAAGGGAAAAAGAAGTAAGTCTGACTTACAGGTGGCTGTTTCAGGATGGGGGAACAAAGAAATGCGTACAGAAAGTGACACGAATGTTTTATGGAAAGTGGACCCCAAAGAAAGAGTTTTGTGCATAAATACGAGTTTTCTTGAGATGTTGAACTACCTTTGATAATGGATTTTAAGTTTCTTTATCTCTGAAGTGATCTGTTCTATGTTTACCTTTTGAAATCTTTTGTTATTTTTGGCTTAGTGAGTAACTGTTGTTTCACAGTGACTTATATGATCCTATCTGATGGTTATAAATCCTTTTGATATTTATTGAAAATGCTTCCTAAATTGAATTCTTTGAGGTTCCTTTGACCTCTAGCTAACTTTGGGGTGCTTCAGAGGGCCCCTGAAACACCCCAAAGAGAGATATTAAACTAACTGTGTTTATTTGGTGGGTTAAATTACAAAAAAAAATATTATCAAATGGGTAATAAATCCATTCATATTATAAAAAAATAAAAATAAAGGTAACCATAGACTGACTATATGTTTCATCAACAGAGATATTAGACATTAATTCACTTGAGTTTAAAAAAATATATTGTTTGTTTTTTTTTTTTTTGATTAATCACTAAGTCATGACCCACTCTTTTCAATACCATAGGCTGCAGCATGCCAGGATCCTGTCCTCCACAATCTCTCAGAGATTGTTCAAATTCATATCCATTGAGTCACTGATGTTAATCAAAACATCTCATCCTCTGCCTCCTCCTTCTCATTTTGCCTTCAGTCTTTCCCACCATCAGGGTCTTTTTCAAAGAGTTGGTTCTTTGCATCAAATGGCCAAAATATTGGAGCTTCAGTTACAGCAACAGTACTTCCAATGAATATTCAGGGTTGACTTCCTTTAGGATGGATCGTTTTGATCTCCTTGTGTCCAAGGAACTCTCAAGAGTCTTCTCCAGCACCAGCACCACAACTGGGAAGCATCAATTCTTCCACACTCAACTTTCTTTATGGTCCAACTCTCACATCCAAACATGACAACTGGGAAAACCATAGCATTGACTATATGGACATTTGTTGGCAGAGTGAGGTCTCTGTTTTTTTTTTTTTTTTTTTTTTTTAATATGCTGTCTAGGATTGTCATAGTTTTCCATCCAAGGAGCAGGCATCTTTCATTTCATGGCTGCAGTCACCATCTGCAGTGATTTTTGAAGCCCAAGTGAAGAAAATCTGTCCCTGTTTCCACTTTTTCCTCTCCTGTTTGCTATGAAGTGATACCACTGGATGCATAATCTTAGTTTTCTGAATATTGAGTTTCAAGTCAGCATTTCCACTCTCCTCATTCACTCTCATCAAGAGGCTCTTCAGTTCCTCTTCACTTTCTACCACTAGTGTGGTATCATCTGAATATCTGAGGTTGTTGATATTTCTCCCAGCAATCTTGACTATAGCTTGTTATTTACCCAGCCCAGCATTTTTCTTGATGTACCCTGTATGGAAGTTGAATAAGTAGGATGACAATATGCTGCCTTGTTGGACCTCTTTCTCAGTTTTGAACCAGCCAGTTGTTCCATGTCCAGATCTAATTGTTTTTTCTTGACTTGCATGCAGGTTTTTTAAGAGACAGATAAGGTGATCTGGTATTCCCGTCTATTTAAGAATTTTTTACAATTTGCTGTGATTCAGTCAAAAACATTAGTCAATGAAGCACATGTTTTTCTAGAATTCCCTTGCTTTCTCCCTGATCCAACAAATCTGATGTCTGATTCCATGCCTCTTTGAAATCCAGCTTGTACACCTGGAAGTTTTTGGTTCACATAGTGCTGAAGCCTAGCTGGTAGAATTTTGAACATAACCTTGCTATCATGTGAGACGACCATAATTGTATGGTGATTTGAACATTCTTTGCCACTGCTCTTCTTTGAGACTGCAAAGAGAACTAACATTTTCCAGTCCTGTGGCCCCTGTGGAGTTTTTCAAATTTGCTGACTTATTGACTGCAGCACTTTAACAGCATCAAATTTAAAGACTTTAAGTAGTTCAGCTGGAATTCCATCACCTCCATTTAAAACTGCTTGTAGTAATGCTCCTAACGCCCACTTGACTTCACACTTCAGGAAGTCTGGCTCTAGGTGAGTGACCACACTATTGTGGTTATCTAGGGGTATTAAAGTAAAGAGGAACTAAAAAGCCTCTTGATGAGAGTGAAAGAGGAGAGTGAAAAAGCTGGCTTAAAGCTCAACATTCAGAAAACTAAGATCATGATATCTGGCCCCATCACTTCATGGCAAATAGATGGGGAAACAGACCAAGAGTTTATTTTGGGGGGCTCCAAAATCACTGCAGATAGTGACTGCAGCCATGAAATTAAAAGACGCTTACTCCTTAGAAAGAAAGTTATGGCCAACCTAGATATGATGTTAAAAAGCAGAGACATTACTTTGCCAACAAAGGTCCATCTAGTCAAGGCTATTATTTTTCCAGTAGTCATGTATGGATGTGAGAGTTGGACTATAAAAAAAGCTGAGTGCCGAAGAATTGATACTTTTGAACTGTGGTGTTGGAGAAGACTCTTGAGAGTCCCTTGGACTGCAAGGAGATCCAGCCAGTCCATCCTAAAGGAGGTCAGTCCTGGGTGTTCATTGGAAGGACTGATGTTGAAGCTGAAACTCCAATACTTTGGTTACCTCATGTGAAGAGTTGACTCATTGGAAAAGACCCTGATGCTGGGAAGGATTGGGGGCAGGAGGAGAAAGGGACGACAGAGGATGAGATGGTTGGATGGCATCACTGACTCAATGGACATGAGTTTGGGTAAACTCCAGGAGTTGGTGATGGAGAGAGAGGCCTGACATGCTGTGATTCATGGGGTCGCAAAGAGTCGGACACGACTGAGTGACTGAACTGAACTGAGGGGTATTAAGACCATTTTTCTATAGTTCTTCTGTGCATTCTTGATGCCTCTTCTTACTCCCTTCTGCTTCTGTTAGGTTCTTACCATTCCTGTCCCTTATCATGCTCATCCTTGTACGAAATACCCACTTGATATCTCCAATTTTCTTGAAATGATCTCTAGTCTTTCCCATTCTGTTGATTTTTCCTATTTCTCTGTATTGTTCATTTAAGTAGCCTTTCTTCTCTCCTTGCTATTCTCTGGAACTCTACATTCAATTGGTTTTATCTTTTCCTTTCTCCTTTGCCTTTCACTTCTCTTCTTTTCTCATCTATGTGTAAAACCTCCTCAGATGACCACTTTGCCTTTTCACATTTTCCTCTGGGATGGTTTTGGTCACTCCCTCTTGTACAATGTTATGAACTTCTGTCAATAGTTCTTCCGGCACTCTGTCTACCAGATCCAATCCCTTGAATCTATTTGTCACCTCCACTGTATGATCATAAAGAATTTGATTTAGGTCATACCTGAAAGGCCTAGTGTTCTTCCCTATTTTCTTCAATTTAAGCCTGACTTTTGCAATCAGGAATTCATACTCCAAACCATACAGTCAGCTTCAGGTCATGTTTAAAAAATTTCTCCATAAAATCCTGAACACAAATGTTTATAGAAGCTTTATTCATAACTTCCAATAAGTGCAAGCAACCAAGATGTTTTCAAAAGGTTAATGAAGAAACAAACTATGGTACATCCATCAATAGAGTGTTTTTCAGTAATATAAAAAATGTAGCTAGCAAGCTATGTAAAGACATGGAAGAATGTAAGTGCTTATTGCTAATTTAAAGTAGCCAGACTGAAAATGGTTTGTACTGTATGATTACAACAATATGCCATTCTAGAAAGGCAAAACTACAGAATTAGTAAAAAGGTCAGTAGTTTCCAAGGATTTTAGGGTGACACAGAGGATTTTAGGGTGTTGAAACTATTCTGTATGATATCTTAATGGTAGAAACAATGATTTATTTGAAAAGCCCATAATACTGTACAACACAAAGAGTAACCCTAAAGTAAACTATGTGCTTAAGTTAATATTAATGTCTCAGTGTTAGTTTACTGTTTTTTAACAAATATTCCATACTAACACAATTAGTAATTATCAGCAATAATTCAGAGAATTTTGTGTAGTTGGTGCAGAGAGAGTATCTGGGAACCTACTATTTTTTGTGCAATTTTTTTGTAAAAATATTAATATTCTAAAAAGCAAAGTCAATTAAAACATAAGCTACCTGATTTGTGAAATATTAAAAATCTTTTTTCCTTTAGGCATTTGATAATTTTAGTGTTAATATGTACCTTTAAACAATGATAAAATATTAATATATCTTTATTTCAAATATTTAAAAACTTTTACTTCTCATCCACATATTGTGTGCTAAAATACTGCTGTGTTTAATTAATTTTCCTCTCCTGTCATATTAATAAAAGAAAATATAGGCAGAGAAACAGTCATTTCTGAGGTTTTAAAAATATATATAAGGAGGCATACTCAGGTGAGCTAAAACAAGAGATTTGCTTCAAAATGAAATAACTACAGGATGAGAGCTTGAGGCAAAATATGTAAGTCAAATGAAAATTGAAATGTTGGATGTTATACGTTGCCTTTAACCCAAGGGAATCTGCAGGAAAAATATTGGTGAATTTTGAAAATATTAGGTGTTTATAATTTTTATAATAAGACATTCACATGCAAAAGCTCTCTCTGAGATGTCCTTATTCCTTCCCATGAATAATGACTCTCTCTGCACAATTACTGCCATCATCCCTTGCTTCCCCTTAGACCATGTTCTGTTGTTATCTCTCTTTCTTTACTGTTTTCAGAGTCACACTTCATATTCCCTTTATTTTTTCTTGCCTAAAATACTCTAGGGCCTGCTGTATTCTAACTCCTTGTTATATATCAGGGGTGGATGCATGAAACTTTATCTGATTTTTTTTAAAATTATTGCTTCCAATGCAGATAGTTTGGCAAAGTGAAATGGGAGAAGAGAGTCCAAAATAGTCAGGCTGAATCACATATACAAATGGAATGCCAAGAACCTCTGCCTGCAAGAGACATAAAAACTCATTTCTAGTGAATGCAGGCTTGAGAAATAAAAATTAGGCCACATTGGTTGCCAGTGAAATTGACTCCTGGGATTTGAGCTGAAAACCCTGCATAGGGACAGGGTTTGAGTAGTTGCCTTTTTAACCTTTCCTTAGCACTGAATTTTACACTTAGATGAAGATTTAGATTTCTAACTTCTATGTGGACATTTCTATATAGATAAAATCTTATCATCTAAAAACTGAATCTGTCCTACTCTCCATGAACCTTCAGTTCTTCCCTTTCTTATCTCTAAAGTCAAATATCACTCCTTCATCATCTTTGCTAGAAAGCCAGGATTTATTTATGATTTTTTTTTCATTTTCCTGCTGTTATGTATAAATTACATATTAGAGTAATAAATCTATTTTATTCTGTACTCAAAATGTTCTTTTTAAAAGTATTGGCAAGGAAATTCAAGGGCAATAACTCTTACTCATTAAAAATTATGTTTTCTTTAATATTTAGTTGCAAGTTTTATTTGGGCAGGAACTATGCAAATTTTGCTTGCTATTGAATGCTTAGAACCAAATACAATGCCTGACATATAGTTGGCATGTAACTCTTTTTGGAATGAATTATAAGCTAATTAATTGTCAATGAAGACCAAGAAAAATTCTCTATCCCAACCAAAATCCATGTAACTAATCTGGATGGCAGATATAGGAATCCCATCTTAAAAATTCATAACATCACATAATTATCATTATCAACATCTGAAAATGACATAGAAGTTTCCTACTGAGGAAAAAAATAATTTTTTCTGAGGATAGGGCTTTGTTATAAATGGTCTTTAGCACAGAGTTAAAATAACATTAAGATATTGAAGTATAGATCTGAGGTCTACTTTGGGAAGGGGAATAGGCAGGGATACTTATCTGCCCTGCCTAGAATGATGATGAAATAGTGGGCTAGAGGCTGGCCCACAGGGAGAGGTCAGAAAGAGGAAGGGAAAAGAGATTAAGAACATGTCTTTTGAAAGAAAGCCAAAATTTAAGGAGGTATGTCTTATGAAAAAGTTTTCATGATATGGGATAACCAATTTGAAGAATTAGGTTATTAGGCTACATTCTATCCAAACAGATTAACCTTGTGTTAGCTATATTTTAGGTAACTGAAGGAACTACCAAGAACCTCAAACTAAATCTCCATTATGTTATAAATTTTCTACATCTCATATAATTTAAATGATTAAAAATTAAATAAATTACATATATGGATATTAAAATATGCATAAATTAAATGAAAAGTATGCCACATTGATTTAGATACATAGATTTTAACAAAAACAGAAAAAAGTAAAATTACCTGAAGAAAACAGAAATTACATATGTATTAAAAATTAAAATTTATTAAAATTAAAATTCATTAACATTTCTTAAAATTTCAGGCAAAACTAATTACAGCTAAAGATACTCTGAATATATTATTCATATTAAATATAGATAATACTATATCATAGATAATGAATGAAACAATAAACTAAATTAAAAAACAATTTAATTTCAGTTTTCAGATATATTCTGACTACCTTAATATAACCCAAATTACAAAATACCTTACTGTTAGTTTATTATGAACTATACTTACTATAATCATGTAAATCTTTGGTTAAGTATTGTGAATTTCATGAGTACATTTATTGAAATTTCAGGTGATACCTAATATTATAATTTTACTGAAATCCCAACAAATTCAGTTTACCTTTTAAATACTGCTATTTAAATTTTAAGTATTCTTTTAAAAAACAACCCCACCTATGAAAGTTTCAAAATACTATGAAAATTTTGCTATGCAAAATTGTTACTTTTATGAAATAAAGGAAATTAAAATGTTTTTAAAAAAGTGTTTTTAAAGTGTCTCCAAAGTGTCTTAAAATCAATTATAGCATTATCTATCTCTCATTACCTGTACATAATGCTAGCTTTATAAATGAGTACTGCTAAATACAGAGAATAAATATAAAGAATATTAAGTAAAGTAATAGGAAAAAGTGGAATAAAAACAGAGAAACTCTAAAACTGAAGAAACTAATTAAAAGTTGTAGGAGACAGAACAAAATGAAACAAAGACAAGAAAGTGAGGGTTATATATAGCTTTACAATTGGCCACTTACCGCCTCTGCAGCATGTGTAATGATTAATTCTGATTGAAGAACAAAGACTACTGGTTTGATGGGCTTAACTAGCTGAATTCCTGAGAGAAAAATGAACTGACAACTAAAAAGAGACTAATGATTTTAATTTTGAATAATTTGAAGTATTGCTAAATTTTAAAGGGGCAAAAATATTAAAAGTACACATTTCTCCTTTGTTTTCATAGTGACCCAAGAAAATACAGTGTTTTATTGTCATTAGTGCTCTGTAGCTATGATATTTACTGATTTCTCAAAATAATCTTATTACAGTTAGCCTAAATCCATTAATTGGTCTTGAATATAGACATGTATGCTGGGCACTGTAAAAGACTAACACATTTTCACAAGTCCAGACTAAGATCTTTTTTCTTTATATTTTGAAGAATTTGAAATTATAATACAACTTGTAATAAATGTCCAGTGAAACTTTATAGCTACTAGGTAGTTAGGTAAATTGTAATTTCAGTGCATTGTCATTTCATTATCTGTACATGTGCAAACTTGGCAGTTTTAAATGGCCCAATCACTTAATCACCAACTTCGTTGAATTATTTTTATTGGAAGCATCAATTCATTGAATTACCTTTATTGGAAGCAGTTTTATTTAAGATAATCTTCCTCTTTTAACTTAAAATATATTCAAATATATTACGGTGAAATTCAGTACAGGACGCAAAATTTCTTGACACATACTAGACAATATAAATAGACAATTAAATAAACTCTAATTCAAAAGAACTAGAAGAGACAGACAAAATATTATTTAGATTTCTTTTGTTTGCAAGTGATATAAATCATTATTAATATAGAATCACTAGATATCTTGCAGAGTTAAGCTTGGGAAAATCAGGGATACAGCTTGATCAGATATGTGAACACTTGAGAACATCCATTTCCTTGTCTCATTTCTGCTTTCCTGTGCAACTGACTCTGTTCTGTTTTCATGACTATTTCCTTCATGTCTCAGTCTTCTTTGAGAAAAATATGCACATCTTCTTTTTTTTTTAACCAAGAGAAAGGAGGAGTTTCAAATCACAATTTGCAGCTTAAAATCCTTAGGGATCTCTTTCACCCATCTTAAGTGAAGTGTCCAACCCTAGATCAATCAACCATGACAAATGCAAGAGGGCTGTGATTAACTTTGTTGAAATAAAGTACCAACCTAAGACTAATCAACTATGGTGGCAGTCGACTGACATTCTAAATATCATAATTAGGTAAAACTCACTGTTGGAGGGGGCAGTTATGACAAGTGCTAGAATGAAGAGTAGTAAGTCCCATAAGTTTAAATATGTCCTATATATACCATGTGCCTTAAAATTATATTGTCAGTCTTAAAAATTATGATCATGACAAATCTTATGATTATTGTGACTGTTACTATGGGTTATAGAAAGCTACACCATAACAACCAAAATAATTCCTAAGAGTTTAAAAAGACAGAAAAATTTTCAGAGAGTGAAAGAATAGGTGCAAAGTTGTACTGAGGTACTAAGGAAACAATAGGATTTACTTTTGTGGCTTAATAAATATTTGCTTCCAGAACAAGAAAGCAGAGATAGGATACAATACAATCTAACTGCAGAAATGACTTCAAGGCTATAAAGAAAAATTTGTGACTATAAAGCTGGGCTCCATCAAATGAGAATATAGATTTTGTAAGAAACAGAAATTTAGATTCATGCATAAGAATATGCAGTTGGGAAAACACACAGTCATTTGATCAGTAACCATGCTTCAGGAAGACCAGCTAGGGAATTTCTTCCTAGATATTAGAAAAGGAAATGGCAATCCACTCCAGTATTCTTGCCTGGAAAATCCCACGGACAGAAGAGCCTGGTAGGCTACAGCCCATAGGGTCACAAAGAGTCGGACAAGAATGAGAGACTTCACTTCACTTCACTTCAGTTCATTTCCTAGATATTAGAGCAGAGACACCACTGACTTAAGGCAAGAACAAATACTGTCATATGTGCTCAAGATATAAAATTTTTAAATGTTTATCAAGTGGGCCAGAAAGAAGCGATAGTCACTTTTTTAAGGTTACACAAAAGTTTTTAATTAAAAATCGGTAAAATTTAAAATAGAACTATAGAAATTCAGAGAGAATAAAAGTCAGTCTTATGGCTTATCATAGGTACTTTTCATGGTAAATACTGTGTAAGTTCTTGATTATATTTTCAATACTTACAGGAAATATGAACATTACTAGGAAAGAGTTAACAGCCAGGAGGCAAATGTAACTAATCAGAGATCTGAAATATTGTCAGGTGGAAGTTCAAAAAACAATAGTCCTTAGACAGCAACTTTACTAAGTAAAAAAAGAATAAAGATCCCATTAGTATGTCCCAAAATATAATTATCTGCCACTGACCTATTTCTCTTGTAGTCTTCCCATCAGAGTAAATGGTTATTCCAATCATCTAGTTGCACAAACCAACAAACTTAAAGCTATCCTTGATTTCTTTCTTCCATACTCTACTACATTCCATTAATTAATAGAAAATCAAACCACTTCTCTTCATCTTCATGGCTACCACCTTGATCCAGCATAGCATAATTAATCACCAGTATTAATTCCATAGCCTCCTTACTGGTTTCTCTCTTTGGTCTTCTCTTTTTTATTTTATTCTCAAGGAAGGAGTTAGCTCCTTCTTTAAAAGAGATATTAGCTCAGAATATCCTTTGATTCTTATCTCTTTCAGACCAAATTACAAATCCTTAAACTTTCTAAGAATTACTTACATAATTTGGGCAATTCCTTTCTGATCTCATCTCCTATATGTCTCTCCCCTTCCTGAAATCCACTTCAGGCTCACAAAAACTTTGCTGTTCTTCCAAGCCAAGCACTTTTCTGCTTCAGAGGATTTACACTTGCTTCTCCCTTTTTCTTTTTTCTTTCTAGAAATATTGTCCCTCAGACACCTGCACAGTTTAATTTCTCACTTCAAGTTCTTGCTCAAAAATTATTAAAGATTTTCCAGATCACCCTATATAAAATTACAACCCCAACTGCTCACCTGAACATTCCTTGTTTACTGTACCATTGAAATTTTCTCCATATTAGTAAAAAACATACAACATGTTATGTTTTTTCTTGATTGTTGCTTTATTTTCTATGTCTTCCACATTAGAATAAACTCTGTGAATTGAGCCTTTTTCCTTGCTTTTCTTTTTGTTTTGATTCCCACATTTATAACTGTAGTTATAACTAAAAGAATTTCTGACACATATCATATCAGACACTCAATTAACATTTGATTAATAAGTGAGGAAATGAATACATATGTGAAATAAAATATAAAAATTTAGCAATAAAGCAAAAAATATAATATTTATGAATAAAACTGTATGACATAATGATAAGATTTTTTAAGAACCTGCAAGTTTGGAGAGGTATATGATATTATCTATATTGCTAATTCTTTAGAGCTCTTTAAATTAGTATATAAACTCACTGTACATCAAATCACAATTTCAAATAGATTATTCATGGAAGCCAACACACTGCTTGTTAAATTCATATAAAAATTTAATGTACAAATCTAGAGAGGAAAAAAAATAAGAGTAAGAAAAACCATACCAAATATCAAGACATACTGAAATGTATATGAATTTAAACAGTGTGATTTGGCAGAGAAAAAGACATATAGATCAAAATCCTGAAAGAGGTTCATGGACTTTTGGCTTTGGCTTTCTGCAAATGTGATAATTTAAAAGCGAAACAACAAGGACTTGTTCATAAATAGAACTGTGAAAATAAAATTCCAATATCAAAACATACATGAAAAAATCCAGATGGTTCAACAATTAAAGCAAGTTTTAGCTCAAAAACCAAAGAAAGTTTTAAAATTATTACAGAAAATTTTAAAAGAATATTAAAAAAAATGTGAAGTGGGAAAAATCTGGTAAGGAAAGAAAGAAAATTTTTTAATTTCAGTGCATCAAAATTAAAATTTTATTCAAATGTTTTTTATGTAAAAATATATTGTAAAAAATTAAAAGAAATAGCAAGCTGAAAGCCAATATTTGCAGCATTTAGAGAAAACTAAATTATCCTAAAAACTACATGTGCTACATGTGTGTTTAACCATAGTTATCAATATAAACAAAGTATAAGAACAATCATTATAATTAATAGACATTATGGACTGAATATTTATACTCCAACCCCAATTCACATGCTAAAATCTAATCTCCAATGTAATAGTGTTTGGAAGTGTGACCTTTGAGAGTTGATTACCATGAAGTGGAACTCTTATGAAATTAGTGCCCCTATAAAAAGAGGCCAGAGGGATGGGATGGGGAGGGAAGTGGGCAGGGGGTTCAGGATGCGGGACATGTGTACACCCATGGCTGAGTCATGTCAATGTATGGCAAAAACCACTACAATATTATAAAGTTATCAGCCTCCAATTAAAATTAATTAATTAATTAAAAAGATAGAGAGGCCAGAGAACTAGCTTGCTCCTTTTCCAAGAATGATGATATAGAAGTCAGCTTTCTGCAATCTGCAAGATAGCTTTCACTAGAACCAAATAATGCTATCACCCTGATCTCAGATATCCAGTCTCAAAAACTGAGAAATAAACGTATGTTGTTAAGAAACCAGCCAGTTTTTGATATTTTGTTATAGCAGCCCAAGGTGACTGACACAATAGAAAAAAAGTTAAGGGTGCAGAAAGGCAGTGCATAGGACAGAAAATCCAAATGGCCAATAAATATATAATATGGGCTTCCCTGGTAGCTCAGATGGTAAAGATTCTGCCTGCAATGCCAGAGACCTGGGTTTGATCCCTAGGTCAGGAAGATCCCCTGGAGAAGGGAGTGGCAACCCACTTCTGTCTTCTTGCCTTGAGAATTTCATGGGCAGAGGAGCCTGGTAGGCTATAGTCTGTGGGGTCACAAAGAGTCAGATATAACTGAGTGACTAACACACTACAGAAAATAGATAAATATAATGTATTTTAACTAAATAACATTTAAATAAACTAGGTCTCTATGTATCAATTTGGATATAGTATCAGAAATATATTAAATTAAAAATGGATATATATGCATCTAAACACATACTTTATTACACATACATGATTCCAATTTTCTTTAAAAAGGTCATTGTTCAAAAGGGGTATTTATTTTATGTAAGTGTGATACTATTGATTTTTTAGAAGAAACTTGGGAGTTTACAAATTTAAAGTAATAATTATCTGTGGAGAAAGCAGTAACAGAAGTTTGTCCAAACTTAGTGTACTTTATTATGACCTATGTGTTAAAGTCATTGAATGAATGTATGACAAATTATATTTCCATGCTTAAAATTAATGTTCAAATCAGTGATATATGGTAGGTTAATAAAAAAGGGATATGCCTTAATATTTAATGTAGTATTCCTCTCCTTCCATCAAGTGTTATTAAATTGATGGTGTGTTTTACCTAGAGTTGATGACATTTAGAAATCAATGAAATATGAGATTTTTACTTTGAAACTGGAGTAGTGCAAATTATGAGGAATTAGAAACCTCTAAAGAAAAATTGGTGTAATAATTCTATTTAGGGATCAAGATTGCTAAATACCCTAATCAATGGTTCAGAGCTTATGGAAAGTCTGGCCTTAAAGTTAGCATGCAAAGCTAATACATTGTTCACATTGACTTTTGAAAAATTCCTTCTAAGAGCAATATATTAGAAATAAGCATGTTTTCTCTCCATAAGCCCAGCGCTACATTATATTTTCTCAGTACTAGAACAGATGGCTCTTTTTCATTTTTTTTTCTATAAGCATAAGACACTTGCTAAAATGAAAAGAGAAAAAAAGTTTCATTTAAGCACTGGAATCTCTCTCATCCCATTCAGATGTTCGTGCTCTGGGAGAGCTAGGACATGAAGCTGACTTGAGAAACCAGCAAAAAATCTTGTGAGCATGATTTCAGTGAATGAAATGAAATGATTTTAATTATTATTTCTCATTTTGTTTTACTTTTCTTTGTTATATTGTTGATTTGTGTTTGCTGAGGCCAAACGTACTTATGGCAACACTATTCAAATCCCAGACACTAGGAAACATAAAGGAAGAGGAAATACTCATAAGAGAAGCTTTATCACCTAATTGAAAAGTCAGCATATCTGAATCAACAAAGATCTGCCCAAATAATGTTTTAGAGTTGCTTATTCCCCAAAGGAATCAAAGATCATAGACACACATGTTAGTACTCTGGGGAGTACCGGGGAGGGAGAAGATCTAAATTTTGGAGATCTGCTGTACATTGGTTTTCAAGTAGCTATACCATGGGTTAAAAAATACCTGAATTCAACATACAGGGTTATGGGAAGATTCAAGGTGGGAAAACCAGCTCAGGTGAACTTGTGTGGATAGCCTTTGTGTTTATTTACTATGGTATTGCTGTGATTTCTACTACTGAAATTATGTTCAGTGGGGATGTTTTACATGTCTGTATTATGAATCTGCATAAGTGCCATAGAATATTAGGCTATTTAGAAAGAGCCACATATAAATGCCATATATTTAGAAAGAGTTACAAATAAAGTCTATAAACACTTTTGAGATACTAGCCTCTTGATTTTGCTGACTGGGATCTCTGTTAAAAGGAGGCAGCCTTTATCTAATGGTATCCCTTGAGATTTTCAGCTTGTTGTGCTTGTGGTTACTAGCCATACTCCATTTTACAAAGCAGTTATTAATATTAGCTTGCTAATAGACTTTCATTAAAACTAAATATTTAAGTCATGGAGGCTTTGTAACTCTTATAGACTTCAGCTCCTGATTATAAAGCCTTCACATGATTTTCAGATTTGACTATTGGAGAAGGAAATGGCAACCCATTCCAATAATCTTGTCTGGTAAATTCCATGGACAGAGAAGCCTTGTGGGCTCAGTCAATGGGATCACAAAGAGTAGGACACAACTGAGCACATGCATACACACAAAGATCCGACCATAAGCAATCTCCAAGATGGGTCTCATGGGGAAAATCTTCCCCTCTCTAACCAGACTTTGTCCACAGCCAAGGTATTACAGTCTAGGAAGAGAGCTGCATAAAGAACTCAGCACTCCCTGGCTGATATACTCTTCACATATTTACAGTCCAAGCCTTGGTGCCTACATTGTTTTCTCTTTTTCTGAGACCTTTCCATTGGATCTTCCTCAACAGTGAGATGACTCCCATGTGTGTGCTAATCTCCCTGACCATTGACCAGTGCATGATTCCAGAGGGGAAAATGGAATAGGGTGAGTCTGCACCTTCTCTGGCCTTAGACTTATGCTTATACCATCACAGTAAGAGATTAAAATTTAACTCATTTTTGATCATTTCTTTGACAGACTACTTAGACATCAGAAAACTAAGCTCTCTCTTCCAGCTTAGGATACTCTCATTTTAGGATGGCTCAGTTAAAATCAATTGATTAATTATTAATTAATAATTACGAAGGTCAGGAAGCAACAGAACTGGACATGGAACAACAGACTGGTTCCAAATAGTAAAAAGAATATGTCAAGGCTGTATATTGTTACCCTGCTTATTTAACTTATATGCAGAGTATATCATAATAAACATTGGGTTGGAGGAAGCATAAGCTGTAATCAAGATTGCCGGAAGAAATATCAATAACCTCAGATATGCAGATGATACCACCCTTATGGCAGAAGCGAAGAAGAACTAAAGAGCCTCTTGAAAGTGAAAGAGGAGAGTGAAAAAGTTGGCTTAAAGCTCAACATTCAAAAAACTAAGATCATGGCATCCGGTCCCATCACTTCATGGCAAATAGATGGGGAAAACAGTGGAAACAATGGCAGACTTTAGTTTTCTGGGCTCCAAAATTCCTGCAGATGGTAACTGCAGCCATGAAATTAAAAGACGCTTACTCGTTGGAAGGAAAGTTATGATCAACCTAGATAGCATATTAAAAAGCAGAGATATTACTTTTCCAACAAAGGTCCATCTAGTCAAGGCTATGATTTTTCCAGTAGTCATGTATGGATGTGAGAGTTGGACTATAAAGAAACCTGAGTGCTGAAGAATTGATGTTTTTGAACTGTGGTGTTGGAGAAGACTCTTGAGAGTCCCTTGGACTGCAAGGAGATCCAACCAGTCCATCCTAAAGGAGATCAGTCCTGGGTGTTCATTGGAAGGTCTGATGTTGAAGCTGAAACACCGATACTTGGGCCACCTGATGCGAAGAGCCGACTCATTTGAAAAGACCCTGATAAAGGGGACGACTAAGGATCAGATGGCCATGGGTTTATGTGAACTCCAGGAGGTGGTGATGGACAGGGAGGCATGGCGTGCTGTGAAGAGTCAGACACGACTGAGCAACTGAACTGAACTGAATTAGGAAAGGTCCAATAAACCTCAGTTGTCAATGGAAATTGGATATAATATATTATAAGAACTCAGTAGACCTGACCCAGTAGCACATTTATTTTATGTGAAAAAGGAGAAGCTATGTTGTTATGGGCGGTGTGGGTGTGTTGTTTCCCACTCTGTCCCCTTCAAGCTCCTGGCTCTCTAGGGACATTGATTCACAGCATTCTCAACTACCTAGAATATGGCTCATTGATAGGTGGGTTATGCTGAAACCTGATGTGTCCACTGCATTCCTGCTGATATTCAACCTCAGCACCAATGACACAGAGCTAGAAAGGGATATGATCACTCTGCTCAATGAGTAAAAATCAAGACTATGCTGACAGCTGTGAAAAATTATTTCCCTGATGCAACTTACTACATTTTTATTGATACTTGAGCTATTGTCTACAGCCTGTCTCTTCAGCCTATCACTTGGAAGACTTCAGAATGGCAAATAAAATGTACCCTTCTTAAGGATGACAAACTTTGAAATCATAGTGGCTGACTGAACACCAGGGAAACTCATTGCCATTCTTTCTCTTTTGATATTCATGGCAATAAATCCACTATCAAAGACTGGGCACAAGGGAAAGGATTCCATATTTCTGGAAAAGGCTACCACTGCATGTTAGATTTGTGACACTTAGCAAGCTGATATAGTTGCTTATTCAAGGGAGGTCAAATAGCATAGGGTTTGCCCCTGCTTACTCCTGGCAGAACCAAGGGAGAATGTATTTGCTGATACATCCTCTTTACCTGAGCTAATGCCTCAGGCCAAGTGAAGAGATTGATACAGAAAATTAAGGGAAAAAAAAACCTTCCTGTCTTTCTAAGATAAACTGTAATGATTTGTGAGATTTGTGGAACTAATTGGGTCAAGGTCCCTCTGTGGCATAGCTGAGAAGGACACTACAGGCTGGTCTCATCCTTCTGCTCAAAGCCTTGGTCACAGCCTTAATTAAAGCAGATGGGTTTCATCTCAGCCTCTGTTGCAGACTGACAGACAGAAGGATGTGCTCATGGATAATTTGCCCAGAAACCAAACTGAGGTATAGACAAGGGTGGATAGAGTTGAGAAACAATACTCCATCTGTCTATCATGTTTTCACATATCTTATGAACAAAGCACTAACTGTACTTTTATTCTAGATTATCTTTTCAAAACTTTTTGTAAAACAATTAGCCTTGAAGGTTAGAGATAGTGTCTCCTCTCATAGCATTTAGCAGGTTAGCTTTACTGTCTAGTATAATAATCTTTACCTCTGGAAAAAAGAAAAAGGTTAATAAAGAAGGTTTGCATAAAGTCAATTGTAAAAGATTTGAGTTTCTAAGCTCAGAGTTCTGGGAACTGGTACATAAGACTTTGAAACTGTGATGACTGCAAGTGCTATGAGAAATAAACTATTGTCTCTAACACAAATTTCTTGTGTATTCTGCTAGAATCCATGAAACTGTGGCAGGCTAATGTGTTAGATATCTGTAGGATAAATTTTCAGGTATTTCACATTTCATGTCCTTTTCTTCCCTATGCATATCATAGCTTCATCACTTCTTTGTTTTTCCTTTTTTTCTTAATGTCACCTTTGCACTTAGGCTACAGCCACCTTATCTAAAATTATTTCCCCCTCACACCCACAGTTCCCATGCCACTTTCTTGATTTTCTTGCCTCAGCACCAGTATCTAGCAATCCTACTGTATTTTATTTACACATGTAGTTTCTTGTGTCTCAACAAAAAAGAATGTATCCTCTCGGAAAGCATTTGTCTGTTTTCTTTATAGCTTAATTTCCAGTATCTATAACTGTGGTTAAAACAAGGAAGGAACTCAATAACACTCTCAATAACTAATAAGGTGGCCTAGCAAGTGCTATTAACACATACTTGACCAGGGGATTTTTGCAGAAACTATCACCTACGGCCATAATATATCTCTGGTCAATAACGTGTTAAGGATGCTTAAGAGAACAGGGGACTATATTTGGAGGCAATGGGAGATAAAACTTGCAAGATAAATACATTCCAAATTCGAAGTCTCTGAAAACCACAGAGACCTGTAGATTCCTCATCTTGGACTCACTATTTTTGAGAATGGAACCACCATTCATGGTTTTATCATTCTATTAATAAATAATCCAGAATAACCTAATTGTTACCCTTCCACTTCACCTTGGTACCAAAGATCCATAGAGCTCATTAATTCCACCACATAAATAATGCTAAGATTATATTCCACTCCCTAAGGTTTAGTGCAGTGCCTTATTTTCCACCTTGATTAATCAGTCTCCTAAGTGACTGTAATGACAAAAAAGGCATGGCTTTAAATAGTTTCCAGTGCCAATCTATTCATGTCATTTCATTTTTTACTTCATGAATTTGGCACACAATTATCATAACATTCACAGCTTTTCATGATTAGATTCACAGTTAATATCTAGTCTCATATTTAACCACTGTTCTGTAACTATGTTTTGCATTTACTGACATATTTAATATAGTCAAACACATAGGTTATTATGGCTTTTTGTGTCTTGATCGTTCTCCCCTCTTTATCCATTGGCTTGCTATCTCCTATTCATACTTCAAAATTAATTTGAATGTATTTTCCTTTAGAAAGCTATGTCGAACATCTTAACTCATCTAAAAATGTGTTATATTCAATGTCCTCAAGAGCCATATATTTAAAATTCCTCCACAGAAATCATTAACTTATAATGCAATTATCTCTTCTTCTTTCATACTAGATTGTTAGAAGATCCTTGAAGAGAAAGGACTACATTCTTTTTGTTTTCTTCAAATGCATCTGTGATTCCTGTACTGGTACCCAGTTCATAGCAGAAACTGAATACAAACAGAGAGTTAAATTTACTAATGTAAGGTATTATATATAGAATAATAATCTTCTAACCTGAAATATATGTATAGTTAGAAGTCCACCTGAAGTGAGTTTTGATTGTGTTTTGCTAAGTTCTGTGTAAAATACCAACATGACAATATCTCAGTATGCATTCAGAAATGTGTAAAGTATGCACTGGTTGAGAAGTCACTGTAAACCTGTGGATTAAATCATCAGAATAAATGAGATTTCTGTGAAAGACAAACTCTGCTCAGTGTACTCATTCCCTCTTCTGTTTTGTTTTCTTCATACAATTTATAACTGTCTGAAAACGTCCCATTATTCTGTTTTCCTGGTCAATGTTGCTCATCTACCACCAGAATCAATAGTTCATGAGAGCAAAGGTCTGTCTGAGTCACAGTGAGAATAGGGCTGTCACCTAGAAGACACTGGATAAATACTATTTTTATTTTTCCAGTTGCTTTATCTTGCCTCAAGAACAATGCACTTATCAATAATCATAGAGTAGTCTGATACTAATATTGAAAATTTCTAAGAAATAAGCAACGTTATTTCTTCTGTATTTAAGAATAAAGCAAGTTTAGAATGGCCAGTACACTTTATTATCCTGAAAAGTGAGGTTAAAACCTGTTTTAAAAACTTGCCATTTACAGCCTTTATAAAATATATTGAAAAAGGTTAAGCGTGTATTTTGTTCTTTTAGTGGGGCTTTCCAGGTGGCTTTTCCTACAGTGGTAAAGAATCTGCCTGCCAATGCAGGGGACCTGGGTTTGATCCCTGGTTTGGCAAGAACCCCTGGAGAAGGAAATGGCAACCCACTCCAGTAATTTTGCCTGGCAAACTCCATGGACAGGGGAGCCTGTCAGGCTACAGTCCACAGGGTCACAAAAGAGTCAGACATGACTTAGCAACTAAACTACAATAATATTAGAGGTAAAAAAATACCAAATGGGTTTAGGAGACAAGAAGAGGATCAAAATTGCATATGTAAATAAGAAAAATAATAGCAATATTGGATAATGAATTAAAATTGCTTTCAGAGAAATGTGTAGTTTGTATTAACTTGCAGTCAATATATCCTGTAATTTTAGTTACTGTCAGCTGCTGTGAGTGCTTCCTAGACTTGTCTGGTCAGAACAGGCCCCAACTGCCACTATGTGATTCTGTGATAAATTACATCCCCATAGCCTCCTGCATCTGCTCCATTTTCTCTGTGAGCTACATTCTTTCAGAGACTGTAGCTGTTACTACATCTGGAACTTTGCCCTGGATGCTGACCAGCTTGCTTCTGTGACAGTAACCTGGTGCCTGAGTGGCTGAGTGTCAAGAAGGTTGACTCATTTACAGTTTTCCATTATGTAGTTCTATCATTTTATGATGTTTCCTAAATAACAGATGCAGTTTAGCTGGCCTAGCCATGGCAAAAATGCAGCTAGTCTCCTCAGTGACTGTGTTACAGTGAACTTCACTGTGACTACCTGGAAGTATGATATATGTTTTCTTTATTTCTTTAGTTTAAACAAATTCCTTAGAAGAATATTGGGACTTCCACAATTAAAAAGAAATTTTCCCTTTTTTTCTATTCTATCAGGATTTGAGCATATGAACAGGATGTTATTCCACCTTGATATATTACCATACACGGCAATTTATATAAATTAAGTCCAGTGTATGACATTATTGTTCATAAAACAGGAAACTAAAAAGATCAATTATTCTGTAAACATAGTACTCTTTTTGTGTATAGTACATTAGTAAAGAAGTGATTACAGGATTTGATAGGAGTTTTAACTAAACATTATGTCAGAAATTTGGATCCAGAAGCTCTGTATTTATGTATGCTTGTGAATATATCAAATAACTTTTAATTAGTCCAAAAAAACCCTATATCAATACAATAAATCTGTGATTTTTTTAAAAAAAATTAACCATAATTATAACCACATTTGGACAGCAGAACTAAGGTTGTCTATGTGTGAATTCTAACTTGAATTTTGTTTCCTTGGATTAATCCTGAAAATAAGGCACATAAATGTAAACAAAAGGCTGACCTGACAACAGAACATATATAAAATTGTTGTTGTTTTGTTAGGGGGGGAAAGGATTAAAAATGCAAGGACTACCTTACTTTAAAAATCTCAATGCATATTCTGTTGTCCAATCAGGATGGATATGTGTGTATAGGAGAAATATAGCACTCTTTCTTTATCAGAAATATAATAGTGCTGTGTTGATCATGATTTTTAAAATTTCTATAAATAATGTGACATAGGTGGACAGAAAGTTAAAGTATTTCTTTTTTTAGTAATTCAACTAGGAGTTGACATATCTTTAAGTATGCTCTCCTTTAGTCATTACTTTTTGTCACCCTTTGAAAATATGCTTGAATACAAGAAGCTATTTTTCAATAAGACATTCAGTTATCAACTTATTCTATTGTAATTCAAGTTCCTTTGTCTTTTAAGGAAATTGCTGTTGAATTATAGTCTTAGACCATCTCTAACAGCACAGTTACTAAAACTGATTTTTCATACATATTCATAACTTAAACCATAAAGACCATTGCAGATTTCAAAATGACACATCAATCAATGCCAAAGATTCTTGCTTAGCAACTCAAAAAAGAGAAAGCATAGCCTAGTATTTTCTTTGTAAAACACTTACTGTGCATTTTATGCAAAACATTATCAAAAAACAATTTGTCTCATGCATACATATTTTTTTTATATCACAAATGTACACGAGGTTGAGAAATAAGCAAAATGCTAACAGAATTCTTTATGCAGCTCTCTGCCCTTCAGAGTCAATACTCTTCCAGGCAAGTAATAGGGTTCTGAGGGGGAAAATTAATACAGCCCCAAACTGGGATATTGTTGAACCTGAGTTTGCCCAACATAGTAGGTAGCAATGTAATTTTGCAGTGTTCCTTATTTCCTCATGATCCCTAGGTAACATGTTTTTCTCACCTATCAACACTAAAACCTGAAGCTAAGAGTCTTGCCTTGAAACACTACAAAAGAAATTTCTTTACACAAAATGGTTTATTTTCTTTTTCAAATAGAGGAAAAAAAATAAGTGGAAAATCTAGCATAAAAACAAAAACAAAAAAATAGCACTATGAAAAGGATACTACAGGTATTTAACAATAAAACCTTCATTTTTATTAGCAACAGTAATGAAATGCCTATTGAAGTAATCTGACCAAATTAAATAATACTTTGAAAGTACTTAATTTTGACTTTTATATCATATTATATATTCAAGCATGGAAAAACTCAAAAATCATTTAAAAAATTTAAAATATGGATACTAAAAATATTTTAAACCTTTATGAGTTATTTGCAATAACTTTCTTTTCTCATAAACTATGTATGTTTTCATTATGGTAGACTTTAAAGAGATTATAAATTCAAGAAATAACTAATTTTAGAGCTAAATGAATAATTTCAAAAGGTTTAATAACTCCTACTCATTATACCAAGGCATATGGTAAGATATGCAATGTATGGTGCTAGAAACCTAAATTTCTTCAACTTTGCTCCATACAAATACCCAGTAAAAACTGGTAAATACCCATTTTATTTACCTTACTTTTCCTTGATGGCTATAGATTTGCTTCCTTGATCAGCTAAAGATGCTTTACAAAACTAATTTTTCTAGCTTATGCTTTTAATCATATTCCTTTTGTGCTGCTCTGTTAGACCAAAGAACCTTTAAAAACCCGACAATTTAAACCCAAATATCAGCTGTTAATATCACTACCGTCAACAACAGCAAACCACCTCCATTCTGCCCTGTCATCTAAAGATGTACACTTGAATCCTGTCTTCAGGATTTCTTTCTACCTGGTATGCCTTCCATCCTGCTATTCATCAACGTGTGCTCTGCTGCTCAGTCATGTCCGACTCTTTTCTGACTCATGGACTATAGTCAGCCTAGCTCCTCTGTCCGTGGGATTTTCTAGTCAAGAATACTAGAGTGGGTTGCCATTTCATCCTCCAGGGGATATTCACAACCCAAGAACTGAACTTGTGTTTCCTGAATTGCAGGGAGATTCTTTATCCACTGAGCTGTTGGGGAAGGCATTCATCAAAGCTCTTTCTAAACATAACCTTCTCTTTTATTTGGTCATATGTCCTTTTACGGAATATGTTCAAGTAATTGTTGTGCTCTATAAATGCATATGTAGCTCATTTTTTCACTATAAAATGTTTCAAATACATTCAGAATGTCTACTACATAGATCACAAAATATGGTATTGGAAGGGTTTTAGAAATTAGACCATATTCATTTTATAGATAAGAAAATTCAGAGCCTGAAAGTAAATGTCTTAAGTCATAGAGCTAACTAGGTTGAGATGAAATTAGAACTCACACTTTATGACAAATGCAGAATGTGTTTTCCTAATATCATTTTGTTATATTCCCTATGTTAAATGACCTATCTTAGAACACAGCACAAATTACACCAAAATAAATATTTGTCATGTCTTATAGATTTTGATGTTAGTCAAAAACTATATGGTTCCCTGGTGATTCAGTTGGTAAAGAGTCTGCCTGTAATGCAGGAGACCTGGGTTCAATCCCTGGGTCAGGAAGATCCCCTAGAGAAGGAAATGGCAACCCACTCCAGTATTTTTGCCTGGAGAACTCCACTGGCAGAAAAGCCTGGTGGGCTATATAGCCCATGGGGTCACAAAGAGTTGGACATGACTGAATGACTAACACTTTCACTTTCACAGACTTTATACTAGATGTCCCATGGAGGCAAAGATACCCTTTCCATGACTTTGTGGACCCTATACCTGAATTTGAAAACTCTATCAACAGATGGTCAATCTTTCTTATTTGCTGTCATCAATGTATCTCTGAATATCAAATATAAGTAAGAGTTTCTTCTATTAAAATGTATCTAAATTTGAGTGTTAAATAATTCTTAAAATGTAGTGTGATTTACTAATTCTTAAAATGCAGTAACAGTATCTCATCATTTTGTCTTTTATTTTCAAATGTTTATTTAAAATTGTTCTAAAGGGATTTTTCCACATTAAAATCGCATTTGGTGACTCACTGCTGGTTAAAAAAATGAAAGATGTTTCTTATGATATAACTTTGATATAAATGTTTTCTTTCTTATTATGGCTGAAAGTGAAGAATTAAAGAGAAAGTCGCTCAGTCATTTCTGACACTTTGCGACCCCATGGAATTCTCCAGGCCAGAATACCAGCGTGGGGTAGCCTTTCCCTTCTCCAGGGAATCTTCCCAAACCAGAAATCAAACCCAGATCTCCTGCATTGCAGGTGGATTCTTTACCAGCTAAGCCACAAGGGAAGCCCAAGGATATTGGAGTGGGCAGCCTATCCTTTCTCCAGCGGATCTTCCTCACCCAGGAATTCAAGCAGGGTCTCCTGCACTGTAGGTGGATACCTTACCTATTGAGCTATTATTATGGTTATTGATCTTCTAAAGTTGTTGTTGTTGTTGCTCTTTGCTAAATTATGTGTGTCCAACTCTTTGAGACCCCATGGACTGTAGCCCACGAGGCTACTCTGTCCATGAAATTTCCCAGGCAAGAATACTGGAGTGGATTGCCATTTCCTCCTCCAGAGGATCTTCCCAACCCAGGGATTGATCCCATATCTCCTACATTGCCAGTTGTCTTTTGCATTGCAAGCGATTCTTTACCACTGAGCCACTAGAGAAGCCCATGATCTTCTAAAGATGTATCGACAGTTAGAATGAAAGCCTAGGCACTAATAAAGAACACTAATAATTTTAGGTAACATCATATGGTGGTTATAAACAGTAATTATAGTATTTATGAGGAAAAATCTATCTATTCAGCAGTACCTGTATTTATCACCTATCTGCTGTGATGTATAACCAAATTGTGTATAGCTATGCACAGATGTGCATATATAGAATTCACATATACATAAACATCAAATGCTGAAAAGTGTCATTAGTTTGTCTTTCCCACTAGGAAATCTAAACTCAACATACTCTGAGACAAATATATTTCATGTATATGCCCTTTCCTCATATACATCATGTAGTAGGTTTGGTGAAATGAGTGTTGAAAGTACAAACATCCCAGAAGAATTAAATTCACACCTAGGGAATCTCTGTGGAGCTGGATAAAGGCTGAGATTTGGGGAAAAAAAAAATGATTCATCTTACCTAGGAGGCCACAGTATCTGAATGCAAAGCACATTTGTAATAGTTTTCAGATTTGTGCCAGGCTTCTTGATATAATGTCAGTTTTAATGTGCAATGGCTAATAATTGTGAAGATGTTAGTATTAGATTATGTGAATAAAATGTCATTTCATCTTTTTATTTTATAAGCCATCATACCTTATGAAGCATTCTTGCTTTACTGTGCTCCATTTACTTGTTTATATATTTATAACTTTTCCAAACTGTTTTGTTAAATTTCATATTTTCAATTGTGATGGCCATTGTAAACATTCAAAACTCTTTTGACTGGAAATTTAAAATCAATTTCTTCTGTTTCTGTGCCCTCTTTTCTCTTTATCTGACTATCTCTCTGTGTCTTCTTTATCCCTTTCCCTCTAAACACACATAATGCTATTTTTCTCCAGCTGTAAATAGAAAATTAGTTTTAGTATTAGAAATCCTAAGGTCTTATTATGAAATAAAGCAAGAGACCAGTATTGCTTTGTCTCCTTACCTCTTCAAGATTATGTAGGCAGAAGTGAAAAAAAGAATGTTCTTCAAGAAATATAAAGACACAAGTTATTTATCTATCTACTAATTTAACTGTAGAAACAAAGAGAACGTGAGTGCCCTAATTTCTATGTCAAGAACTATGAAGGATCTGAGGTTTTATACTATTTACAAGTTAATAAGTGAGTTTGTTGTTACTGTTCATGGACAGACATTGAGGGAAGACACAAGACTCCTGGGTGACAGACAAGACTTCACAAGTCACAGCCAAAGCAGTAGCTGGAGTTTCATGATGTTCTATGCCTGTTCCATACATAATTCCCCCAAATTTCACAGAGGTGATTCAAAGGGCTCATCAAGGATCCTTGCAAATTCAATGGGCTGTGTTGAAGGAAATATGTGAGCTTGCCTTTTTAGTAAGTAGGAGCGAGCCTGCTCTTCACCTGTTTTGGACTTGAGAAGTGAGGGCTTACTTCAACTCTCAAGTTGGAAGTGAAAAGTGAAATTTTTCTCAGTCCCAGTGCACTCTTTGTGATCCCATGGACTGTAGCCTGCCAGGCTCCTGTATCCTTGGGACTTCCTTGCAGGCAAGAATACTGGAGTGGGTAGCCATTCCCTTCTCCAAGGGATCTTCTCCAGGGATCAAACCCAGGTCTCGCACACTGCAGGCAGATTCTTTACCATCTGAGGTACTGGAGAAGCCCTCTTTCAAATGCACTTGGTGTAACCCAACCATGAAAAATGCTCTACATAAAGACAGTCAGGCTCTTGTACTCTTCCTGCACTGTGCTTAGTCACTAAGTTGTGTCCGACTCTTTGAGACCCATAAACTATAGCCCACTAGGCTCTTCTGTTCATGGAAATTCTCCAGCAAGAATACTGGAGTGGGTCGCCATGTCCTCCTCCGAGGGATCTTCCAAACCCAGGGACTGAACCCAGGTCTCCTGCCTTGCTGGTGTATGCTATATTAAGACAAATGTAAGGAGGTACTGACAGTCATGGTAGTTGTTACTCTGATTACTTCATTGGTAATTTCTATTAGATTTAAAAAAAAATTAAAAACTAAAAGTTCTTATACTTCATAAACATGACTCTCAAGATAAATTCAGGTCCTTTGACCTGCATGAAAGAGTTTAAGGAACATTAAAAAATATGGAACATTTGATTTCCACATTACTCTAGAGATGATTCACCATCATTGAGATACTAAGAGTTATCTATAACTTTTTGCCTACATAAGAAGAGAAAAATACAAAGGAAGATCTGAGAGAAATGCTTTGTTACCA
The DNA here is from genome assembly GCA_007570785.1 of Antilocapra americana. Classification (NCBI taxonomy): domain Eukaryota; kingdom Metazoa; phylum Chordata; class Mammalia; order Artiodactyla; family Antilocapridae; genus Antilocapra; species Antilocapra americana. The sequence continues at coordinate 10,456,358 of ML663008.1, read as the reverse complement.
CCATTCTGAATTAAATGTTTCCCATACGCCTGCCTTGCACATATGCATACATAAAGCTCTAGGCCATGGTCAGAAGGTGATTAAAGCTATTGCTAGTTAAATAGTTTTTTAAATGGTTTTAAAAATTCGAGGTATAAATAAATACTATTTATGAGCTTGTCCTTTAGAGAGGTGAAGGAAGGTGTAAGGGCATTTGTCTCTTTAACAGTCTATTATTGCAATCTAATACATAGACATGTGTGTGTGCCTATGCATTTTATTCTAAAGTAATACTATTTTTATTCTGTTACTGAACAGTTTAAACAGCTTAACATTACCTAAGGGCAGCACTATTTTCTTATGCCATTTTCTACCAAGGCACTAAAGCAGAGAAAATTAACTTTATTCAACACTTGTGTCTTTAAAAGGATAATGATTTCATCTAGTTAAAGCTGTCCTTAGCTACTCAGTTTATTTCAAGGAAGAAATTACCTGCTCACTCATGATAAGATAATTTGTCACCTTGGAAATTAAATTAGCCACTCCTGTTTACCTGAGTCGTGCCAAATAATACCTACTTGCTCTGTTACTACTTTATATCAGAATGCACTCAATTCTACAGGAACATGTGTTATATAATCAAAGACTATAAAGCAACAAGTCTTTCTCCATAATCTAAACTGAACTTGATAGATACATAGGGAAAACTCAATAAATCTTAAAGAATTAACCATTTGATGTTAGGCTCTGCTATGAATTAACATGTCTTTCTAAGAGAGAAAAACAAGTTTACTCCACAATACATTGCCTGAATTCTAGTTTAAAATGTTTAACATTTTCTAAATATTTATTTCTGAATTTTTATAACATCAAAAAGAAATAGAGACATTGGAATTGATGTGTGTATGTTTGAGAGATTTAGCTATAAATACTTCCATGAAAAAATGCTTTATTGTCTCTTTGAAGTTTTATAAAATGAGGAAAACCTTAATTTCTCCCTATTTTACTACAGTTGAAAAATTTGGATATAAACTTCTTTGATTGCTTTTTTAAAAAATTTCATTTTCAAAGGCATCACAAACATCATTTATAGGTAGTATAGCTCTCAAAATTTATTGAAGAAATAGATTTACAGAGAGAAAATTTTTAACTAAAAGTGATTTTAATGGAAATTAAAGTTGATGATGTTTCAGTTCAGTTCAGATCAATTGCTCAGTCATATCCGACTCTTTGCGACCCCATGAACCGTAGCACGCCAGGCCTCCCTGTCCATCACCAACTCCCAGAGTCTACCCAAACCCATGTCCATCAAGTTGGTGAAATCATCCAGCCATCTCATCCTCTGTCATCCCCTTCTCCTCCTGCCCCCAATCCTTCCGAGCATTAGGGTCTTTTCCAATGAGTCAACTCTAAACATGAGGTGGCCAAAGTATTGGAGTTTCAGCTTCAACATCAGTCTTTCCAATGAGCACCCAGGACTGATGTCCTTTAGGATGGACTGGTTAGATCTCTTTGCAGTCCAAGGGACTCTCAAGAGTCTTCTCCAACACCACAGTTCAAAAGCATCAATCCTTTGGTGCTCAGCCTTTTTCACTGTCCAACTTTCACATGCATACATGATTACTGGAAAAACCATAGCCCTGACTAGACGGACCTTTGTTGGCAAAGTAATGTCTCTGCTTTTCAATATGCTATCCAGGTTGGCAATAACTTTCCTTTCAAGGAGTAAGATTCTTTTGATTTCATGGCTGTAATCAGCATCTACAGTGATTTTGGAGCACAAAAAAATAAAGTCTGACACTGTTTCCATTGTTTCCCCATCTATTTCCCATGAAGTGATGGGACCAGATGCCATGATCTTAGTTTTCTGAATGGTGAGCCTTAAGCCAACTTTTTCACTCTCCTCTTTCACTTTCATCAAGAGGCTTTTCAGTTCCTCTTCACTTTCTGCCATAAGGGTGGTGTTGTCTGTATATCTGAGGTTATTGATATTTCTCCTGGTAATGTTGATTCCAGCTTGTGCTTCTTCCAGCCCAGCATTTCTTATGAAGTACTCTGCATATAAGTTAAATAAGCAGGGTGACAATATATAGCCTTGATGTACTCCTTTTCCTATTTGCAACCAGTCTGTTGTTCCATGTCCAATTTTAACTGTTGCTTCCTGACCTGCATACAGGTTTCTCAAGAAACAGGTCAGATGGTCTGGTATTATCATCTCTTTCAGAATTTTCCACAGTTTATTGTGATCCACACAGTCAAAGGCTTTGCAATAGTCAATAAAGCAGAAGTACATGTTTTAATAACCTAAATAACTAGGAAGTTCAGCAAATAAGTAAGGAGTTAGGAAAGTTGTTTTACCCTTTCTCTATTCATATTAATGTTTCAAAGAGCACAGATATAAAATTTGTGATCGCCAGGTGACAAACCAGTTCAGTTCAGTTGTACACTTGTGTCCGACTCTTTGTGACCCCACGGAGTGCAGCACGCCAGGCCTCCCTGTCCATCACCAACTGCCAGAGTTTACTCAGACTCATGTCCTTTGAGTTAGTCATACCATCCAACCATCTCATACTCTGTCGTCCCCTTCTTCTCCCGCCTTCAATCTTTCCCAGCATCACGGTCTTTTCCAAGGAGTCAGTTCTTCACATCAGATGACCAAAGTATTAGAGCTTCAGCTTCAGCATCAGTCCTTCCAATGAATATTCAGCACTGATTTCCTTTAGGATGGACTGGTTGGATCTCCTTGCTGTTCATGGGACTCTCAAGAGTCTTCTTCACATCACAGTTCAAAAGCATCAGTTCTTTGGTGCTCAGCTTTCTTTATAGTCCAAATCTCACATCCATACATGACTACTGGAAAAAACATAGCTTTGACTAGACAGACCTTTGTTGGCAAAATAATCTCTTTGCTTTTTAATATGCTATGTAGGTTGGTCATAACTTTTCTTCTGAAGAGCAAGCATCTTTTAATTTCATGGCTACAATCACCATCTGCAGCGATTTTGGAGCCCCCCAAAATAAAGTCTGTTACTCTTTCCCCATCTATTTGCCATGAAGTGATGGGATCAGATGCCAGGATTTTAGTTTCTTGAATGTTGAGTTTTAAGCCAACTTTTTCACTCTCCACTTTCAGCAAGAGGCTTTTTATTTCTTCTTCACTTTCTGCCATAAGCATGGTGTTATGTGTTTATCTGAGGTTATTGTATTTCTACTGGTAATCTTGATTCCAGCTCATGCTTCATCCGGTCTAACATTTCTCATGATATACTCTGCCTCAGTTCAGTTCAGTCCCTGCAGCGTCCAGCTCTTTGCGACCTCATGGACTGCAGCATGACAGGCCCACCTGTCCATCACCAACTCCCGGAGTTTACTCAAACTCATGTCCATTGAGTCAGTGATGCCATCCAACCATCTCATCATCCCCTTCAACTAAAGCCTTCAATCTTTCCCAGCATGAGTGCCTTTTCAAATGAGTCAGCTCTTCTTCTTCTTTTTTTTTTTTATTAGTTTTGCCATACAATGACATGATATCACCATGGGTTTACATATGCTCCCCCTCCAGAACCCCCCTCCCTCCTCCCTCCCCCCAGGAAATCTCGTTGCACCAGCCCCGAGCATCAATCCTGGGCTGGCGATTGATTAGACATATGATAATTAATGTGTTTCAATGCCATTCTCCCATATCATCCCACCCTTGCCCTCTTCCACAGAGTCCACAAGTCTATTCTATACATCTGCGTTCCTTTTGCTGTCTCGCATGCTGGGTTCTCGTTACCGTCTTTCTAAATTCCATATATATGCATTAATATACTGTATTGTTGTTTTTGCTTCTGGATTACTTCACTCTGGATAATGGGCTCCAGTTTCGTCCATATGAGTAGAACTGATTCAAATGAATTTTTTTTTAATGCTGAGTAATATTCCATTGTGTATATGTACCACAGCTTTCTTATCCATTCATCAGTTGGGCATCTAGGTCTAAAGAAACAAAAGACTTGTATATAGAAAACTATAAAACACTGATGAAAGAAATCAAAGAGGACACAAACAGATGGAGAAATGTGCCGTGTTCATGGATTGGAAGAATCAATATAGTGAAAATGAGTATACTACCCAAAGCAATCTATAGATTCAATGCAATTCCTATCAAGCTACCAGAGGTCCTTTTCAGAGAATTAGAACAAATAATTACACAATTTGTATGGAAATACAAAAAACCTCGTATAGCCAAAGCAATCTTGAGAAAGAAGATTGGAACTGGAGGAATCAACCTACCTGACTTTAGGTTATACTACAAATCCACAGTCATTAAGAGAGTATGGTACTGGCACAAAGACAGAAATATAGATCAATGGAACAAAATAGAAAGCCCAGAGATAAATCCACACATCTATGGACACCTTATCTTTGACAAAGGAGGCAAGAATATACAATGGAGAAAAGACAATCTCTTTAACAAGTGGTGCTGGGAAAACTGGACAGCCACGTGTAAAAGAATGAAACTAGAACACTTTCTAACACCATACACAAAAATAAACTCAAAATGGATCAAAGATCTAAGCATAAGACCAGAAACTATAAAATTCCTAGAGGATAACATTGGGAAAACACTCTCTGACATAAACCAAAGCGGGATCCTACATGACCCACCTCCCAGAATATTGGAAATAAAAGCATGAATAAACAAATGGGACCTAATTAAAATTAAAAGCTTCTGCACAGCAAAGGAAACTATAAGCAAGGTGAAAAGACAGCCTTCAGAATGGGAGAAAATAATAGCCAATGAAGCAACAGACAAACAATTAATCTCAAAAATATACAAGCAACTCCTGCAGCTCCATTCTAGAAAAATAAACGACCCAATCAAAAAGTGGGCCAAAGAACTTAACAGACATTTCTCCAAAGAAGACATAAAAATGGCTAACAAACACATGAAAAGATGCTCAACATCACTCATTATCAGAGAAATGCAAATCAAAACCACAATGAGATATCCCTTTACACTGCTCAGAATGGCTGCAATCCAAAAATCTAAAAGTAATAAATGCTGGAGAGGATGTGGAGAAAAGGGAACTCTCTTACATTGTTGGTGGGATTGCAAGCTAGTACAGCCACTATGGAAAACAGTGTGGAGATTCCTTAAAAAACTGCAAATAGACCTGCCATATGACCCAGCAATCCCACTGCTGGGCATATACACCGAGGAAACCAGAATTGAAAGAGCCACATGTACCCCAATGTTCATCGCTGCTTTATTTACAAGAGTCAACTCTTCTTATCAGATGGCCAAAGTAATGGAGTTTCAGCTTCAACATCAAGTCCTTCCAATGAATATTCAGGACTGATTTCCTTTAGGATGGACTGGTTGGATCTCCTTGCACTCCAAGGGACTCTCAAGAGTCTTCTCCGACACCACATTTCAAAAGTTTATTTCTCTTGCACTCAGCTTTCTTTATAGTCTAACTCTCATATCCATACATGACTACTGGAAAAACCATGTCCTCTTATTTACATTAAGATAAAGTTATTGTGGAGTAGGGTGGGAAACTAATCCTACAGGATGATATCCTTATAAAAAGGAATATTTAAACAGAGACATACACACAGGAAGATTATTATGTGATATGTCTAAAAAGCCAAAAATGTCAAAGATTGCCAATACATCATCAGAAACTAGGAAAGTGGCATGCAACAGATTCTCCCCACTGCCCTCAGAAAGAATTAATCCTTCCAAAACTTTGATCTTGGACTTTGAGACTCCAGAACCATGAGACAATAAATTTCTGTTGTTAAAGTCACCTAGTTCATAATACTTCATTACAATAGCCTAGCTAATGGTAAGTAACAAATGCTTTCTCTTTGGGGAAAAATATATTGTCATATTTTTATGTAATTATCTAGGTTATATAATGCTTCTCATACAGTGCTATACCTGATCATTACAATAACCTTTAGATGTATTTCAGGCTGGGTATGTTGTTGTTTAGTTGCTAAGTCATGCCTGACTCTTTGCGACCCCACGTACTGCATCACACCAGGTTTCCCTGTCCTTCACCATTTCCTGAGTTTGCTCAAATTCATGTCAGTTGAGTTGGTGATGCCATCCAACCATATCAACCTCTATGATTCTCTTCTCCTGCTGCCTTCAATCTTTCCCAGAATCCCAGTTACAGCTGTAACTAAATTTAATATAGCTGATTCCAATGAATCAGCTCTTCTCATCAGGTGGCCAAGTATTCAGCTTTAGCATTTGTATTTTTGAATGAATATTCAGGGTTAATTTCCTTTAAGATCAACTGATTCAATCTCCTTGAGGTTCAAGAAACACGCAAGAGTCTTCTTCAGCACCACAATTTGAAAGTATCAATTCTTCGATGCTCAGGCTTCTTTATGACTGAGTTTACTTATCCTGGTTCTACACATAATGAAACTGCTACTTTTACAGCTTAAGAGAATTGGGAAAGCCACAGAACCAATGAAAAGTGCAGGAAATTATTGAAACTGAATTGTCAGATCAAATTCTATGCTAGTTTTCAAATCAAACAAGAAATATTTTACAAAACTATAATTGTCATTTATCTGTTTTTCTCTGCTTAGATCAGAGAAAAACTACCATTATACACCAAATGTTTCCTCTAAGAAGATAACTGACAGCACAGAATAACATAATGTGGATATCTAATCATCTTGCCTAGATAGCATATTAAAAAGCAGAGACATTACTTTGCCAACAAAGGTCCGTCTAGTCAAGGCTATGGTTTTTCCAGTAGTCATGTATGGATGTGAAAGTTGGACAGTGAAAAAGGCTGAGCACCAAAGGATTGATGCTTTTGAACAGTGGTGTTGGAGAAGACTCTTGAGAGTCCCTTGGACTGCAAGGAGATCCAACCAGTCCATCCTAAAGGAGATCAGTCCTGGGTATTCATTGGAAGGACTGATGTTGAAATTGAAACTCCAATACTTTGGCCACCTCATGCGAAGAGCTGACTCATTGGAAAAGACCCTGATGCTGGGAAGGATTGGGGGCAGGAGGAGAAGGGGACAAAAGAGGATGAGATGGCTGGATGGCATCACCGACTCAATGGACATGAGTTTGGGTAAACTGCGGGAATTGGTGATGGACAAGGAGGGCTGGTGTGCTGTGATTCTTGGGGTTGTAAAGAGTAGGACACGACTGAGCAACTGAACTGAACTAAATCATCTTGCCAATGGTTTTTCTCCATTTACATTAGGAGCTTTTATTTTAATTAAAATGAATTTCTAATATATCCTATACTCTGGGAAATGAAAAAGTAAAGAAGAGGGTCTGAGTGAATTTTCTCCTCAGCGGTTATATTTCACTTTCTAATCAATGTACTAGAAAAGTGTTTAACCACCAAACATGAATGTTGTGCTAAGAGAAGATTGCTCTTTGCAGTTCGAAAAATCAGCCTTCAGAGATATAAGAATGAGACAATGTTTTTGTTTGTGGAAAAGTTGCAGGGGGTTGGGGGTGGGGGTGGGGGTGGGGAAGCCTCCCTTTGGAGATCAGTCTTTGTAGATGGCTGAACTTTCTTCAATACCACTCTCTGTTTATCGTATCTTCCCCGCCACACACAAATAACTAGAGAATGCCCTGAATAAATATTTTACGTATGATTTAAAAATACTGTACATCCAGCAATTCCAGGAATTCATCTTGACAATTTTTATGATTATGTAAAGAAATAAAAAAGGAAAACTTTTAAAAAATAGGGAGTATGGTGATGTTAAAGAAGATGGTAACTGGAAAATGCTCACTGGGTATAAAAGCATGGTGATCACTGATAAAAACATTGTTCATTGCATGGTTAGAATGAGAGGAGAGGAAGGGGAAAATATATCCATTCTGAAAGTTTAACTATAAAGTAAAGGAGTAATATAACTGAAGCCAGCATGAGACTTCCAATTATTTTTATTGATATCTTATCTTGAATGAATGGAGTTGGTTTTCTTCTAAGTTGAATATAACTATTCTGAACTTCTTTAAAAATATGTAATGTGATATATATTATAAATTTAAAATATAAAATATAATAGCTTTATATTTTACATTTTCACTGTGGATAGAAGACAGCCTGGTTAATTTTGCCTCTACCATAACTATTCCTGACTTCCACAATCAAGTTTATTAAAAAGGAACAATGAGTCTCTGAAAACTTAAATTGTGTGGCTTCAAAGCCCCATAATTAATTCAGATCACTGCATGCTACATTTCATGCCCAACTTGCCTAAATGTGTTCATTTCTTTGCTGAGTTAAAATTTAATGGCATGATAAAATTTCAGTTACTACCATCTCTAAGACACTTTGTCAACAGTGATTTTCAAAGTCTTTTATTTTAGGCAAGGAAAGGTGATATTATATTTGGCAAGGATAGGTGAGATTACATGAATTATACATACTTCTGGCTGTATGCAAAATCAACTTTGCAATTCTTTGAAAGTTAACTTCTTACAAAAAATAGAAAACTATCTTGAAGATAGGATTTCTTTTCTTTTCTCTTAACTTTCAGAGACTTTCGAGACTTTTTCCAGCTCAATATTTTTTTGTTTTTTGTTTGTTTTTTCCGCTTTGACTTTTTATTCTATTAAGGTGCATTGCATTGAAGCATTTATGCCAGACCATCTCATTGCTTGAGTTTACTTTTTTAGCTTTTTAAACTTCCTATTCCCCAAAAGATTACCTGCCAACATTTATGTCTTCTAAAACTAGGTGTACTAATAACCATCTTAAGTAAAATTTAGTAGCTATGACTTCTCTTCAGATTCCATGTCTGTTCTCTGAAAAATGCTGGAATTTGCACTAGAACATATGCCCCAAATAGTGTTATTCTTTCAGCACAGTCCTTGTGAAAATTTTTTATAACAAAAGTAGTTCCATTTGAATCTAAATTCAATTAGAACTTTTTATTTTTCCTACTAATCTGACTCCTGCTATTTATTTTACTTTATATTTTTTGTTTAATTTATTAAAGTTCTTCAACAATATCCATATTTTAAAGGCTTGAAAAATAAGTCTACTATTAACTCAAAAGTATGTGTTTTTTTTAGTTCACTAAAGTTTTTTCTCAAGTGTCTTATAAATAATTATTAGCATTATTATATACTTTCAAGGACTTCACAGTACTTTTAAATTGCCTCAGTTCATTAATATAAATATTTATGAAAAGTTTTACAGGTTGCTACTTTTCTGTGTGCCTTTGTGTCTGCTTATGTCTATTATCACATTGAAGATACCCTGCTATCAGGATTTTTATGACTTTGAGGAACTCTGGCATGCTCTTTATCTAAAAATTAACGATTTTCTTAGAAATCATTAGCAAATGTGAAAATTCATCTCTAGAGAACTTTACAAGATCTATTCACTATATTTCATTTGCAAAAAAAAAAGTTAGTCATAAAGATTCCTGAAGTAAATAGGTCACTACTTTTTGAAAGTAAACAAACAAAATCCTTGTTTTTAACTTGTCTACTTTAAGATATGTTCTAAAAGCATACTTTATTTGAAATGATTGATTATAGAAATTTAATGCATATATAAAGTATGAAATTAAACATTATATTATTTCTTATTTTCAAAATATAAATTGCTTTCCATATCTTGATATGATTTATTGTTTGGAAGCAGCAGAGATATCTAGTTTCTTGTCCTCATACTAAGATTCCTTTGCTAATGGAATCTTATCTTTCATCATGTCTTATTAAACTTCATTTTTAATTTTATTTCAATGGAATTTCACATACAGAATTCCTACTATATTTTCCCAAAAGCAACTTTTCCTGGAAAGAATAATTATAAAAAAGTGACTGCTTTTAAAATAAAAATGACATAAGGTTATAATTACATTCTATAATCACAGTCTACTCTTTAATCTCTATGGTTAAATGTGACTACTGATTACTTTTAAAAAACAATTCACCTATTTTTCTATATTTATAAATACTATAGAACAGAAATCCATTAATTATCTTATATAAAGAGTGAAAACCCCAAATTTTCAGCCATTTTCCAAACCTTTTTACAATTCCATTCATTTTAATAACTACACTTTCTTCTATATGTTAGAAAATTCTCAGAGAGGCATGATATACATTCTATTTAGACTTATAGATTTTTTACTTTAGTACCAATTCATTAACTCCTTATGATTTAAGGGTCATTTTCACCTAAAATTATAAAATGTTAAAAAAAATTCAATTTTAAGTTTTTACACAAAACAGAAACACAAAATGCATTAAAGACCTAAATGCAAGACTGGATACTATAAAACTCCTATAGGAAAACATACACAGAACACTCGTTTGATATAAATTGCTGCAAAAATTTTTTTGACTCCATCTTCTAAAATAAAGAAATAAAAGCAAAAATAAACCAATGAGAGCCAAATAAACTTAAGAGCTTTTACACAGCAAAGAAAACCATAAACAAAATGAAAAGACAACCTACTGAGTGGGCAAAAATATTTGTTAATGATATGACCAAAACGAGATTAATATCCAACATATATAAGTAGTTTCATACAACTCAACATCAAACAACAAGAAAAAAAAACCTCAGTTAAAAAGTGGGCAGAAGAATCAAATAGGCATTTTTTCAAATTATATATGCAGATGACACATGAAAAGGTGGTCAACATTGCTAATTACCAGGGAAATGTAACACTAAACCACACTGAGCTATCACCTTGCGCTTGTCAGAGTGGTTGAATGAAAAAGAATACAAATAACAGATATTGGTGAGCATGTTAGAGGAAAGGAAACCTTTGTGCACATTGGTGGTAATATAAATTGGTGCAGCCACTGTGGAAAACAATATGGAAGTTTCTCAAAAAACTAAAAATAAAACTACCATATGGCCCAGTAATTGCACTTCTGGAAATATTTCAGAAAACAAAAAGAAAAATACTAATTTGAAAAGATTTGTACACACCAATATTCATAGCAGCATCATTTACAATTTCCAAGATATGGAATCAATCTAAGTATCTATTAACAGATTAATGAGTAAAGAAAAAGTGATATACACATACAATGGAATACCACTCTGCCATAAAAAAGAATGAGATTTTATCATTTTCAGCAATATAGATGGACTGGAAGGACATTATGCTAAATTAAATAAGTCATACAGAGAAAGACAAATAATATTCAGTATCACTTAAATGTGGAATCTAAAAATACAACAAACTAGCAAATAAAACAAAGAAGCAGATTAACAGATATAAAGAACAAACTAGTGGTTACAAGTAGAGAGGAGGGGAGCAGTAATATGTATGGTACATGAATTAGCTAATAAAACTAATGCCAGGCTTTCTAGGTGGCACTAGTGGTAAAGAATCTGCCTGTCAATGTAGAAAACGTGAGAGATGTGGGTTCAATCTCTGGATCTGAACAATCCCCTAGAGGAGAGCATAGCAACTTGACCTAGTGTTCTTGTCTGGAGAATCCCATGGACAGAGGAGCCTGGTTGGCTACAGTCAATAGGGTCACAAAAAGTTGGACACAACTGAATCAGTTTAGCGTGAATGCATGTCTAATACCATAAATATATATATATATATATAAAATATCAAAATCAAAAATTAAAACTGTAAATGTAAACCTCATTCAGTATTACATCACAAAAAAATAATGAATAAAAGATATTTGAGTCCTCCCAGGTAGTGCATAATTGTATTATTATTTAAACAATTATTTATACATATCCTTTTAATAAAATATTTCTTGAACTAGTTTCTGAATATGCAATCTGTTTTATACCTATCTTATAAAATATTTTCATTTTAAAATATGTATGGGTGGAAAAGAGCTTTAGGAGAAACAGACAAATGTAGTTACCTTATCAATACTTTATTAGAAAGAACACACTTTGAAATTAACTGGTAATATTTGAAAAAATATTTTCTAATTGTTTTAGACAGACAAACGAAGAACATTTTTAAAGTATCAATTTGCTATGAAAACTATCTCTTTGGCTGTAGGAAAAAATGTTACCCTTAAATTTTCCATCTGTTATATAATTTTACATTCCTTACAGTGAAATATAATAGTAATAATGCAGTTAGTTAAATCAGCAGAATCTAAATGTAATTCAAATTGTAATATATTTCATTGCCCTCAATGACAGCATGCTGTTATTTCAAGACTTTGAAGTCTGGGGAATTTATATTATTTCAATAATTATTTAGGTTACCCTTTTAAAAAACTTGTTATAGAATTAGAACAATTTATAAATGTATAAAATTGGAGCTTCTAATTTTATACATTTTTATTATTTTCAAAATTCTAGTATTCTTTTTTTCTTTTTGTCAGAGTAAATTCATTTATTTTTATTTTTTTTTCCTCCCTTTTATTGTTTTTGCCATACAATGCCATGATATCACCATGGGTTTACATATGCTCCCCCTCCAG